>JARVGW010000194.1:15682026-15695607 GCA_031762495.1 Anablepsoides rubrolineatus
GTCAGACTCCAGCAGGACATAATCATTCAAATAAAAGGACTGTACTTAAGAAGTATTTGTATTTCATGAATTATATTCACCCGCTCCCTTATATCAATGGTAAACTTTAAATTTATGATTAAATGCAACAAAATAAACTTAAAAGGTGAAAGATAACAATTGTCCTACCCCTGAACTGTTCATGTAACTTTCATATATTCAAGGATATTTGTTTGTCATTCCCTCAAACACAAACATCAGATGTTCATAAAAGGTAACAAAACTGGTTTCACAGGTCCCAGTGATCAGTGTGAACAATAATAATAGTACAATAAAATTGAAATATTTACACAACTAAGCATCGACAGCTACAGCAGACAGTGTGAAAAATGATACATTAATACAGCAGTAGCAGCAGGTGTTTTAGCAAAGTCTACAACGCAATAACTTTAAGTAACTGAGCAGTTTAGTTGTATAGCTCAGTATTAATGTCTGAAAATAAGCTGCTTTAAAGTCAGCATCAACCATAAACTGAATCTGCCATAATGCATGTTAGCTCAGTGAGTTATTAGTTTTACTTTTAATATTTCTATATTTATTTCAGATTTAGTCAGTCGAACACTTATCAGTGTTTAAACATTGTTTAGTCAAAGTTAAACATGAAATGTTAAAGTTCATTACAAACACATGAACATGTGGACCTCAGTGAAAATGAGTGTGAACCCCCTGATATAAAGTGAAGCGGTTAGACTAGTGCATCCTAAATTTAACATCCATTCATTATTTTAATACAAAAGTCATTTCTGCATTGTTTTGGGGAGGTCACCTCCTAATAAATGTCATTACAGAAAATCTAACTGCTCATTTTAAATCAATACTTTGACTTTTAATACAAAAAATATCACATACTTTAAGACTTTTACTCAAGTAATATTCCTAAAGAAGACTTTAACTTTTACCAAAGTGTTGTTTTGGTAAGATACTTGTACTTTTACTCAAGCATCACTTTCTGGTACTTTATACAACACTGGCGAAGGCTCTGTGTGCATCACTCATCTGCTCATGAGTCAGTTGATGATGTCACGCTCTGCCCTGCCAGCCTCACATACAGCTGAACCATATTAGCAGTTCTGGTATAAAAGGCCTTATTTATGAAAAACAGGGGGAATTCGACTCTTTTTTTCCATACGTGCGCCTCCCAGAGAGTCCCGACCGTTAAAGCACCGAGCCACAAACAACCTGCTAAAAACACTTATTTCTCCCGTGCAGAAATAAACACGGGCCAATTAGTCGTCTTATTTTTGGAACGGCGTTGGCTGCACAGAGCAGACACGGGGAGGACCCCGCAGGTTCGGGGGTTCTCGGAGCCTCGGCGTGGAACTTGCGGGGATGGAGGCTCAATGCCGGTCCTGTCTCTGAAATGAATCCCCCCCCCATGCGTGGGGAACAATAGAGCCACTATTATCCTGCACAGAGTGGAAGATGAATTCACACGGGGAGGGGGGGGAGGACAGGTCATCTTGATTTATGAAGTGTGAATTAGGAGCTGAGAGCTTCAGACCGAGGCAGGGAGGTGGAGGCAGCGTGGCACAAACAGCCGTCTGTGTTTGGGAGTCTGGAGACGGCACGGCAGACTCCCCCCCGCACCCCTCGGACCGCCGCCACGCTCTGACTCCTGCCCTGTTCGCTCCTTCACAGGAGATGTGTAGAAGGCCAGCCAGATCAGCACGTGGAGAACGCCCCGCTAGCTGCTGCTCGTCAGGCTTCATTTGTAACTGGGCAGGTTGATGGAGTGCTGTCATCCATCAAGAGCAGCTATTTACTGAGATTCTGCCTTAATCCAGCAGGAGACTAACAGGGTGTGTCACAATAAAGCAGGGATGTCCAAAGTGTGGCCCCTGAACTGATTTTGTTTGGCCCCTGACTTCAGTTCAACAACTAGATCAGTGCTTTCCAAACTTTTTAGACTTGTGTACCCCTGAACCATTTTGTCATACCACTAGTACCCCCTCAGTCAAGTGTAATGATGATTCTCCAAAACTATAATGTACTACAGCTGATTATTAAATAATTTTTTTATTTATTTAACCCTCTAGAACAGTGGTTCCCAAACTTTTCAGCTTTTGACCCACAAAAGAGCAGCAGCCGAGACCTGTGACCCCAACTGTTGTCGGTTAATAAACTTTTTCACGTCAAATAAACAAGAGCATAGTAACATTATTTATTACATTTTTTTGTACATTTTAAGTACACTAATCTTACTATTCTGTAACAACAAAGGCAAAAAATGTTGTTATTTTTTAGTGAAATTATTCCAGAAAATATTTTCAGGACCCCACTGTGGGTCCCGACCCCAACTTTGGGAACCACTGCTCTAGAACACATGTGTCAAACACAAGGCCTGCGGGCCACATTGAGCCCACGGTTGACTCCCGTGTGGCCTGCCAGCCCCTGACTTCTTTATTTGTTTAATTAAACTATTCAATGCTTAGTTTATTGTTGAGCAGGTAAAGGAACAATATTTTTGGGCCTCAAGTCCTTCTGAATTTATGATTTTGGCTCATGTGACAAAATGTTTGGACACCCCTGCAATAAAGCTTAATACCTGCTCTATTCCTGCAGCAAAACTACTGCAAACAATATAAATCTGACTTGTTTAAAAAATGTAAAAAGTTGATACGAGATGAGGTTTGAAAGTTTTGTTGGTCTTCGTTTGGCTGAAATGAGCTTCTTCAACAGAATCTGTTGTTCAGCTCCCTGCTGTTCCACATGCACCTGCAACCATACATTAAAGAGAAAATCCACAGTTTTAGCTGTTAAATACATTTAGTTGTGGACTCAGAGGCAGAAAAGTTGAATTCAGTCTCTCCTGGTGCTGCAGAGATCTTCTGTTTGGGTCAGACTCTGGTTCCAACATGTAAGGCTGAATTAAAACCTTTTGAGCTTCTTTAGATTTATTGTTGTTATTTTTTGTGTACAGTGCCCTTAGACAACAGTTGTTGTGACTTAATGCTGAATAAATAATTGAGCCCTATGCCCTGGTACAGAGGGCAAACCAGAATTTCCCATTTTCTGTATCTTTTAATTTCTATTAACCTAAGATTTGTAAGTTGAACCTGGACATGTTTGGTATTAATAGAAAGTTAAGAATCTTGGCTTACATTCACCAAACAGTTCAAACTACAGGCAGTTTAACTAGAAAGTAAACAAACTGTACGAGATGGGATTGTTGCAAATCTGTAAATGCATCACAACAAATATGTAAGGGAAGTAAAAGCAGATATTAAAATATGTAATAAAGTGTGTTGAAAGGTTTTTTTATACTTGATTTTGAGTGAATCTGATCCAACTGAAGTCAAATATTATTTCTCATTATTTTATATAATATATATGGTGACAAATATTTGTATTTGGATAATTTTTCAAAAGAACAAACATTCAGTAACAAGTGTTTTTAGGCAGTAACAAAAAATAAATAACTTTTCAAGTAAAAACTTAAGATTTCTTAACATTTATTAATGGTCTGTCCTGTGCAGAATGACAAAATTATGCAAATAATCTTTGCACAGGTAATGTCCACAAGTGGATTTATGGTTACCAAGAGTTTTTAGCCTGATTCATTATGGTTTTAAATAGGTTATATACTGTAAAAAAAAAAAGTTATGTTCCATCCTCAATATCTCTCAAACAGCAGCTGTTTTAATACTTACACTTCAAATAAAATTCCCAAAGTGTCTTTATTTTGATACCAAGATTATTTATGATTATTTAAGTAGAGTTATCTGTCACTTTAATACACCTGTGCAATTTATTTATCTACAATACCTTAAACTAACAAGTGCAATATCACTATCATCACCTATTTTATATCATTTATTTAGGCTTAAAATGTCTTAAATCAATTTTCAGAGGTCTTAAAAATGTTAACATATGTAAGTAAGCTGATTGGTTTGAGTAAAGACCAGTGTCTTTATCCATCCCCAGTACCCATAACCATAATTTATCAAATTTGTATAACAGCTCGTTGTTTTATGTTAAAATAAACTTTTAAAAATAATAACTTTATTTATAAAGCGCTTTCAAACAAAGTGCTGAACAATTACAAAAAGACTAAATCAATTTTATTTGTTTATTATAAAAATGGTATTAAATTTCATTTCAAGTTGCATTAAAAAGTCTTAATTAGTCTTAGATTTAACTGGCCTTAAGCTACAGGAACCCTGTAAAGCAGACGTAACTCTGTTTTCCTTCATTCCTTATCAAGAAACATGTCTCAGCTCTGTTCAGAGGAAAGTTTTTATAGCAAAAAAACAAACAACAAAAACAAAACTGTGCTGACGGAGCCAGACTGAGTTCAGGAGTTATGAGCCAAACATAAAAATACTTGTTCCAGAGCCACGAAATGATTTGTTGCTGCAGTTTGTAAAACTGGATTCCAGACGAGATCATTTGGAGCAGAATTGTTTCTGGTTTTAAAGAAATGTTCAGAGTTGTTTTTCTGCAGATTGATCGGACCGTGCGTGCGTGTGTGTGTGTGTGTGTGTGTCCTCTATAAACCTCTGGGTCTGAGGAATCACTGAGCTCTTTGTTCTGCTTTAACCACTCTGTTTGGATGCAGAGTTTTGTCTGAAAACTTTATGGAGAAGTGGGAATGAGGCTTCGGCTCCTTTTGTTCGTCGACTCCGATTCTTGGAAAGAAAATTCACTAAATGTTTGTTTATTGTGAGGCTCGTTAGGACGGCTCCGTGTGGGTTTAAAGAGGAAAGAAATGTTGGAGCGGGACGTCCAGGAAGCTCTGAACTTCTGTCTGCGACGAGGGTTTAAGACACAAAGCGAGCCAAGGGTAGGGTTGGGCGATATTGGCAAAAAAAAAAATTACGATTAATTGTGGTATTTAGCCGATAATTATTAATATGACAATTAATCCCCTGGAGTCCATGGACGACCTCATATCCTAGTCACATGACCAATTTTTTTTTTAGTTAAGTTAATTAATATCTGTAAAAAACAACAACATATATTCAACAAACAAAAATACAAATCATAAATGAAATGAAAGGTAGCAGAAGAAGAAAAAATCTTATATCTGCTCCTTTTTGTTTATTATATAAATCCCATCAAAATAATCTTTAATTTAAATTACTGTAATGGAAAAGGTTTGCTCTCCATAAAATTCTGTTTAAATTGTGTCAAAAGTGCAGATTTCACTCTATACGTCAACTTTTAAATCGTGTCGATAGCACAATAAACTGGAGTGATGATAAATTACAGCATTTTTAAAAAAATGTTGGTTACATCTGAAGTGGAGAGGAGCATCAGTTAGTAGTGATATTAAATACTGCCAATTTTCTTTCTGATACTGATACCAAGAAAAATTTGGCTGATCCGATACTGATACTTTGTGATAAATCATATAATGTATCTGGTAAATCTTAAAAAGTAGGGTTTTTCAAATAACCGCTTTATAAATAATACATGACAGAGTCATTTATTTATTAATGTAAAGTATTCTAAAGAAATATATAAATTTTTGAATCTTGAATAAATGTGAGAAACAATCTAAAAGTTGTTACATTGTTATTTTGTAGCATTGTTGGTGGGTTTGCATAAAGATCCGTGGCCAGAGATATTGCTGTTTGGGGGGCCATGACATGAAAAAGTTTTGGAGCCCCTCATCTAAAATTTATTTACAGAGTGTCAGACGAAGCTGATTTTATGTTAAAATGACCTGCCATACATCTACAGACTGAGTGACTGACTGAACATGTGCCACTGTGATTATGTAGAAGAAAAAGTAGTTCCCTCCAACCACATATGATTTAAACAAGATTTGAAAAGTTTAGTTATTTTCTACTATTTTCCTGTTATTGATCTACATTATGTGAAATAACTAAAGACAAAATCAATATATAAAACTTGTAAGAACAAGTAAAACATTGAAAAAAGATAAAATACAAATAGGACAAGGTGTACAGGTGAGTCTTTAGCTTGGCTTTAAAAACTCCACAGAGCAGGCCAGCCTGATGTTTTGAGGGAGGTCATTCCACAATAGAGGGGCACGGAAGAAAAACATGACAAAAAACAAGAAAAAAACTTAACAAAAGAAACATTCATGTGCCAGGGCATACTTCTGTCTATAGTCAAAATCGAGTCAAAAAGACAAAAGAAAAGGGGATATCAATAAGAGTAAAGAGTCTTTCATGTAAAAAGGTTGAAAGTGTAACTAAGTTATTGTGTTTAAAACAGGAATAAAGTGAAATGTTTTTAAAAAGATAAATTTGTCCGTCTGTTCCACCTGTGCTGTTTAAAGCAGTGAAATAAACAGGAACAGGTTAAAGAAACTGGAGCTTTAAGCTGTGAGGAGTGACAGGCAGGAGGACGATCTGTCATCTGACTCATGCCTGCTAGTCGCCTCGCAGTAATTTGTTTTAATTAAGCCCTCAGCAGGAGCCATTATTGTGTGTTATTGGATGGCAGACGAGTGGAAAAGAGTGCGAAACAAACGAGCTATTTGCACACCTCCTGCGTGCCAGAGTAAACAGAGCGGCACCCAGGTGTGCAGCAGTGCATGCTGGGAGGTGAAGATGCTTTCTAACCTGCTCCGACAATATTGAGATTTTGAGTTTATTTCAGTTTTGTCTGCTTTGTTGCCCACCTGCGTTATTTATTTATGGCTGCCAGGAGCAGACGTCTGCTTTACCTCACAACAAGACTCAAACATGGAGATTAATTTAAAAAGTGTATCCTAAAGCGCAGGTTTGAAACCCTGCAGGAACCAGACCCTTTATTTAACAGCGAAGTCATTACACGGAGGCCATTTATTACCGTGTTTGGTTGACTTTAGAGAATTAGACGGGCGTCTGTCTCACGAGTCTTTCGCTGTCCTAATGTTCCTGTGGTTAAACAGTAGGAAGGGATTAGAAGAAAGCAAAACAAGTTGGCGTTAAATGAGCCTGGCAGCGCTGACTACGTTTAATGAGAACCACGTTTCAGCCTTTCATCACGCAGCTTCGTCACAAAACACACTTTCTATTGAGATCTGATGTCTTCAGGTTCAGGGGTTAGATAATGAAACAGCTGGTTTTAGACCATATCATCCCTTTCAGGCAGCTTCTTCTTTTGTCCACAGTTAAGATCCAACTGCTCAACGTCTCTGGCTTTAATGGATTTGATCAAAGAAAAACTTGTGTTACAATAAACGTGGACTTAAAGAAAGCTTTTGATACTATTGATCACAATATCCTTAAAAAACTAGACCAATATGGTGTGAGAGGTTTGCCTCTTAAATGGGGTCAAACTACTTATAGAATAGGAAACAATTTGTTCAGATTGGTGAGGTACGCTCCATACCTGAAATACTCACCTGTGGTGTCCCCCAGGGCTCAGTGCTTGGTCCAAAATTATTTCTCTTGTATTTTAATGATTTAACAAATGTATCAAAGCTCTTTAAATGTGTTTTATTTACTGATGACACTACTTTTTTATGTTCAGGTAATGACCTTGATCGCATGTTAACAATGATGCATTCTTAAGATTATTATGAGTCACTATCAGAGAGATGAAGAGTTCAAATAATATTGTTTTAATAAACAAAGACCAGAGAGTTCTCTTTGTTAAAGAGTTCACTTTGGCTGAGCCAAGTTCAAGAGAAAATCTGCCAATTATGGGACAAAATGGGTGAAATTATGGGTATTATTCCAACTTTCCTAAATATAAAGGTGTTTTCTTTGACTTTTTGTATTTGAAGAATGTGCATGTCACAGTCACTTTAAACCTTGTAAATGATGAGATATTAGATCAAACTGTCTAAATTTGACGGGTTGTGCAGCTTTAATAAGTGATGGTGTGTTTTTTTAAATAAAAGTCAAATCGGTGATTTCTTGGCTCTGAGGTGTGTTTGTTGACTCGGTGTGAATGCTCCAGATTGAGCCGATCCGTCAGCCGTTTTCAGGGCGGATGGTTTACGATACGTGCCGGTCGGGTGAAAAATATAAAGGCGACATTTTCCAGATCCTCGCCGTCGCTCGACCGTAAACTAAAAACGAGTGGTGCGTGAATTAGCTCATTGAAAAAAAAGAAACAGAGATGCATTTATCTGGAGCGAGTGGTTTACGGCTGATGCAGCAGCTGGCTAACTTCTTCCATTAATTTTTTTTTTATTTTTTTGAAAGAACGATCCTCTGAGGGCGAGTTTAGACAGGTTCACAAATTGCAGCTTAGCCGGCGTTGTTTATTTGGGAGCTAATTTGGCGCGGTTTGTTGGGAACTGCGCCGTGGCAGCGGGGGACAAATGTTGTCCCACTTGAGCTGGACACAAACTGTAAATACGCTGCAGAGTGGAGTTAGTGGGACGTTTCGTCTCAGGCTGTAAATGAAAAATGAGGTTCTGCTAACAGAGTGATTTATTCTGTGTTTGCTCACAGAGCTGCTCTGGGTTTTTATAAAGAAAGAAAGTTTTACACTCCTTGAAGGAATGCATGTCACCCTCTCAGCTCAGAGTTTTAAGATGAGGAATGATCAGAGGTGTCAAGTAACTAAGTACCAGAAGTTTATAGTAACTAAGTACATTTACTTTTTTTCATTTAATATTTTTACTGTTGCATTGTATTTCATGTATGTGAATTTCATTTCTAAGAAAAGTGCTATATAAAATAAAATTACTAAAAAAAATTAAAAAGTAATTGAGCTTATTCAAAAAAAACAAAAAAACTAAGCAACCTTATGCATTAAGAATTGGTTTACCATCTCATTTTCCTAAGTACAATTTAATTGTTGAACCAATTATATTTATGTTGTTTGTTCAACTCTTAAATCTTGCCAATTTGAATTTGATTACTGACTGAATCGAGCCATTCACAAAACTACAGAAAGCTATAAGAAAATACATATATACTGTATGTGTGAAAAATAAATTTCACTGATGACAAAACTACTCTGGTAAAACACATAAAACTGTTCACAAAAATTGGGAAAATAAAAGTACTTTTACACACTTTTTAAGAAATAAACTGTTGAATTTACTGAACCAAACTGGTTCCACTAAACCAGGTTGAGTAAATTGAGCGATATATGTATAATCTTTGCTCAGTTTACTCTATAGGCTCAGTGGAGCCAGCTGACAGTTTCTTGACACCTCTACTTCCAAAAAAGTAATTTTAAACCAGATTGAGATAATTATATCTACTTCTACTTGAGTAATGAATGTTAATACTTTTGACACCTCTGGGAATGATAAACTTTGTGATGTTTGTCTCTTCTGCTTCTTTTTCTGTGTTTTTCTATCAAATAAACAAAGTAGAACTGGAGTAAATCCTCAGATCTAGTCTGTCTGCAGTTTGGGTTTTAGCTCGTGTTCTTGGAGTTGCTCCCAGCAGGATTCTCCTCCAGCAGCCGTGAAGAATGAAAGATTGATTTAATAGAGTCTGGAAAACCAACAGGGGGCGTCTCCCCCCCCCCGCCCTCCCTCCAGAGCTGTGGAAGAAGGAGGTTTGGGGGGGATCTCCTCCTAGACAACAAACCCACATTCACCCAGGGGCACACGCGTGACATCACGCCTCGCGCGCAGGATAAAAACGCAGCTCGCAGCTTTGGCTCTGCAGCTGGAGCAGGATGTGGGGGGGCGCAGGGGGTCTCCTCTGAACCTTCTCTCCACGGACACGGTGTCGCGATGGGGATCTGAGCTCTGAGGACTCTTCTAAGCGCAGCTTCTTATTTTTTTATTGTTTTATTTGGAGACGCCTCGCGCGTAATTACGCGCAGTCAAAAGAAAGCAGCGGCTGGTGGCGCGCGCGCGGACCTGCGTGGACATGGATAAGGTTCATCAGTGCGCGGCCGTGTACGTGCTGCTGCTGTCCGTGGGGGTCTGCCAGCACTTCTACCTCCTGCGGCCCATCCCCAGCGACAGCCTGCCGCTGGTGGACCTAAAGGAGGACCCGGATCCGGTCTTCGACCCCAAGGAGCGGGACCTGAACGAGACGGAGCTGAGGAGCCTCCTGGGGGAGTTCGACCTCCGCTTCTTGTCCGTGTCCGCCCCCGCCCCCGCGGAGGACAGGTTCCCGGGGAACGACGAGCTGGACGCGCCGGGGGTCGGCGCCGGCGGCGGGATGATGCCCAAAGAGATCCGCGCGGTGGACCTGGACGTCCAGGTGGGCCGGAGACACAAGCCCAGCAAGAAGCTGAAGCGGCGGCTGCAGCAGTGGCTGTGGGCCTACACCTCCTGCCCGGTGCTGTACACCTGGACCGACCTGGGCAGCCGCTTCTGGCCGCGCCACGTGCGCGCGGGCGGCTGCCCGAGCAAGAGGTCGTGCTCAGTCCCCGAAGGGATGGTCTGCAAGCCCGCGAGCTCGACCCACCTGACGCTGCTCAGGTGGAGGTGCGTGCAGAGGAAAGCCGGGCTGAAGTGCGCGTGGATCCCCATCCAGTATCCGGTCATCACGGACTGCAAATGCTCCTGCTCCGGTTAGAAACCAGACTGTATCAAGTTAAATTATAAGCTCAGTCATTTTATATCCCCACGTGCACTACAGCATAGAACCTGCAACCTGTGGTCCCTCCGCAGCAGCTCTTTGAAAATGTGACCAAACATAACAGAAAACTTTGTTTTGTTTTTTATAATCACAACAGAAATCAATTTGTACGCAAATATGTGATCAACTATGCAAAAAGTAAAACATGTTAGCTCCTGTTGTTTACTTAATTATACCAACTTTTTTCTATGATCTTTCTCTCAAATCCATCAGAATTACCTTTAAATAAGTTGAAAACTACATAATAAGAATTCTTAGGGGGAAAAATATGCCTGAATATTTCAGTTGAAGTAGTTTTTATGAAATTTCATGTATGAATCTGGTCTTTTTATTTGTCCTGATGTGTATAATTATAAATAATATAATAACTTTTTTTTTTGTTATATAATGTCACCTCCACTGACCGTAAAGGCCCACGAACCAGCAGTTGATAATCACAGTTGTAGCTTGTTTTGCGGCTCTGGACACATTTTATTAGTGATACAAGGAGCAGAAACTGCTCTTTTGAGCATAAAGACTGCAGACCCCTGGGATAGGTTCTCAAAATGGGGTCCGAGGACCCCCCAGAGGTCCGTGAGAGGTATCTTGGGGGTCCTCAAAAAATGTCACTAAATTGTTAATTTGTTTTTTATTTTTAAATAAATAAAACAAACCTAATAAATATATATTCCCATAGCATTTAGGGGTTGAAATGACAATAAATTATCTTTTAAAACAGCACAAAGTTAATGAGGGGGTCTTGCACTATAGGCATAGGCGTAATTTACAGGGGGGTTATGACCCCCACTATAGTCTGATCCAGTCAATATAACCCACCCCCCCAAATAAAATGACACGGTTTGCTCTAACACAAGCTGCAACTTTCCTGTTGTCTTTAACTTTGACCTGTTTTCAACATGTGTGATGTCATATATGTACAATTAATCAATCAATCAATCAACAAGCAGAGAGAATAACACCCCTAATGAGTTACGCTCCTGCTACAGGGTGTAAGAATGTATTTTCTGTAAATGCAGTTTTTTAAGAGCTTCTTGTAAAAAGTCAGTATTATTTGTAAGCAGAGTCTTTATTTGTGCAGATTAGTGGTTTTTATATATTTTTTATTTATAAAGATGCGCCACACTTTGATCATTTTGATTTGATTTTATTTTTTATTCAAAGATGATTAAAGACACAGACTTGTTCTGGTGATGAGTTTTATCCTGTAAATATAAGAAATGTACTATTTATTCTTTATATTCGTACAATAAAATGACTCTGAAATGATTTTAATCTCTTTATTGTCACTTTAAACCAGTTGTCTCTGTCCTGAACCAATAAAAGTGTCAACTGAAGATATTTGATGATGGTTTGCTGAGCTGATAAAGGAGGCAGCAGCTGCACAAACCTTCCTGTTTGCACCCAGCAGGAGCTGAGGAGGACCGATCTCCTCCCACAGAAAATAAACTCAGTTTCATCTTAAAGGGTTCAGATTGCACCGCAACATTTTCAGGTTTTACAAAATCATGTTTATTTTATTTCTGTTTCAGTTTTTTTAATCAGCTTAAGATAATTAAATACAGCATCATCTTAATCTGATTAAAAGTTTCCTCTGAAGCCTGAACAGTTTTAGTAAACTGAGATTATTTGAGTTTTCTGATGCAGTTTAATGATGTTGAGGTTCAGTAACATAAATAATTTTAAACAAACTGAAAAAAATGGCCTTAATGTATTCATTAATATTGAAGATAACAACAAGTTTAGCTGTTCTGGACTCAAATTAGTTACAAAATGGCCTCAAATCTGTATTATTTGTTTAAAGCAAGTCAAAGCAGCTGCCTAAATAGGTTATAAAGTGTTGAAATTCTTTTTTACTTGATTTTGATATGATCCAACTGTCAAATATAATTTCTCATTATTTTATATAATATATATGGTGACAAATAAATGTTTGGATCATTTTACAAAAGAACAAACATTCAATAACAAGTCTTTTCAGGTAGGTAAGAAAAAATAAATCACTTTTGGAAGCTAAAACTTCAGTTTTCTTAACATTTATTAATGTTACCATCATGATCTGTCCTGTACAGAATGATAAAACACAAAATTATTTCTTTATTAAAACCTCTGTAACTTTGCTCCAGTTCATTTTAGCAGCATGAATCTTTGCACAGGTAATGTTCACAAGTGGATTTATGGTTTCCAAGAGTTTTTAACCTGATTCATTATGGTTTTAAATAGGTTACATACTGTTTAATGATAAAATTATTCAGGTGAGAGTGAAAAAAATATATATGTTCCATCCTCAATATGTCTAAAACCACAGCAGCTGTTTTAATATTTACACTTCTGATGAAATCTCCCAAGTATTAGCTTTATATTGATACCAAGATTATTTAAGTAGAGTTGTAAATGCTGAGATACACTCAGTTACATTTCAATATGGGAATTAGAGCAAAAACTTGAGGCTTAAGAAGTTAACTTGTCTATTTTATTTTATTGTCTATTTTCTTAATTTTATCTTTGTACCTTGGAGCAGCTAATCCAATTTCATTGTAATGCAAATTCTAATGACAATAAAGGTGATTCTGATTCTGATGATCCCCCTCCTGTTCATTGGTCAGGGATCAGACCGGGGGTCTCCACAGACCCTGTGATTCCTTCATAATGATGCTCTGACTGCTAGTTGGTGCAGCAGATACTTTTTTCTCTTTGGTTTTTAGCAAAAAAACTCTTGGTTTGGAAACACGATTCCTCATTTCTTTGTATCTTTTAAATTTTTCTGCCTTCTCATCTCCAGTTCTTGTTGCTGCTCATGGCAGCAGGTTGAGCTTAAAGTGCCTGTGACATGCATATCCATGAAATATAAAAAGTCAAAGAAAACATCTTTATATTTAAGAAACGGTCAAATACACATGATTTTACCCTTTATGTCACATAACTTCTTTTGAACTTTGCTCAAAGTGAAACAGGTGACAAAGGGGAACTCAACAAATAATACACAAAATAAAAATGTGTGTGTGTGTATATATATATATATATATATATATATATATATCTATATATATCTTATTACTGTGTGTGTGTAAATATATAT
>JARVGW010000194.1:15724136-15736589 GCA_031762495.1 Anablepsoides rubrolineatus
TTCAGAGAGACACTGACACTCTGAGAAGCTCTTTTTATACCCAAACATGTTGTCAATTGACCTAATTAGTGTTAATTAATCTTCCAGCTGTTCTTTATATGTTTGATTTCCTTTTTCTAGCCATTTATTGCTACTTGTCCCAACTTTTTTTGGGATTTGTTGACACTGTGAAATTTTGAATCAACCTATTTTTCCCCTTAAAATGAAACATTTTCTCAGTTTAAACTTTTAATCTGTGATTTGAGTTCTATTCTGAATAAAATATTAGCTGTTGGCACCTCCACATCACTGCCTTCAGTTATTATTCACAATTTATTTAGTGTCCCAACCTTTTTAGGAATCCGCTTTGTACATTTTCATCCCAGGAATGTCGGCCTGTCTCTTACGAGCGTGCTTTTACTAAATCTAAAAGTTAAAGCATGTGTTGGGCCTCTTTCCTGAGCACATCTGCGTCCAGAGATGTACGAGCTGTCAGAGGCTTTAATGCTAACTTATGGAGGGAAATAAATAAATAAATAAATTCCTGATAGAAATCAAAATAAATAAATAAAAACAAGGTCAGTTATCTGAACTAAATGTGGGAAATCCTCTCTCCATCAGTAGAATTGAAACGCCTGTTCTGATCAGCAGAGAAATAATCAACCCCCACCCTGTTCAACACACACACACACACACACACACACACACACACACACACACACACACACACACACACACACACACACACAAAGGATGTGGTTCTAACAGAAAACCATGGAGCTGGCAGGCAACAGCTTGATGGAGGATTACAGCAGCAATGTGCAAAAGAAAAGATATAAAACAAATTAAAAACATTACATTAATAAATTGTGACGTCAAACATGTAAATAAAACAAATTTATCCAGTTTTCCTGCAGAAAACTTGAGAAAAACAAGTTGTAAAACCAAACTGTGCAGCTTTTTATCCAAACAGAAGCACGAGGAGGAATAATAACAATAAAAAAACAGAATTAGAGATAAAGCAGGTTATTTATGTTTTTTATAAACTTAAAGAGGAAATTCTGTTTTGGACAAAAGGAGCAGTGAGCTCCGTTTGAACAAACTGCACCCAGTAATAAATCATCAATAAGCTTTTTGATTCGGAGGTTCGGGCTCGGTACCGTGTGCTGAACACTAACGTCTCGGCTCGGTTCGGTTCGGTTCGGATAGAGGAGCAGCGGGCGACACGTTGTTGTTGTTGTTTTCATTGTTTCGGCTGCAGCACACTTGCACTTACTTGGATGACCATCCCCTCCACTTCACGAGAAACTCCAACTTTCCCTGGAGAAAAAAACAGCGGAGGGAGGGGGAAAACAAAGACAACGTTTTTAAACAGCCGCCGAAGAAGAGTAAATAAAAAATAAATAAATAAAAAAACCCGCGAAATGAGATCAAAGTGAAATTAAAGGCGCTAACCTTCCGGAGCCGCTTGTTCAAAATGCATTCCGCGTCAAAAACCTGCTCTCCGACAGCGCTCAGCTCCTCCATGTCTGCCTTCACCCAGAAAAAAACAGTCTTTTTTTATTTTTTTATCAAAAGGCTCGAGACCAGCTCCGCCAATCAGAGAGGCGCTGAGACGCAACCGGCGAGGCCTTCAAAATAAAGGTTTACGCATTTTGGTTACCATGTAAGACTGAGTTATAGCGCCACACATGGAAATGTGTTTATTATTATTATTATTATTATTATTATTATTATTATTATTATTATTATTATTACAGGAATAAAGTCATAACATTACATTAAAGTCATAATATTACAAATTTATGACAGTTATAGCGCCACACAACGAGATTATTAAGATTAGACACGAGATTATTAAGATTATTATTATTTTTATTACGAGAATAAAGTCATAACATTACATTAAAGTCATATTACAAATTTATGACAGAGTTATAGTGCCACACAAGGAGATTTTTTATTATTATTATTTTTATCACAAGAATAGTCATAACATTACATTAGTCATAATATTACAAATTTATGACAGTTATAGCGCCACACAACGAGATTTATTTATTTATTATTATTATTATTATTATTATTATTATTATGAGAATAAAGTCATAACATTACATTAAAGTCATAATATTACAAATTTATGACAGAGTTATAGCGCCACACAAGATTTTTTTATTATTATTAATTTTAGTACTTAAATAAAGTCATAATATTATGATTAAAGTCATATTATGTCATGTTATATATTTTATTAATAGTAGTTGTATCATGACTACTCAGTGTTACATTCTTGTTTTTGTGTGTAAATTTTTGATTTTTGTGGGCTTGTAAAAAAACTAGTGTGTGTACTTTAGAGTGTAGATTTTATTATTATTGGAGTTTTTAGTATTGGATGACTTGCTGTCTTATACTCATATTTCAACTTAGGATTGAAATAAACAAACTTCAACTTCAAATTTTACAAATTATTTTGCTGTCAATTAATTCATTTGTTCACTATCAAAAAAAGTGCACAAATAAATTTTTATTTGTGGCTTTTTTTACATTAAAAACGGGAAAACAAAGTAAAAATTCGTATTTTTGTCCTAAAATATTATTATTGTAAAATATGTGATTATGTAGAAAAATGCAACAAGTCATTAGAATAGTTTAATTTTGAAAATCATAACTGGAAGTCTCAATCCCACGTGTGTAACTTGACACCAGGCAGGCAGCGCGTGCTGAAATATGACACTCGGGGGCTCCCGTAGTCAAAACATGATAGAAGTGCACGTAGCTCACGCGCAGCTTCTTATAATTCAGTCTCCTCAACGAGTTTTAAATAAAAATAAATTTTATTTATTGCTAATATAAATCTTAAAAATAAAATTAGAAGGAACAGTTTTAATAGTTTTGAAAACCAGCTTTTATTGTTTTTTGCAAGAAAAATAATTAACATAAATATAATTTATTTACATATTTCAACCAAAACAAGCAACTAATAAATTACTGCTTAAAGAAAATATAAAGAAAACTTATCCAAAGATTTGTTTGCTTACAATTTATACATCAAAAATGTTTTTCTCATTTATTCATTTCATTTTAGAGACAAAACAAATATTATACCAAATAATACAAATCACAAATAAAATGAAAGGTAGCAGAAAGAAGAAAATAATCTTATTAATATCTGCCCCTTTTAAATTAAACTAAATATCAGCTTTAAATATTAAATTTCCACTCCTTTGTTAATATTTTTTACACAGTTTAGTTGTTTTATTATTAATTATTCCAGAAGGATGATTCAAACTGTGACGATCAAAGTGACGTTTGTTTGGTCTCTTTTTCTGGAGCATCTGTGAAGCTTTCTGATCTGGAACTGAGATAAAGTTGGAGACAAAAACACATTTTTAAAAGAATAACAAGTAAAAGTTTTACATTTAGTTTCATAAACAGCATTAATTGATTTAATCAAACTGATAAAACTGATCCTATTTTTAAAAATGGTGATTTTATTTGACTCCAGTTATACAAACTAATATATTTAATAGGTTTTTACCTTTTATTCTTGCGTTTCCTCTTGAGTAATTTATGTGAAAGGGTGAATATAAAAACTACAAGGAGAAAACCGGCTACAGCAGCAAAGCCAGTAAAGGAACTTCTCAGGACGTTGACATGTTCACCTGAGGAGAGAAACAAACATCTGTTTGTGTACTTTAATGTTATGAACTTTACTCATTTTGTTTTAAATTTGGATCATTATTGTTTCGCAGTTCTGTCTCTTGTCTTTTTGTCCATGTCTCTGTCTCCAATTCATAAACATATTTAGTCTCATTGCTCTTTTTAACCTTTATTTTGACTTTTGCTGCCACCATTTTGTCACAAATAACTACTGAAAATGAGTAATTGTCGTCTGGCTGATTCTTGATCCACAAATTCTAACAGTGTTATAGTATATAGATGGTATATTTGTGGTATATTTACTTCAAAGCAGGACTTTGTCAGGGGGTTTGTATTGTATTCTTTATTCTTTGCCCTTTCTTTAGCTGGCCTTAAATAAGTTGTTTAGGTGGGCAGCTACTTAGCATCCAGCTAACATGACCTGCTGGAACTGGTGTCCAGTGATGATTGGATGCTGTGTTGGTTCATCTTTACCAAAGACTTGGCTTTCCAATTAGGGTTGGGCAAAATCATATCGTGTACAATTAATCATAAGTAAAACTGTTTACAATTAATATTTGCCACTTTGTAATTACTGTATTTAATGCTGCATGATGACGCATTTTTGTGTACGACACTATCACTATTAGTTGTGCATGTGAGTCCAATAGAAGTCGGCGTGGAGTAGCTAACGCTAACACTATGAAATTGTTTAATTGCCTAAAACACCAACATAAAACATCCAAAGAAAGCCATAAAATACAGACGAAGGACACGTCTTTGGCCACAGATGTCATGTATTAAATGATATTGGCCTAATGTCACAATTAATCATGAAACAGTTTTATGTTATTGTTGCCCAACTGGTAACTTTAGGATAACTTCTGTAAGGTCTAACTCAGTGGTTCCCAACCAGGGGTATGTGTAGCCTTTGGGGTAACACTATGAATTTGTTTAATTGTCTAAAACACCAACATAAAACATGGATATTGCTCTATGATTTCCACAATGTGGAAGATCCAAACGGAATCACAAAATTGACACAAAATGGAATCCAGTCTAAATCCTGCTCATTTGATGTATTTTGGACGGTGCTGCTTCCTTCACCTGTCGTTACCTGGCTTATTTATTTAATCACTTATTCACTTTCAAGGCAACATTTTTATCTTTATGTTTAATTTGAGTTGAAAAGAGTAAAAATGCCTGAGAATTAAATGATCTGGGGGGTTAAATAACTCATTTTAATGTAATAATCAGTTAGTTTTGGAGAATCATCATTACATTTGACTGAACGGGTACTAGTGGTATGACTAATTACTAGATTAGAAACCACTGCTCTAACTCACCAGTCCTAACGCTGGTAAGCAGCATGTGTTTGGTGGCATCCAGGTGTCCGTCGTTGACCTCGGGCTGGATATCCAGCAGGTGACACATCAGAGGGTACACGTTCACCGTCTCAAAAGGCCCCACCTCCAGGTTCCTGTGGAAAGCCGGCCCCACGGCCCTGAAGAACGGCTTCATGTCCATCTCCTGGTTGTCGTAGCCGTGCTCTCCCTTGTTGAACTGAACTGGGAAATACTGCAGAGTGGACGATGCAACAAACACGGTTCAGTAAAAGTGGAACTCTCAGGACTGCTGAACACATCTGGACATCTTGGCCGACTTCCAGCAGAGGGAGATGTTGGCTAAGCTAAAAATGTTTAATCTGTTCTGTGAGGGGCTTTTCTCTCTTTGTGCCTGCTGTTAAACTATGTTTTTTTATTGACTCAAAACCTTTATTATTGTAGAATATAAGCTAATGTCTGTTGAATAAATATAAGTTTTATAGTGTATGTTGAGTTGATTTAAAGTGTATTTGACAAAATTTTGTAATAAATGTGAATGCATTTTTGGAAAATTAATTATGCCAGTTATGAGACAAAATGTGTAAATTCATGTGTATTATGCTATCCATCCATCCATTTTCTGTACACGTTTATTCCTTTCAGGGTCATGTGGGTCACTGGTGCCCATATCCAGCAGTCACAGTGCGAGGGGCGGTGTACACCCTGGACAGGTCGCAAGTCCAATGTATTATGCTAATTTTTTTTTAAAATACATGTTTTCTTGGACTAGCATGTCACGGGTCCTTTAAACATTACGTAATCGTCCTGCTCTGGAATCAAACAAACCAGATGAAGCTACAAAGGGAGAGAACAAAGAGTCAGCTAATGTTGTGATCACTGCCGGTCATAACCCCGAGAACTTGAGAGAAGCGGCTCCGTGAGTGGATTTACGCAGCTGGGTACATTTTCTTTAAACATTTTTCTGAGTTTGGGCTCTGCTCTTCTGAAGTCCTGATGTGACGGTTCGCAGTGCGGACCCACACATTGGGCTGAAAAGTGGCTGTACGCCGGAGTGGCTGAGCGAGCGCGGAGCCAAATGAATATGCTAATTTGGAATTTTGAGGCACGAATTGCTTCACGAAGCATTCGAGAGACGCTGCATGTCATCCGCCAGGGCCTGGATTATCCGTGCAAATGCACTTGATTAAAAATGTAATGTACCGAGATTAGAATTTAACTTGTTGCTGATTGAAAAGAGCTCAGTTTCACAACTTCTAGTGAGCAGATTTTAGCTAATTTAATTATTCCTAAGGTCAGGATTCAATGTGATGACACGTTCAGATTAGTTATCAGCGTTCTCTCTATCAGTATATAAATCATTTGCTTTCCTCGTGACCAATCTAGAAGATCATAATTACATAAATTTACTGACTTGTGTTGTTATGTTACGACAGTCGTGATAGCAGGGAATGTAAATGTTTGCTGTTTTAAATGTGGCAACTTGCATAAGCACAATTGGCAATTTCTTTTACCCTTTAAAGGGTAAATCGATAGGACTTGCTGTGGGCAGAAAACTGCAGCAGCACCTGTCACTCTGTTGCACATCTGGCCAAAAGCAAATCACTGACACAAGTGGAAACGTCTGATTTACGCTGCAGAAGCACCAACAACGATAAATAATGTTTAAAATCCAACAACGTACCCCGCTGATGACATATCCAGGGTCGGCCCATAAAATGATGGGTAGGATGCGGTGGTTATTAGTGAAGCGAAGGTGCTCTGGCATCTCTTCCTTCTTGTACACGTGCAGGTGAGGGTGAGCCCCCTTCAAGCTTTGGTAGACCTTCTCCAGCTTCCCGGGCTTAGGCAGCAGCATCCCAGAGGGGCCGTAGTCCACCAGGTGGAAGGACAGGTCGCCGAACGAGAAGCCCGGGATCTTCCTCAGGACGATGTCATCCGCCAAGCCGTTACGGAACACGGTGCTCATGCCGTGGTCCGCCGTCATGATGATGTTGAGCCGCTCGCTCAGCCCGCGGCGCCGAGCCGCCTCCCGGATGTAGCCCACCGTTCTGTCCACCTGCCTCACCATGTCTCTGCGCTCAGGTGAGTCCGGCCCGAACTTGTGGCCCACGCCATCTGGCTCGCCGAAGTACAGGGACACGAAGTCCAGACCCTCATCCCTGAACCAGCCCATCACCTTGTCCGTGTTCTCTCGCCAAGCGGTCTCGTTCTTGTAGTTGTAAAGCCGCGGCTCCACTTCGCGGATCCTGGCAGCCTGTCCCTGGTAACTGGAAGCTGTGCCAGGGAAGTGAAGAGAGCCAGCTTTCAGACCCTGGAAAGAGCAGGAAAAAAAAAACAGCCTCTATTTACATAAACTCCACACACGTGCTGGAATCGATGACACGTTAGTGCACACTTCACAGGCTCAAACTGTGGGTCAACACAAAGAAATCCAATCAGCCAATCGCTGTATTCTAATCGTAGGGTTCTCACGGGTCAATGAAATCCTTGAAAATTTGTGAATTTGAAAAAAATTATTTTAAGGCTCTGAAAGTGTTTATTAGTGATGTTTGCCAATTTTCTTTCCGATACTGATAAGTAAAATGTGGCTGGTATCGGCGATACTGATCCGATACTGATACTTTGTGATAACTCACATAATGTGTCTGGTAAATCTTAAAAAGTAGCGTTTTTCAAATAACCGCTTTATAAATAATACATGACAGAGTCATTTATTTATTAATTTAAAAGTATTTCTAACCCTAACCCTATATTTGTTTAGTACAATTTAAAATTCTCCTTCTAAAGAAATATACAATGATGAAATTTGTGCTCTGCATTTGACACATCACACGTGAGAAACACCTAAGAGGAGCAGTTGGGGGTTGGGTGTCTTGCTCAAGGACACCACAACATGTGGCGGGGAGTCGAACCTGTGACTTTCATGTCCCAAGCCGGCTGCTCTACCACTACACCACAGCCGCCCCACACATGAATGCAGGGTATACATTAAATCCACTTTCTTTCACTGATTTTGACTTAACAACTTCTTTGTTGTTCATTAAATTTACATGATATCAAACTTGTTTATTGTTTTTGCGGTAGCCGTAGGGAATTGCCATTGCATTGAATTTGAGGAAGATGGTACTGGAAAGTCCTTGAAAGGTCCTTGAATTTGATGTTGACTAAGATGTGGGAACCTTGTAATTAATTTACAGTCGAACCTTTTGCTGTCAGCTCTATCTCCTAACATCTCTGCCTGCAGGATAATTTGCAGCTGAAGTGTCTGAAATCACTCAGCAGAGCTTCAGAGGTGTTTTGTCAACAGAAAAAAAGGTTTTTATTGCCGTAAACAGTCTCTCTCTGGGAGATGAGATGGAAATCGTGGCGCTCAGACCTGTTTCTGCGCTGTGATCCAGATAGGCAGGGAGCCATTGTCCCACCACTCGTTCACAAACTGTGTCTGGTAGTAGGTCTTCTTCGCAGAGGTGGTTGTGTTGAACCACATGTTGTGGATTACCCCGTGGTTCTCGATGTAGCGCCCTGCGAAAAAAAAAAAAAAAAAAAAGGAGAATCACTGCCAGCCCTGCCTCCGCTCATTATTCACGGCGTGACACATTTACATTAAAAAAAAAAAATTCTATCAACTTAACGGGCGGAGTGGCGTGACGCTTTTCTGCACGAGGTCTTACGACTAACTTTGGAGATTAGGAGAATTTAATTTCAAGGAAGTTAAATTTCCTTTAGTAGGCACTGATGATTCGAGAGTCAAAATAAGAAAGGGAAGAGAATTCCTCCCTCAGTCATCCAAGCATAATCATCTTACTCAACTATAAAAGCCGTTGGACCCGAGGACATTCAATTACAACTAATTCCTCTTCCTTGTGCCTCTTTTTTCCAGTTCTTACAAAGTAAACTCTGTCATGATATGCAGATCCATTTCTGAGCTAAAGAACCATAGAACCGTGCTTTACCTGTCAGGAGGGTGAAGTGTGACGGACTGGTGATGGTGAGGTACGGAGGCGTAACGTATTGGGCTTTGACGCCATCCTTGGCCATTTGGTCAAGGTTTGGCGTGTCCACGTCGCGGTCGTAGTCCCACCGGAAACCGTCGAAGGAAACGAGCAACAGCTTCTGCCTCTCTTTGGTCACCGGAGCTCCGAGGACGAAGGAGGCCCAGAGGAGGCAGAGACCCGTGGTCCACAGCATGACGGCTGAACGCTTTGGCAGCCTGACCTCCGTCCTTCAGCTGGAACTCTCAGTCCACCTCTTTACATCACACTCTGCAAGTGCAACAACTTCTGAACAAAGTTTCCCCAACTTATCTTATCTTATTGATTGGATGGACTTTATCTCAGCTCTCTCTGCATGCAGCCTGATGAGGTTTATGAGCCAGTTTTATGGCTGGGAGTTGTGTTCACAGTGAATCCCCCCCTCTCCTCCTCCTCTCCCCTCATTTCAGTCTTGAGTACTGGCAGTAAAGCAGAATAATCTCTCTGGGCATCTTGCCCGTTTCTCCCCTAACTCTGTTGTTGATGCTGCCTTTCTGTTTGTCTGCCTGCCCGTCTGTGAGCCGGAGTTTCCTGTGAATCACTGACAATGGAGGAATGACACTTTGATGGGTTTCACCTTGGATTGGGGTGGTGCGTGATTGATCTGACACCAGGAAAATGAAGAGGGGGGAATGAGAGCGTATATCTCATCAGCTAGCAGTGGTCTCTCAGAAAGCACAGACACTAATAGACGTATTTGTTTTAATAACTCCCTGGATGTTGTTTGGATCTTCATGAAACTTGCAGTGAGCATAAGGTGTCCTCAGATCGTACTCAGTATTCTTATCCCAACATTATATATCGCCACAACGTGATGTAACCTTATCAATGTCCATCAAACTGCCAGACAAGCTACGTCTTCAGATTTGTTCTTTATTGTGCGTGTCCTTGGCAGAAGTTCAAGGGAACCTTCTAATCTTTATGGAGATAAAGGATAACATTCATCAGCTTTCATTTACCTCATTCATATTCATCAGCTTTCTCATGCTGACTCTACCCACTCGTCCACCGTCAGCAAGATTGGGAGAAGTGTTTTGGACTGCCGAGACCGGTGGAAGCCTCAGATCTCTGCTACGAGAACTTTATCAAACGCTCTGAACTTGCAGGGCCAGGCAAACTTTTTCTGACCCGCTTTCGGTCCTGAGCAGAATCTCCAGCGGGATTCTCACATTTTTTTTTCTTGAAGAAGAAAAAGTGAGGTTTTTCGCCTTCAGCGCTCCCCGCTGTGGAACACCTTTCCCACACAAACAACGAGGCAAACAGCTTTCAGCCCCGCTCCAGCCTGAGAATGTAGAGGGGGGAATAAAGACGCTGCTCACATTGTTGCATCTTTTAGAAAAGTGTTGAGGTTTTTACTTTGATGTAAATACGCTTTAAGTCCTCTGGATGGTGCATACTACCAGCTGAACGTATTATTATCAGTTATTGTTTGTAATGAAACAGTTATAGTGTAGATTTCTGGACTCAGCTGGTTCCTGGTTTTAGCTCCACTTTATTTTTTTCTCTAGAAAATATTTATATTTATTATATCCATGCATGCAGACTTATTTGACAAAAACTGCAAGGTTGTTCAATTTACAACAGCAAAATAAAACCTATGGTTTTCTATTTCTCTGATGAAAGACAGATATTTCCTATTTGCTTTGTCAGATTCATTCTGTTTGATAAAATCCATCTCTTTCAGAATAAGTTTTTGTTCTTTGGTATTTGTGTTAAAATAAAGTTTTATATGTTTTGTTTCTTTCTTTCTTCACTCACATAATTTGTGTAATAATGTAGAACTGGCTGGTCACATTTAATTCAATTTCTTTATTCATTTCATTAAAAACCAAACAACAACAACAACAAACTCATCCAGCTACATTTAAATCCAGATGAAGATGGAAGCATACGTCAAAACATGTCAGGTATGTCTGAAGAGACATAAAATAGTGTCTACTAACAAAGAAAAGATTAGATTTATCATATATATATATATAGACACAATGAACTTCATATTACATTCATAATTCATTCTATCCAGAAAACACAATTTATGCATTTAAAATGTATTAATTTCATTAAAAATAATTAAATTCGATATACAAACAAAAGGAAGGGCAACAGAAAAAAGAAAAATATCTTATATCTGCTTCTTTTTTCCCAGAATAAATTCAAATCTATCAGGATGGTTTCTTTTTTAACATTAAAAGCCTAAATGAAATGGGAGGAATGCTTTTCTACTTCCAACTTTTTTTAAAATGTAAAGAGTAGAAAGTATAATCAAAATTTCTACTGAAGTACATTAACAAAGTATTTGTATTAGTTACTTTGTAACTTTGATTTTAAGTTTGAAGACCCACCTCTGTTCAGAAATGTCTGTTTGATGCAGATTTTCTTTGTTTTAACAGGAACAAACTTCATCTTTAACACTGTTTTGGATGCAGTGATTTATTTCATTCTTCTTACAAAAGATCCAAATGTTGGCAGAAAAGTATCAAATGAGGCATTAAAAAGAAAAAACAATTTTCAGAGCTTTTCTTCTCCCACGTGTCGAGGCAGTTTAAATAAATCATCACATGTTAAAGCGTGGAGGTTTTCTGTGCGTGTTTTTTCGGGTTATAAATCGTTCCTTAATTCATCTGAGGATCTGCAAACTTCCAGAACACACACCGAGCGTCTGGGTCTTAAATCAGAATTGCTGATGAAAGACGAGCGAGAGCTAAATGTAAAATACATAAACACAACCACGCCTTTGTAGGATGAAGATAAATCCTCGGCTGCATCTGTATTCTGCTCACTTTGGAGTTTGAATAGAGCCTGCTCCACTCCCCGCTGTGACTGGAAGGAAACCATCAGGATGGTGCCGGCGCGCTCAGATCGATGCCTTTTGAATTGTGTGCAAACAAACTTTTAATGCATGAACGGCTCGTTATCCAGTTATGTGTCGAGTGGGTCCTGGTGTACAGCTCTGGACTCCACTGCAAACACATGTGTTGACAAACATTTTAACAGCATGTTGAACACAGTCAATCATCATCATCATCAACATCATCAGGCTGTCGTTTTGTCTCGTCTGCAACAATAAAATCTAATCTAAAGACAACTCATGTCTCCAAACAGCACAGTGATCATCTGTAGCCCTATATACAGGCCTCATTTTGTAATAACAACACATTATGTAAAAATGTAATAAAATCAGGCTTCAAAATGTAATAAACTGGCGCTAAAACCACAATATGTAATAATGTTATTACATTTTGCAGCAATTATTACAAAATGTGGTGGTGTAATAATCTGGTGCATTAAGTAATAAACAATCAAAAAACAGTATTTCTGTTCATCCTAATCAATATACTTGTAATAACTGTCATGATACAAATACTACATAATTAAATGTTTATAACTTTGATCAATAAACACAGAACTTCTCATTATTTATTTACATTTTCAGATTTACTGTCCTGATCCCTGTT
>JARVGW010000194.1:15759944-15775700 GCA_031762495.1 Anablepsoides rubrolineatus
CAGGATGTGGGACACAAAAATCTGAATTATGGAACTGAAAGTGAAAGTAGTCAAACTGAATTTTTAATAAACCAAAAATACAGTTTCAAAGTAAATTAATTCAGATTCAAAACTTTAAATTCTGTTTCAGTTTAGTGAAATTTATTTTCAAACCAATGCATTTAAATTCTGCACATTCAGATTCAATCTGAGCAAATCAAATTCAACTCCTGCTGACACAAGATTTATCCCATAAAATGTGAGCGCCGTTTATTTGTTGCTTGGATTAGGTCATTGTTTGAGTCGTTTGGCTTTAAGTCACATTCCCAGAGCTTCTTTAAGCAGCAATTTCCTTTTATTGACCCCTGTAAAGTGGCTGGCTCTGTAAACATCTAGAGGCTGTCATGTTTTTATGAGCTAAAGGAAACCAATAACGCTGCAATCAGCATTTATTTTAAAATGGCACATTTGTGGGTTTCCACCGAGCGGAGGCAATCCTCCGACCTCAAAATAAAAACGATTGTTTCTTAAAGCTGCAGATCCTCAAGGTCAGGAGGTGGAGGTTTTTTTTTTTTGATGAAAGAAAGATTTTAGACAGAAATCTGAGAAAGATTAGAGCCAAAGAAGACGAGGGTCAAAGGATGAAGGAGAGCTGATTGGGGGGGCGGTTGTGACATGAATTGCTTGTGAAAATGTATTTTTAGCCCAGGACAGAAAAGGTGACAAAAGTGGGGGAGTAGAAGTTGATCGATATGTTTGTGTAAAGGGCAGAGGACTGCCGAGACACAACGGTGGAAGTCATGAGTGAAGCGGTCCCTCAAGGGGACGCGAGGCCGAGCGGCGCAGAGACACGACAAATGAGGGGACGGGGCTGAGGAGCGGCGGCGCTGCTAGTGTGGCTGCGCCGCCGCCGCCGCCGCCTCGCCACGTGACCGCAAAGATCTGTTCTGGATAAACTGCTGCTGGTTTGAAGACCACAACAAATACAAAGAAATATAGGTACCACTTTACAATAAGGCTCCTCTTATAAAGGCTTATAAAGAGTTTATAGATAGGTTATAAATCATTACTAAATGTTTATTATGCAATAATTAAAGATGAGAAAAACAGAAAACTGTCCAGTTTTTTACCAAATAATGAGACAAATCTGTTCATCTAAAGGTGTTTATTAAACATTTCACTCCAGGTACAATAACAATAAGAAACACATATTTTAATATATTAATAATGTACTGTATTACTGCTTTATAAATATTTACAACTGTCAAAGGCAGACTTATCCTAAAGTGTAAAACATTACACTATTTGTTAATGACAAATAAACATTTATAAAAGCCAAAAGTTAGTCTTTAATCTAAAAAAAATCATCATTTTTAAAACTTATTAATATTTGAAATTATTGTTCAAACATGTAACAACTGTCAACAATGATGATGTATCAAAAAAGTTTTAAAAAAAGTCATGTTTACACCAAATAATCCCACCTCATCCAAAATAGTGAACAGTTTTACACTTTACAATAAGGATCACTTTAATATTTGTGAATATTTATAATGTAGTAATACGGTAAAATATTATATGTTAAAATATGTGTTTCCTAATCATTATTGTGGTAAACTAGTCTGAAATATTTAATACACAAATATATTTGACTCAGTATTTGGAAAGACACCGGACAGTTTAGTCTTGTTTTTGACCTTAATTAATGCATAATAAACACTTATTAACAATTTATAAAGTGTTAATAACCTATCTATAAACTCTTTAAAAGCCCTCTATAAGGGGAGCTTTATTGTAAAGTGGTACCAAAATATATTATTTAAAGACAAGCAGCAGCTTCTTGGATCTGTGCATCATTCTAAAATTAGTTTGTTTTTGTTGTTTTTGCAGCTCACAGAGTTTTTTGAGTATTTTGTTCTTTGATGAAACCTTTTTCTTTTGGACGATCCAACTTATTTAACTGTTTTATTTTTAGATTTGATGACTGGCCATGAAAAGGCAGAGCAAAGCTCTGCTTGGAGGACAGAGAGTAAAAGTTTTCTTTCTTTTGAAAGTTTTGGACGTGCGCACCGTTTGGCCGGAGTTTCTGTCCATAAGTTTACAAAAATCCTTGTTGGATGTGGGTTTTTAACTCGTGCTTATGAGAATAAAGTGAATCCCATCTGCTGAATCAAACTTTAAAATCAGAATAAAACTACTGAGAGTTGAACTTATTTAAGTATTTACCTCATTACAACTTTACTTTTTGTCAAACCTAAATGTTTAATCCCATCCATCCATGATTAATTTATTAAAGCTTTGAAAACCTTTACAAATAAAAGCATAAATCAGATTGAAAACATGGCGCCGTGTCTCATTTCTCTGGTTTGTTTTGCAGTTTTTTTGTACCCATGTTGAGTTCTGCTCGACGTATCGACGTGTGGTGGATGTGTTCTGAGCCTCTGCCAGTCAACCAGCAGAGTGTTTTCCCTTCTTTCATCTTTTTTTAAAATCTTTTGCTCGGTCGATGTCTGAGCTCCGGCTGCATTAAACTCTTATTAGTTCACCGGACGTGAGCACATTCAGGACTCTCTCAGCTCTGTCTGACTTTAACAAGGCGGTCGGTGGATTAAAGTTGGATGAAGATACGCCAAAGATCGACGAATGAACCCACGCTGGCAGGAAGGAGAAGACGATTAGTTTACTGTGAATGAAAATCTTCATTACCTGGTTGTGTGTTAATGAAGTTAGAAAATATAAAAGTTTTTATCCAGACGACTGCTCAGGCAGATCTCTCATGGTTCCTTATATCAAAAAGTAATATACTTGAAGTTCATTTTGAGTATAAGTTTAAGTATATCAACTATACTAGGCACCATGAAGTGCACTTTAAAGTATACCAATTTAATACTTGCTTGTACTAAATTGGCACCTTTTTTTTGTTTAGAAAAAGTATACTTTAAGCTTACTATTATGTCTTTTTAAGTTTAAAAACTTACCAAAAAGAAGTATACTTGAAGTTCATTTTATACTTGAGTATAAATTTAAGTATATCAAGTATACTAAGCACCATGAAGTGCAATGGAAAGTATACCAATTTAATACTTGCTCGTACTAAATTGGGACCTTTTCTGTTTATATTAAGTATACTTTAAGTATATACTATTATGTCTTTTTAAATTTAAAAAACTTACCAAAAAGAAGTTTAAGTCACATGTGTCAAACACATTTTTTTTTTTACTTATTATGAAAATTGTTTCTCATATTGATGGTAAACTTTAAATTTATGATTAAATGCAACAAAATAAAATTATTTAAAAGGTGAAAGATAATAATAATTGTCATGCCTCTGAGCTGTTGGTTTTAAGTAATTGAGCAGTTTAGTTGAATAGCTCAGTATTAATGTCTCAAATTAAGCTGCTTTAAAGTCAGCATCAACCATAAACTACATCTCACATAATGCATGTCCATCATCTATGAGGATTCCCTGTCAGAAAGTGGGAGAGTTAAGAATTTAAGATGGTAACTACTCACTAGAAACTCATCAGTGAGTAAAATTCTATTAGTATTACTTTTAATTATATATTACAATATATAATATTATGATAACATATATTATATTTCAGTTGTTTTTTTCAGATTTATTCAGTTGTACACTTAGTTCTTTTCAGTGTTTAAAAGAGGACATGTTAAACACTGTTCATACTGGGATAAATAAAGTATTTTTGAATTGAATTGAATAACACTCATGTGGCCCTCTGTGAAAATGAGTTTGACACCCCCCCTTTAAGTACATGTCATTAAGTATAAAGTATATAAAAGTATCCTTTTTTTTTACCATGTACACTGATATGAGTATACTGGCAGGTACAAGTATACTTATAGGATTAAATTGTCCCACAATAAGTTTATGACAGTGTACTCAGAAGTACACTGAAAGTAATCTAAGTATACTTTTAGTTTAATCTTGAAATACTATAAATAAACCAGTCTGTGTGAAAATGTACTTTCAGTGTACTACTAAAGTTTATCTTGGCCAAAAGTTTAAACATTAAACTTTTAATATACTTTAAAGACTAGTGTCTCAGATAAGTACATATAAAATAAACTGGATTTTTTTTTATTTAAATGAATATACTTAAAGGATACTTTCATATAGTAGTTTTTGTTTTCAGAGCGCACCGTCAACCTTTGATATTTCCTGTAAAACGTGTGTCTGACTTTCTGTGTGTGTGTTCATGCATGCATTGATTTCACTCAGCTGCGACAGGTTAAATGATTTCTTGAAGGGCGGCGGCGCGGCCATTTCATTTTGGCACCTAATAACAGTCAGGTCACGCCGTGCCCCAGCTGATCCTCTTTGATATGGTCCGTGCTTTTGCCCAAGCCCTCGTTCACAGGTGCCAATCATAAGAATCAAGCCCACCTCAGCCCCCCCAAGTCCTCAGGCAGTGGAGCAGCTTCACAGCAGGTCGTATCAAGGAGGCGAAGAAAATAACGCCGTCACGTTTGACATAAATCATCCTGCTCACACCGTCGAGTAAATTAATTAGCTTTTCTGCAAATTATCTCATAAATAAATGAGTTTTGATCACACGTATAGAAAGTAAACATTTCTTTAAATACATTTAAAAATGATCAACTTTTGAAGTAGCTCAGGTTTACTTGGCTATAGCTGATAAAAATGTCTGTAACACCTTAAATTATGAAAACAATTCAGCTGAAATTTATTGTGGTAGTACCTGAGGGTCATTAATATGAATTCTGAGCATCATGCAATAATATAATGTTATAGAGCTAGAGATTATTTCTTCAACAAAAGATGTTTGGTCTAAACTCTGGTATGAAACATAACAAGACATTATGACACAGTATTGGGGCCACACGAGATTTAAAAAAATAAATTAAATTACAAGAATTAAGTCATAATATTACGACAATATTATGAGATTAAAGTCATAATATTACGAGATTAAAATCATAATATTATGAGATTAAACTTGTTGTTCTTTAGTATTGCTTAAAATAAATAGTTAATCTTTTAGCACATTAGCATCAAATTATCAGTAGCAGGACTTAGATATTGTGCAAACGACTATAAACTGAAGCCATATTGTAATTAATGGATGCATTGACAGATTTAGTCATCACATAGCTAATTTGGATGAAATTTTATTAATCTAACAGTAATCCAAGTCATACAGATTACTTTATAAACACAGACACATGGCTGTACACAGCAGGTGTGAGGAAAATAAAGAGGAAATGAGGAACAGAACTGAACAATTCATGTAAGATTATGACTTCTTTTTCTCATAATATTACGACTTTTATCTTGTATTATTAAGACTTTATTCTCGTAAAATTACGACTTTAATCTCATAAAATTACAACTTTAATTTTGTAGTAATAATAAAAAAAATCTCATTGTGTGGCCCTAATACTCCATATTAGACATAAACTAAGCGGCATTTGTTTTCACTTCCTATCTCTTTAAAGCTGCTCACACACTGCCAGGAGCTTCAGGTTAGCAAAGTAGGGTGTTTAAATGATTCTATATGTTATCTTCTTTCATTTGACACCTCTTTTGACCAACTGGGTGGATTTATGGCTTTTATACAGCCAATAATGTTCAGCTAGTTTCATGAAGACTGAAGGGGGGCTGTGTGACTGACTGACTGCAGAACCGGCCAATCAGCTCTGAGCTTTGTGCCACATCACAGACAAGTAGCCAATCAAGTTCAAACAGGTGCAGAGCTGCCTGAAAGTTTGAGTTCGGACATCTTGCGCTCCCGTCGACACCTAGTGGTGAGGCAAAGATGTAAAGTGTGATTTTAAGATGTTGTTTGGACTAAAAGCTGCCAAAGACTGCTGTAAAAGAGGAAATATAATGGCTACAAAGTGTTTTGACTGCTTCAAGAGGGATTTTTGTGAAAAGGAGAGGATTGTTGCTGCTCCTCGGCTGCCATTTTGGATCATTTTGGACTACATGTTTTGGTCACAGAAGAGGACATAATTCATGAAAAGTAAGACAAAAACATTTTATATTGTGCTGCTGTTGGTTTATAAGCTGTGTAAGTGTAAACTCTTTAAAATATATTAAATTTATTCTGTTTTTGTCGTGTTTTGACTGTGTTTGGTGGCTGCATTAGCCCCAGCTGTAATTTATATTTGCTGATTAAGTTTCTGTATTTTAATCATATTGGGAGATAATCTGGATTGTTGAATATGATTTTGTGGTTATCTTTTATTTGAGCTTTCAGTGAAGTCTCTGTGTTGAAGTATTTGAGATTATTTATTCAGTTACAGACTTTGGATGTTGTTTAGGTTTGTTGGGTCCTGAATGAATAAAATATAAATTTCTTATTAATTTGTCACCAAATTTGAACTTGTAATAGTTGGGAGTTCATACTTTAGCCATATAGATACATAAAATTGTATTTATTTTTTCTCTCTCAATACATACATAATACATCTCAATATATTCATACAAGCTGTTGTCTTCTAGCTGTCATATTTTTTGTAATCTTTTTTTTAAATTTTATTTACTTTTATTGTTCTTGTTTTTTTCCTCTTTATTTAGTTGATCATTAGGGTGTAAAATCATATTTATATATAAAATGTGCACTTTACTAACATTTTGTTCAATGGGGCAGACTTTAAGATTTTTTTCTTCTTTCTGCTCATTTTCATTTAATGATTTTGTGTTGTGTTGAAATTAGTTTTTTAAATAAAATGAAATAAATTATTATAAATAAATAAACTAATAAATAAATAAATACCCTCTTCCAGGGACATTTAGAAATTCTTAAAAAAATATTAAGTGAGAAAAAAATGATTTGATTTTAGAATCAGAATCAGTTTTATTGCCATTGTCAGTGTTTTCACACAGACTAGGAACTTGCAGTTAAGTTCACCTCATTCATTTTAGTGTGTTTTAACTTCAATAACTGCACAAAATGTAAGTAAAACAGTCTGTTACTTAAAGGGTTTAGGAGTATTTAATCTAGGTATTGAAGGGAAGCTTCTTTTTGACATACGTACACACTGTAATTCTAACAAGTTGATTTTTTTATTAGCAATTGAGACATAGAAAAGTGTTTCCAGTGAGTTCACCTGCAACAATCTCTCAAACTGTTTACTTTGTTGGCTTTTGAAGGCAGAGATTTTCCCACAGCAGACACTTTCAGCTGGTGTTGGATTCTAACGGGTCATCTGACAAAGGTTGATCGTTTAGAAAAAAAACCCAGCAAAAAGCCAAAGGTTAAAGGTGAGTCTGGTTTCCAGATCTCATGAATTGCTGGCTGCACATTATATTTAGCGAATGACTGGCTCTGACTTTGCCCTTTTCTGAGATGAATTACTGACTTCATTGCTCCCCCCCCCATCGGACTGGTCAGTGTTAAACCAATGACAGCAAGACAGAAATCAAATTGAACTCCAGATCAAATCAGGGCAACAGGCGCCAAAGGCAGCCTCACCTTTAATGAAAGCTTCTACACCAACTGTGCTGCTTTTTTTTTACCCCTCCTTCCTAATACATGTTTGTTTGCTGTTGCGCCTTTTTGAAAAAAAAGAGACTTAAGTAAAAAAGTAAATTAATGCAACTAAAAACTTGTTGCTGTCATTTCATCTGAATATTTTGTTCATCTTCAAATAATTCTCAACAGAAAATGATTTTTAAAGATCAATTTAAGTGTAGAAATGAGCTACATGATGCTAAATGTGTGCTAAATATTTTCCATCTCCTAACAGCTGAAATTGTTTTTCTTAAGACATTTTTATTCAGACAGGCTTTTAGTTAAGCATTGTTTAGTAATGAATAGAATAGAATAGAAACAGCCTTTGTTGTCCTGCAGAGGGGAAATTCAGGTTTAATAGCGGCAGCATCGGTTCACGAAAAACAAAAAAACAAAACAAAAAAATATATATTGCTACACCAATAGCAATAGTAGTAATGGTAATACTTTACTGTTACTGTTTGCTGTTTTTAATTTTTATTCATTATATTTATGGATTGGTTTTAGTTATTTTGTTCTGTGGAGCACTTTGTGATGTTTGTGTAAAAAGTGCTATATAAATAAAGTTTACTTACTTTTATATTGACTATTTGAAGCAATAGTTCAAAGAAGAATTGACCAAATATAGATCAGGAATTTAATTTATCATCTATAAATGTTTTCTTATATTGTACATCTTTGCAGAAGTTCAGCTCCTCTATCCTGCAGAGTGAAAAGCTACAAATTATTCTCTAAAAAGCAAAGATGGAAAATGACTCAAGTGTCTAAAGCTGAATTCAGGATTACAAATAATTAATAAAAAAAAAAAAAAAAAAATACCCATAAGCAAAATGTTTTCTTTTGTCTCACAAAGTTCACTTTTTTATTATTATTATTATTATTATTATTATTATTATTATTATTATTATTATTATTATTACATTTAGCTTTTATTTATTTAATTCTTTAGAACGTGGCTTAATTTTATTCCACTAAAACAGCTTTTTAGGCTTTTTCTTTTTGTAGTTTTTAAAAGAGGAGTGTTGTGTTTGTGCAGCATTCAGTTATATGTGACCCATCTAGGGCTGCACAATATATCGAAAATTTATCGTCATCGCAATAATAGCCTGTGCAATATGCATATCGCAAAAACTGCATAAACTGCAATAAATGGTTGACTCAAAAGTTTGCATTTATGTGTTTTGTCATTCAGATGGAAGCTTGAAATATTTCACCAGTTGAATGAAGCCCTTCATGTATTTGGTCAACTGGATAGATCTCTTCATATTTAAAAAAATTCAGGCTGGAATGGAAATGATACTTATGTATGTGTTCATTTATCGCAAGTCATATCGTCATCGCAATATTAAGCACTGTTATCGAACATCGCAGATTTTTCTAATATCGTGCAGCCCTAGACCTATCACATCGAAATGAGGATTAAGTCTAAAAGTTGTGTGTGGAGAAATATAGTGTTTTCATTAAAACGCTTGCAAAAATTACATTTAATAAAAGTGTTATCAATATATCATCTGAATGAACTGTCTGAAATATTAACCTAAATTTTTTTTAAAGCACTTTTTTGAGCATTAGCAACAAAAAAACAGATTTTGAGGAAAAAACGCCTTAATGTTGAGATTTTTACTGTAAGCTATCAAAACTTTTGTTTCTTTCCAGCTTGGAAATCTCAATACTCAAATACTATTTGAGGTTTCTTTTTTTTAAATGAAAAAATCCTCATTAAAATTACATAAAATTAGGATTTAGACCAAATATTAATGTATTATTGTAACCAACAAAACAAATTAAATATCATCTCTGGATCTGCTAATGATATCAAGATGATCTAAGTATCAAAATGTAGCTTTTAAAGCAGGAATCTGAAAATATGATGAGGTCATTTTGACCAGAGTTGACTTAATCCTCATTTCGATGTGATGGATCACGTATATGAATGACTTAATACAGCTGTAATTATTGCAAAGTATGAAATTAAACATAAAACAGGTTAACCTGGATGGTGCAGTTAGAAAAGGTTTAGTTTCACAGCTTTATTAATATGTAGGTATGCACTCAGTGTAAACAAAGGGCATTTCAAAACTCTACGTCACTGTAGTTTTTAATAACTTGAGCTGTTTTCATTGATAAACAGACCAGTTTTCATGACATTTGAACAAGTTCCCCTTTAAAAATCTCTAAAGTAAAGTGTGTGAACCCAGCTTTCTAACCTCCTTCCATATGCGGTGCAGCACCTGCGTCGTGTCCAGCATGCAGGTGAAGGTGATCAAATATTCAGCTGTGTGTGACTGTTTCAGAAAGATTGCCTCAGTCATAAAGAAAATCAAATGGCTGTTGTGAAAAATTGAATGAAAAAGGCAGAGTCCGTGGGGTAACGTCTTGCTGCAATCAGTGCAAATAATTAAACAGATATATTTTGCCGAAGGCAGCAAACAACAAGCTCTGGGTTTTCTTTGCTGTAAAGCTTTGCAAAATTTATATCCTGTTGGTGTTTTCATAAAGCAGCGCCCAAACAGAATGATCAGGTAAACGTAGACCAAAACTCAAACTGATAATTACGAGCCTGAACAAAATGCAGAATCAGATTAATTAAAGGCTCCCTCGTCTGTGTTTTACAATCATTTACAATCCGCACCAAAGTCATGCGCAGCAGGAGAAATGGCCACCAGACCTTACTTTTGAGTTTTGCCAAAGTTGCCACGAGGCGTTCAGTATGTAAAGCTTTTCTATAGTGGAGAGAGGAGGAAAAAAAAAGAAGAATTTCAAACGAGATTTCTCAGAAAATTCCGAGGCTGTATCTTCTGAGAGGGGAGAATAAATCCCTCTGGCTCTGACTTTTGACTTTGTAACTTTACAGACTTTTTTACATGCGCACACAAAAAAAAAAGCTTTGTAACACAGAGCGAGGAGCCCAAAGAGCCGCCTGTGACCCCTTTAAGTTTGGAGATCAGTCTGGGTTTTTATGAAGGAAAAGTTGGTTTGTTCTGATTTCAGAACAAAAACATCATTTTATTATTAATTTAAAGCCCGCCACTCTTTATGTCAAAGCTTTGAACTAACTTCTGTGTAAAGAAATAAGTTGTTGCCATTTTGGTCAAACCTTGAAATAATCATTAAATCATATTAAAATTCTATGATTTAGTTGGTATTTTATCAAATAGGGCTCATAAAAACACATTACCTTCAAACATTCAATTACACTTTGTTAAAAGAGAGAGTTGTTATAATCTCAAAGGAACAGAAATGTTTGAGACCTAAAGTTAGAACCAGTTTAAAGGAACGGAGTACTTCAGTCCAGGGAATAAGATTATGGAATAATCTGGAAGATGACATTAAAAATGCCAGATCAATGTGTATGTTTAAGAGAATGATAAAGGTTAATTTGCTGGAGAAATATTTAAATGTATGAATTATTGTTTAAGGAGCTAAACTTTTATTTTTATTTTCATTTTTATTTGTAAACAAAAGATTATTTTTGATAAATTGAGAAAAAGGGGCAGATATAAGATTTTCTTCTTCTGCTACCTTTCATTTAATTTATGACTTGTATTTTTGTTGTTTGTTGAATTTATGTTGTTTTTAAATGAATAAACTTTAAAGAATAAATAAATGAATGTCTGGTTCATGAGATATTTCGCTAACAGACACTGAAATCATACAAAGTTGCTTTAAAGTGCCTATGATGTCAAAGTTTTGTACTACATATGAATGCATTTTTAGAAAGAAGACATTGATAAAATATTGCAAAATAAATTTCACTCAGCTGAGATGAACAGTTGTTGAGATTTTTGCCTGTGAAGCAGCAGGAAGTGACATCAAAGGGGAACTCATTAATAAAATAAACTCTGGTCTCTGTTTATTAAAACAAAATTATTTCAACTTTAACTCGTCTTTGTCTCTCTTCAATGGAAACTAAAAATAATTTAAAGAAACATCAGATTCTTCTCTACAGTCTTTGTTAGGTTTTGTAACAACGCTCTGTTTACATGCCGACAATCCCCTTTGACATCACTTCCTGTTTCACATGCAAATATCTCAACAACCGTTCATCTCAGCGACGTAAAATTTGTTTCACATGTTATCAATGTTATCTTTCCAAAAATGCATTTATGTTTATTACAAAAATTGGATGTCACAGGTCCTTTAAAGGCCTATAGAAGTGAATGCAAATACTCAAATATTAAAGCTCCACAGCTCAAAATGAAAATCCAGAGCAAATAAACCAAAGCGGGTTTCCATTTTGTTTTACTGAAACCAAATTTACGATATATTTGATCACCGGCGTGAACTGCTTGTGTATTTATTTATTCATGTATTCGTTCGTGCCCAGGGCCGACCTTCACACGCTTTGTGTTTATACTTCTCGTGTTCCATACGAAGGAATCTATGTACTGCAGCAAAGTGATTGTTTTTCCTTTAATGTCATTTTCTCCAGGAGCAAATATGAAAAAGGGAAAGATTGAGGCGGTTGAATGAAATATGTGTTCTGTTAAGGTTAGCTGGACATAATCTGTAAGTGAAAATATCCGGCTGTCGAGGCAGAGAGGAGCAGATAATGCAGCCCATAATTTCAGCAGGTGTTTGGTGCCGGATCGTTATTTGTTTTCCTTCGCCACGTCACTGTAAAATCCAGATTGATACATTACTTTAATTACTGGAAATCACATCTCATACAAGGCGGCGAGTCCTTTTTTCCCAAACTGTGATTTATCCATACGAACAATTTCCTTTCACAGGTCCGCTCTCCTCGCCCACCTCCCCTGGGACCGACGTTCCCTTCGATTTTAACTGAGCAAAATAAACATGTTGGAGGTGTTTTTCTTTTCTTTTCTTTTTGTTCCCTCCTCCATCTGCTATGACCAGAAAGTCTAAAAAGTTTGAGTTGTTTTTCAGTTTGAGAAACACCATCCTACCCCCGGTTTAAGCTGCGTTTGCCAAAGAAGGAGAAAAACGCCTTTCGAGCCAAAAACTCCAGCGTGATCCGAACACCGAGCCGTGTTGGCTTCATCTGCTTTCCACTTCATGCTCTGAAGTTAGCAGCAGTGCTTTTAACTTACTGCAGTGATCAGAACGTCTGAACGTTACAGGTTATTACAGGGCATGAAGGGATTGCACCGTGTGCTTTCTCATTTCTGTGTAAATTTAGACAAACATTCCTATTTCCATTTTTCTTCTTTATTTATAGTTCTTCTGTACGTGTTCTGGCACCTATCTTCTTCCACAATTTTTGTGCTGCGTAACAATTCATACATCAAACGTTCAGCTCCTTCAGGACATTCCAGCTATGACTCATGGTATTTCAGCTATTTCTACTTTTTATTTTAAGCTATTTTGCTCCTATAAAAAATTATTGAAGCTATTTTTTAACATCATTAATAAAACCATTCAAAGTGTTTCTAAATCTTTACTGTTTGTTCTGCTACTTTCAACCTTTTTGTGCTAATTTTAGCATTTTTTTTTTTGTAAATTTTAACATTTTCTCTAATGCTGTGCTTTTCTGTTTTTTTTATTTTTTCTAGTTTCTTTCTGCTAATTTAAGCTTTTCATTCTTTAAGTTGCTTATTGCTGATTTCATTTCAGCAGATTTCTGCATTTTTGGCTAATTTTTAGCTATTTTTACTAAAAAGAAAATTTTCAGGCTAAATTCACATTTTGATGCCCATTTAAACTCATTTCTGCTTAATTCAATAATGCAAACATGCTGCTTCTGAGCAATCTTTTAGCTATTTTGCGCAAATTTCAGCTGTTTAGATGTTTTACATAAATTGCAACTTTTGTGTTCTATCTTTTTATTTCTTCTATTTTTGCAGTTTACATGTCTTTTGTGTGCTGATTTCAACTTGTATCTCCTACCTTAGCTTTTTATATGCTAACTTTAGATTTTATCTGCTATGTCAGCTATTATACTGCTTATTTTTGCAATTCTACACCTCACTTTTACTTTTTTTTGGTAATTTCTGCTACATTTCAACTGTTTTTATACAAGTTTTGGCTTTTTATTTTACCACAAATTGCATTTTTTTGTACTTTCTTTTCCAATTTGAAATGTTTTACACTATTTATACCATCTGTTTGCTATTTTCAAATTGTTTTTGCTACTTTTAGCTTCCTTTTGCTAATTTTAGCTTTGTTTAGCATGCTATTTTTCATTATTTTAATTTTATTTAACCAAGCAAATCCCACTGTTGCAGATCTCCTTTCAGCTGCTTTTCTATTAATTTAAAGATATTGAGCTAAGTCTTGTTGTCGTTTAAATCAATCCCCACCACAAGCTGAAAGCTAATTAGCTAGTCAAAAAGGTGAAGAATGGGTCATGGGGGTCAAAGGTTTATATGTATATAAATTTATATAATATATATATATAAATTTATATAATCTGATAATTCTTTACCTGAGGAATGTCAAACTTTACAGACAAAATATGGGTCAACAATGGTTCTTAGTGAATTTAAGGTCATGGGGTCAAAGGTCACCTGTTCTATTAGATGGATCTAATTTAGACTTATGGTAACTTTAGAAGGGGCAATAAATAAACCATTTTAGGACCCGTTGGCCAAGAACAAGTTTCTGAAAGCTGTTAAAAAATAAAAGATGGCTGCCAAAGCTAATTTCAAATGGCTTTAATTTAACCAAATTTGATATATTGAGCTAAAAGTGGAATATTGGTAGCCTAGAGTGAGCTCTATCACATACTGAAGCCTTTTAGCTTTAGTTTCTTATTTTGCTAATTAGTTTTTTTCCTGCTATTTCAGCTACCATTCTGGTCCTTTCTGTCTTTTATCTGCTGATTTATCCTGTTCTTCTTAGCTTCTATCAGATAATTTAAGCTTTGCTTCTTTTTTCTGATTTCAGCTGTTTTCTGCATTTTTTAGTTACTATTTAATGTTTTTCTACAAATCTTGGCTGTTTTAGCGGTTCACAATAAATTGCAACGTTTTTACATCTTTTCTTTATTTCCTGATGGTATGAAGTTTTTACACTCTGTGTTCATTTCAACTTCTTTTTGGTGTTTAGTTTAGTTTCTGCTAATTTTAGCTTTTCTGCTATTTCACCTATACTTGTGCTCTTTTCTGTTATTCTTTTAATTTCTATATTTTTGTGCTTTTTTCTTTTATCTGCTAATTTTTTAGTATTTTATGGTTCTTTATGCCTATTTTAGACATTTTTTGCACTTTTGGCTGTTGAGCAAAAATATTTTTGCAGGAAATGAAATTTCTCAAGTATTATTATTATTATTATTATTATTATTATTATTATTATTATTATTATTATTATTATTAATTATTGTTTGTTAATAATCCAGCTGCATTTAGGGACGATGCCATGTGAATTACACCTCAGAACATCTAAATATTGCAGCAGTGGGTTAAGTTGTGATCAGCTGTTAAAAAGAACAGGTTGTGGGTATAAATAAATAAATAAATAAATAATAGCAGCGCTATCCAAACATTCCTCCTCCATGTTTTTAGCTGCTATAAATAGAAGCAGCTATGAGTTTATTTTTCTCAGAATCTGAGACGAACAGAGAAAAAAACCCTAATTAAAAGTGTTTGTGAAGAAGCTGAATTTCTGCTGTAAGAAACTTGTATGTGTTTTTATTTGATCCCATCCACTGCTGGTTTTATCCCTGTTCCTCAGCACCACGCTGACAGTTTGGACAGAGGCATTATGGGTAAACATCTTCACTTTGTACTCATCCGTGTAAAAGACAACGTTCAGACGTCTTGTGGTTCATTCAGATGAAATTTCAAAGTTTTTGAACTGACCTTTAAAACAGAAAGTTGGCTGCAAATCAGCTTTTACAGAAACTGAGGTAAAATTAGATGTGGTAGTAGCTGAGAGTCTTTTTTTTCAGGGTTTGATCAAAATAGCAACAATTTTGTTGATTTTTTTTTTTTCTTTAAATTATGTTATTTTAAAAGTCTGACATGAAAGGTGGCGGCTGAAGCAATAACCTTTAAAGTGCCCCTGACACAAAATTTTTATAATAAATATAAATGTATTTTTGGAAAGATAACAATTAGAATGTATTGCAAAAAAATGTCACGCTGTTGAGACAGTTGTAGAGAGATTTGCGTGTGAAGTAGGGATGCACGAGAACTTATTTTAAGAACCGATACCGATAACTTTCTCCTTTTAACAGCCGATAACCAACTGATAACCAATAATATGCCAGGAGATAAGACTAGTCAAAAATGAGTAAAATCATAAAATAAATAAGACCAAAACCAAATGACACTGTAAATTATACTATTTGAAATAAACTCTTAGCAAACAAACA
>JARVGW010000194.1:15808709-15819575 GCA_031762495.1 Anablepsoides rubrolineatus
CCCTACTTAGAATAAAGGAAACAGCTGGGGGGGGGGGGGGGGTGTAAAGGTGTTTGCTGCAAGTATATGCATAACAAAAGTCAATTAATAACCCTGATTGTTTTGCAGAAGGAGGGGGTAGGCCCTCAGAATCTCAGAAACCCATTCTCCTCTCTATTTGGTGCGTTTACAGTTAATATTAATCGTAGTGACACTTGATATTTTAGTATAATTTCCTTATGAATACTTTCTAAAAACCTACCAAATGTGGTAAAAAGCAGCCTACATTTTAACTACCAGCCCAAAGCATTTTTTTCCAGCCCAACATGTTCAAAAGAAGCCCAACTGAGCAGAAACCAGCCCAACCTGGCAACACTGGTCTGCAGTTTAAATCCTGGAAGTCTCGGTTGAAGCGTTGAACTGAGACTTCTGCATTGACTGGCATTTAAAATGAGAAAACAGCTGCAGGCTAAAAAAACAGGTTGTTGTATTTGCATTACGAGCAAAACCTGGTCCAATTACGGCGTGTTACATTTCACACTCGTGTTCCAACAAAGCAGCATGCCAGGTTAAAGCAGACGGGTCAGAGTTATTATGGTCCGAGTCACCCTGACATGTGCTTGTGCTTTTTCAGGTTGCAGGTAAAGTGACGGGTTTTATTTTGACACCAGGTAAACTCTCTGACATCGATTCAACTTTAGCCCTTCGACTTTTTTTTTTGAACAAGCCATCCCGACCGAGCCTTGGACATCTGCAAGTCTCACGCCGCAGATGAGTTGCAAACTGCAGCGTGGCAAGTCAGAGCTGAGAAAAACCCTGTTAATTGGTCCGGTTTGGCTGGCCCCTGTCAGACGAGGCCTTTCATGGCCTTTTCATGGGTTTCTCCTGGGAAAGCTGAGGAGGCTGCCTGTAATGAGGCACTGTACCTGGTTGCAGAAGGGGGAAGGGGGGGGGGGATCAGGAGGGTCGCTCGTGGGCAATTAGAGAGAAATAATGAGAGCTTTCTCTTTCTTTCTGTCTCCGTTTCTACCCATCCTACACCCCACCGCCTCATCCCTCCTGTGAGAACAGTGGCTCATCAGGTAACTTTTTAGGGGGAAGCATCCCGTGAGAGGTACCTCAAAGCTGAAAGCAGCTCTGCAAGAGGAGCATTACAGCGTTGTAGAGCTGCGAGGAATATGCACAGTTTCACTTCCCCATGCCTGGCTGTGCTTCCCAACCGTGAGACAAGCATGCAAACTTGTAAGGATGGTGTTTAAATAAATATCTGTAATACTCTGACAGCAGGATCATACAGGAATATGCTCAAACTGAGCTGAATCTGTGTCCAGCATGTGGTGTTTGTTCAAATCCAGAGATGAAATGCTGAATTAGTTTATTGTGCAGATCCAGGATCAGATTCTTACCTTGCACAAGGCTTAGTTTCTGCAGCAGGCAGAAGGTTTTAGTTGCTTGGTGCTGCTGCCCCTCGCCTGACAGAGATTGATGGGCTGCCTTTCCCTTGCTGTAATAGCACTCAGCCTCCACTGCACTTAATATCCAAATGGCACCAAATCAAAATCACAGCCAGCCTGACACTGGAAACACCTCAGCAAAGTGTAGCACCTTATTTACATGCACTAAGTCAATTCTTGTTTTATATAAAAGGTTGAGAGGTGATCAATAATTTACATGCACATAAGCGCCTGATATGTGTGAAATTGTCTGCACGCCTATAAGAATAATGGAGTGGCGTTCGAATCGCAGGGCAGATTGTTACTTATTAAATGAAAAGATCCATAAAAATCGATTCAAATCAAATTGAAATTGTGCAGCGCTTTTGGCCGTGCATTTGCTGCTAAAAGGAGTATAATTATGTCAAGAAAATATATTAGTTTTGCTCATTTAGGTGAAAAAGAAAGCCCCAAAACTGGACTGAAAATGCACATTGTACCTTTTGTGCAGCGCTAACATTCTGCATCACGTCCCACTGTGAGATCCACAGGCTAAAATCATCCTCCCACTTCCCTCTACTTTAATGATAATCACACATTCCCTCTCTTGCTTTTGTCTTTGCACAAGAGAAAAAACTGGTTCAAATGCATGTGTTTGAGGGGGAAAGAAACGGAGCAACACTGGGTTAAAATGTGTCTGCTGCTGCTTTCAGTGGACAAATCAGTCAATAAGGTTGACAGAGTAGGTGCAGCCTGGTACCGAGGGCTGTGCTTCACGTTCAGTTTTTGTTCTGAACCACTACGACGCTGATGGCATGACAGATTTGGGTTAGGATCCAGACCTTGTTTTGATCTTGCTGTTTTCGCCTCAGAGAGAGAGAGGGGGGGGGGAAAAGGGGGCATTAATGTTCCAGCAGTGGTGGAAATTCCTTCATGGTAAAATGTTCCACACAGGGAGTAAAAAAATCAAACTAAAAATGAACGTGAGGATTGTGAGATGGCCCAGGGAGTCTGTTACGCTGATAGAAAATGTAAAGTGCTATAGTCATGAGTGTAATGCAGAATGATTGTCTGTCTCCCCTGTTTATTTACCGGTGTAAGGGCTGTAATGGAGACAAATGCTCGTCTGAGTCGCTGAACCCGGTGCTGCGGTGGAATTGGTACACAGTGCGGTTGCAGTCAGCTCTGAGAGGCACGTGTGGAGGCAGGTGAAAGGTCCTCAGGTGACTAACCTGAGTTTTATGCCTTAATGACTCCTTGTTATTCTCAAACCTATTTCCCAATTGCCACCAGCAATTCCCCTCCTCTGTGTCCATTAGATTGAGGGAGCGCCGATCAATATGTGATGCAATTTCCCTGGGGAATGAACAAAGCTCCTTTAGGGTGGCTGGCCGCTGTCTTCCCGTCTTTTTCGCTCTCTAATTCTTTTCCTCCCTCTCCAGAACATACACTTCCTCCTTGCCCTCTGTCGCACCGTGCTGAGTAAACCTCGGGAAGGTGTTGCACATACAAAAGAAGGTTTCTGCTCAGTCGTTTATCTAGGCGAGTAAAAAAAAAAAAAAAGACCAACAACAGGAAACACTTTTTTTTATCAGTAGCTTAAACAGAAGCCTGTCACCCAGGTCTTCCCAAAGCCGATGAGGAATGAGTCATCCCCGGTCCGACACCCACCCAATCACTGGGCTGCTGCTCGGCTCGCCAGCAACATCATCTGCCTTACAAGGGATGCTGCCCAGCTATTATCTTTGAACAATGAGACACAGTTTGTGAGTATTCGATTTCACAAAGGTCAACATCATTTTGTCACTGGAGTAAAGTGTTGTTTTCATAATGAATATGCCCTGGATTATTCAGACACAGATTCGTCTGCACAGCCTCGGTGCATTAAAGTGCAGAGAGCAAAAGCACATTAAAATGCAATGGCATTTCTTTGGTAATGGAGTGCAAATAGATGAAGAAAATGTTTTGTGTCATATTTTAGTCCAGCAGCGTGATTCATTTGGCTCAGCCACGAGTATTTAAACCACATGACTGAAATATTTCTCCCCCATTTGAAAACAGCACCAATAGAAATGTATAAAAATAAGATATTATTACAATGAATACTGAAAATAGCAATACAGTCTGCTGTGACTAATTACACTGATATTGTAATAAAAAAGGAGCTAATATTTCTTTAGTTTTCATTCACAAGAAAAACTGAAATTTTACTCAGTCTTTCCAAAGTATATTTTATTTAACAATTGTCCTTGGTTTAAATACAGATAAAATATATTCCCAATACATTTAGCTGTAATAATCATTTTATGCTCAAATGAAAGGTCAAAAATACAACATGAGACCCGGGGCTCGAAGGCAACACTAACCACTAATCCACCGTGCTGCCAAATAAATACTTTTAATTATTGAAATGGGTTTAAATAAGCACAATATTTAACCCTCTCATGCATGAAGTGTAATAAACTCAGTCAGGATTTTTGGTTTCACTGACATTTTTTCCCATTGCAATGAGCCAATAGGATTTTTTTGTATGGGATGATGTAATAGCTTCCACTAGAGTGGATTATATGCAACACTGCCCGAAATTGCAGACATATATAGAAAAAACACTTTTAAACAGCTATGCACTGTAGTGACCTCTATGCACGAAAGGGTTAATTTAGCATCACTGGTTTGTTGATTTAGTTGCTGAAAAATGAAAGTGACGCTCAGTTGAAAAGGCATTTTAAAGATGGCCGACACGTCCCCGGACTGCTTTGGCTCTGTGGATTGTCGATGCTCCGCTTGAACTGTCGTCTTGTTTTTATGACAACTGTTTTGTTTCCGATTCTGCTTACATTTCATCATGATGAAAATAATAACACAACGAAAACCAAGAAAAAAAACTGAAAATTCTAACTTCATTTGCTTGTCTCTATAATCATCCTGGAGCAAGAAACCCTGTAAAGTAATTCCTACAACTCCTTGGTCACCTCATTCTCACATTACATTTATTTAAGTTAAAAGTTAGGAAAACTAACATCTTACTTAATCCTTTTCTCTTAAACCCCTTGCCTTGCCAACTCTAAGTTATTTGCCTTCAAATGTCTGGTATTCAAAATCTAAAGCTTGACGTTTGTGTTCTATTTAAGTGCTTGATTGACAATTAACGAAGCTCGAAGCATGCTTGTTGTTAGTTCGTAAAACCTTTATAGACGGTCGCGTTTATTGATGGATCAAATTTAAATTCACTGGCTAAAAGTCACTTATTTTGTGTTGTCCGTTCACTTTGCATGGGAGGAGTATTTACCGAACATAAAAAGATGTTATAAGAAGAGTAGGGTGATTCCTTACACAATTAAAGCCTTTTTGTTTCTGGTGAATTTGAAATCCAAAGCAGATTGTGTTGTTTTTAAAACAAAAGAAGAAGCCATGTTTTTTTGCAAGACTGGAAGCTAAAATATGCAGCTTTCAGTGCCCTCAACTGCTCAGACAAGTATGAAAATCCTGAAGCACCAAGAAGCCATGTACCCTTTATACAGGAGCATGTCTGCTGTCAAGTGAAAGCATGCAAAATAGGCCCAATGTCCCCATGGCATTGCTGCGATAGTGATACCAGTCAGTGACACACGGCCCTCCTCTGGTCTTACACACCGGCGTTTCGGTGCAGAAGAACCCTCTGCCCACAGAGCTCAGCCTCTCTCAAACTGTTGACTTCAATAATTAGAAAATACCTGAGTTAGATGATGCTGAACACTCTCAACCTCTTTGTTCCTCCACTCCTCATCTGACTTTACTCCTTATTAAAAAAAAAGGATGTGAAGGTAAATATTTACAACTATGAAGCATTTAGCAGATGCAAATAATAAAAAAAGCATTGCCTCAAAGTCTTGCAACATGAATGATTTATTGAAACTAACCGATGCCTCGGTCCTGGGAGGAATCTTTGATTCGTTTAATTTGTTTGGTAAATGTGCTGCAATATGATCCTCTCCTGCTACCACACTTTGAAAGCTTCTCTCAAGGTTAATTGTTTTGTGATGAAAAAAAAACCTCTAAATGCATAATTTGATGTTTACAAGGCTTGTGAACCCTTTTTTCCTCTCTTCAGTCTTTGCTGTCAGGGGTCAGTGATTTTTTGTGGGCTTGTTTTGCAGTTAGCAGCCTGTAGCCATTGAGGGATGTGCACGGTGCAGTGGGTGATCAGAAAGTCTGAAATTGGCCCAGAGAGAGCTCCGCTGTCAGGAAAAAGACCACGACACTAAAGCAAAGAAATGGAAAATGCCATCCCCTGCTGGGTGAATGAATACGTGAGTTTCCCTGTGAACTTTTGGTCATGCAGTTCAAGTCACAACATCAGCAAAAAGCTCCGTTACAAGAAAGAGGTTTTTTCTTTCAATATTCATCGTTTGGGGAGGGGGGGGGCTGTCGTAAAAACCAAAACCCAAACAAACAAAAAGCAACTGGTGTGGAAGCAGAATATTGCAGAATGTTAACATTTTATTAAGAAATATTAGGGGTAGACAATCTCCGATCAACAATTTTTAAAAGGTCTGACCTGCTGATTCGGATTTTGGCCAATACTGATGTTTTAAATTGCTAAGATCGCAATGCAACTTCAATGTTCCAATGCTATTTTATTAAACATTGAATAGTACCCTTGAAACTAGGGGTGGGAATCTTTTACTCTCTCACGATTCGATTTGATTTGATGATTTTTAGGGCCACGATTCGATTCAAAATCGATTTTTTTTATTCAAAGCTGATAATGTGAGCCCATTTGTTATGTGCTCAAAGTGCTTCATCTTCATTTTGCAAACCTCACTCATGTCAAACTCAGACTCATTCAGTAAAAAACAAAATGAGCCAAAATCTCTGCATTTAATGAAGACCGGGCCGGTTGAATCTCTCTTTCCTCCAGTTTTGCAGTTTACTCTTTGTTATGGTGCTTTTTGTGCATTCATATGTTCCAGAAGCAGCTGCATGATGACGTCTGGATTTGCTTTATATTTTTATTTATAAAAAAATCAATTTTTAGGACATTTTAAATAAATTCTGAATCTTTGACAGATGTTCACACACTAGTTATTTTACAAACTATAGATAGTGCACACAGAACAAGAATTAACACTGACCTGTCCTGATACAACTACTATTAATAAAAAATATAAAATAAAGATTTGTGCAAGAATAGAGAAAATGTATGTTTTGTTTTAGAGACCTTAAACTATCAGAATCTGACATTAGGAATCAGAAATTCTGTTTTCAGTGCAAAACAATCTCAACAGACTAATAACTATAAAGTGAAGTATCTCAATGCAGACAAACAACACAGATGTGAGTAATAGTGCAAATGATTGTGCAGCAGCAGAAGTCTGAATACTTATTGCGATTTTTGTAAACACATAATTTTTTTAAACACTTGTTGTGATTTTCAGACCTTTGTGGAGGTAGAGAAGCCAATCTTTTCCACAGATCTTATGTAAATATTGGCCAATCTCCCAAAATTAAGGAAATATGTGCCGATAAATAGGCCAATGTATCGGTGCACCCCTAATAAATATAATCACAAAGAGATATCTTTATCACCTGCTCCACGTTGATTTGAGAGGGCCGCATTGCATCTTTGGTTAAAATACAAGCTTCCCGTTAATGAGGCCAGGCCCTGCGTTTGTCCCCGTGACTGTTTGACGACTGCGGTGTGGCTACAGAATGGCACCATTTAAGAGATGAAAGAGCAGTCGTGCAAACGCAGTAAAACGGCAGGGACGACAAAGCGAGGCGGGAGGAAACCACAAAGAGCGACATAAGGAAGCGTCTGATTCAGGATCTAAAGAGAGGAGTCGTCGGGAACGTGTGGGCAGTGTTAAATAATTCACTCCCCGATCAGACCCTGTTTAATTAGCTCTTGTTCTTCCAATCTAATCAGGTCTTTTGGTCAGGGTGCTTGAGTTTGAACTGTTGGGGCCAAGGAGGTATCATATGCTCGCCTGCTGTGATCACAGCGGGGCACGAGTAGAGGACACGGGGACGCATCCTGTCGGCCGACTGCAGCTGCTGCTAACAACAGCAGCAGGGCACGGCTGCAGACCCCAGTGACTTCTAAAGTCCTGCTAACATGCTGCTAAAACACTTTTCATGGCTTCACCTTATTTACTGCCCTGCAAACACCTAATACCATGTTTGTTTGGGACGGTGGCTGGATGTTTCAGGTGCATCTCCCTATTGGTAGCAACACCTTTAGAGCTACCTGGAAATAAAGTACCTCAAAGTAATACTTGAGTAAAAGTACAAGTATCTTACCATAAATTTACTTTGGTAATAGTTCAAGTCTGCTCTAAGAATGTTACTTGAGAAAAAGTCTTAAAGTACCTAATATGTTATATAACTTAAGTATCAAAAGTAAATTTCTGACATAAAATGTAGTTAAGTATGTTTTTTTATGTTTTTTTGCAGCTGTGATGGATTGTTTACAAAGTAATACAATATCAGAATATGTTTGTACTTCTCAATCAACCACAATTAAATTCACTCTATCAGGAGGATAATATTTTTAACAAGCTGTAATTAAATAGGAGTAACGACTTTCTACTTCTTACCTTTTTTTAAAAAATGTAATAAGTAGAAAGTACAGATAACTACGTAAAAATGTAAAAAGTAGAATAAAAAGTAGGCTGAAAAATAATTACTCAAGTAGAGTACAGATACCCAAAATTTGTACTTAAGTACAGTAAAGAAGTATTTGTATTTAGTTACTTTTCAACTCTGGAAATGATATCAGAGAAATGCTGCCTTGTGTCACACAGGGCTAGTTAAGAGGAACTGGAAGCTGCCAAAGGATCCAATTTCAGAACAACCCCCCCCCTTTAAAAAAATTGTCTGAAGTGGAAAATCACACCTGATGGTCCACTAGCATGGCTTTCAAGACACTCGATGGTGGTATGAAAGTCTTTGTACAAATCAATTTCCTAAAAAAACAATGCTTGGACAAAGGTTCAGACGGTCATCAATGTCTTGGTGAAAAAAAAAAGTATTTTTTTCTCACGCTGTTGGACAGATGTGGATCTGCCGGTGGAGAATTCATTTTAAGCCACACTCACTCCCATGATGTGCAGCCAGTGCTGAGGTACACACTTTGATTTGTGACATGCAGAGAAACGGTGAGAGAGAGAGGAGGGGGACGACGATGAGGAAGCATGTGGAAAAGAAACGTAGTGTCCCGCTGTGGTAATTTGCCTCGGGTCTTATAGAGCTTACTGGCACTGCTGGCAGAGTCGTATGCAGGCTGGGACGAGAAAAGGAGAAGATGTTGGGGAACAGTGAGAGGAGGCCAGCAGAGTCACAAGTGTTTTTACCTTTCCAGCTTTCAGAGAAGTGGAGCAGGAGGGGGTTAACTAATACTCAAACGAGCATCGCGTTCGCGAGCTTAAACACGAGGTCATCCCTTTATGGTTGGTGTGTAGCAGTTTTGTGCACACATAAGCACCTGCGACACCTCTCGGCAGTGCCAAGAGCCCACACATCAGCCAGCGTTGACAGCATGCCTGGCACATGCCTGAGGGGCTGCGAAACTTCCCTCCTATAATTGCATCCCATGTCAACCCGTGACAAGTCGGGCTCAACCGGCGAGGGAGCGCACTAATCACCGGCCAGACCTCCTCCATATCCTTTACCCCCCTCGTTCCCCTACCCATCCTCGCAAAAGACTTTCCCGATCAAGCGGTCTGTTGTTTGCATCTGTTGGGGTAGCGCCCCTGAGCAGGCCGTTACATCCCCCTTCTCAGCACCCGATGCCATCAGCATGACTCGACAGTCAAAGCGGCGCCGTCTCATTAGTCCTGTTCTTTAAGAGTATCTGTTAATGAAGCAATTTCCCATGTATACCATCTGTTAGTCTCACCGGCGCTCCGTAGCTGACACTTTTTTACTCATTTAATGTTAATTACAGCAAATTTGTTGAAGTTAGTGGGGGGGATGTAAATGATTTTCCCCCCCTCTTTACTATTGGGATGACTAGCTGGGGATTTATGAGCGCCCTCACACCTACGAGGAAAAAGTCAGCGTGGCAGCGAGTCTCAAAGTTACCACAGGCGCTTTAGCAATTTTCCAAGACGAGATGGAGATTTGTTACAAGTTAATGCGCGTGATGGCAAGTTTGTGAAAGCCGAAAGGCCCTCTTGATCTTTGGTGTGAGATATCGGTGTGTGTGTGTGACCACATCTTTGATCTCGGGTGAATGATGTGTGTGAGTAAGTGAGAAAGCGAGCGACATGGTGCTACTGCCTCCTGCCTCCTACAGATTGAGGTGAGAGCAGCCAGGTGGGGCTCGGTCGTGTCTCTGCGCCACAGTAACTGGATGTGATGGGTGGCCTCTGGGGATCTCTGCCTTAGAAGTGCTAAACGAGCGAAGAAGAGCAATCACACTGTTCCTGAGTGTGTGTGTGTGCGTCTCCCAAGACTGTGTGTGTGTGTGTTACAAGCCCACACACTCCAATATATGATAGTCAGTTTGCTTTCCTGTTGACACTGGCTCCGAGTGGGTGTGCGTGTCTCCTATAAAGGACACTGCATTTATCCCCTGACTAAATATAATCGCCACGAGATGGATGATAAGATAGAAAAGGTGTAAATGTGTTAAATGTTGCCAGGTAACAAGGCTTTTAAATAACAAACACCCCACGTGGCTGCTGTTGCAGGTCAGAGAAGTGATCCTAAGTGCTGCAGACAGTCCACATGTGCTGGAGCTTCAGCGCTGCTCCAGTAGCGTGACTCCAGTGGTAACAAGACTCTGGTTCCAGTCTGGATTTTAGCCTGAAGCTTTAGAAAGGGCAAACTGCCCCTGCACCCTTCAATAAACAAATGCAATGGACATAATTCAATTAACGTGCAAAAAAAAAAAATCCCTGAGTTCATTTGTTTTGTGTTTGTTTTTTTGCACACCAGTTGTGACTCTGTGTCCTCACGCATGCTCTTATACAGCTGTGGACAAAGTACTCAACTCTACTACTTGAGTAAAAGTATTGATACTCAGGGTCAAATCTACTCAACTACAAGTAAAAGTTACTCTGTCAAAAATCTACTCCAGTTATACTATTGAAGTACTTATTTTTTTGAAAATACCTAAGTATTCAAAAGCACAAATTAAATTTTCTAATATCAGCACATTGCTTTTCAGAGTGAATTTACAGAACCTTGTCACTCTCAGAAACCACCTTGTAAGACCTCGTTTTGTAATAACAACACATTATGTAATGTAATAAAATTAGGATTCAAAATGTAATAAACTCGTGCTAAAACTGCATTATGTAATAATTGACACAATGTAATAAGTCTTCACATTATGTAATAACGTTATTACATTTTCCGGCAATTATTACAAAATGTGGTGGTGTAATCTGGTGCATTAAGTAATAAACAATCAAAAACCAGTATTTCTGTTCATCCTAATCAATATACTTGTAATAACTGTCATGTT
>JARVGW010000194.1:15826497-15845707 GCA_031762495.1 Anablepsoides rubrolineatus
TACAAAAAATATCAGATACTTTAAGACTTTTATTCAAGTAATATTCCTAAAGGAGACTTTAACTTTTACCAAAATAATTATTTGGTAAGATACTTGTACTTTTACTCAAGTATATCTTTGTGGTACTTTATAAAAGACTGCTCATGTATAAAAATAATTCACAGTCATATCACAAAACAATCCTTTTTTCAGAATTTCAAAATAAAAGCCAGATTTGTTTTTGAAGCAGGTGAATTTCATGTGTGTGCTACATCAACTTTGTGACGTCTGACCTGAAAATGACACTACATCATCTTACACTTCTTTAAATTTATTGTTTTTTCTCAAAGTTTTACTTGATAAAATTCCATTACTTATTTTTAATATAAAAAGCTCATGAAATATCTCTGTTTTCTTCATCTACTGGAGCTCTAGCTGCTAAAATCCTTCAATTTGTTTGATTTTTACCATTTCTAATAATATAAAGATGAGAATAAAGCATTAGTTTATGCATGATTTTTTATTTTACTCACTGACTGAATCCTTTGTAAGATTCCAGTCTGAGTTTCTGTCGAATTCACCTGCTTTGTATAAATTGACACTGCTTCTGTCAAAAATAGATCAGGTGCATATTTTTAGTGCAGTGGCGCTCTAAAAATATTTTCCTATTCGTCAGCAGCGTGCTTGTGAGTTCTGAGGCAGTCGCTGCAGCACCAAGCTGGGAATAAACACAACAATGCAAACGTCAAAACACAGATTATTGTTATTTTTGTGTATTCCTCCTGTTAAAGTACCAAAACTTAACTTGTAAAAGTAGCGTGGCAAACAATGCTCGCGTTTAATTTCCGGGCTTTCGCACATCTCCGCCCCGCAGGTTGACAGGAAGGTTGGAAAGGCTTGTTATGTATGAAACAACATCCGTGGTTCTCGGGCTGTAATTGGCACTCTGCAGTTTTAGGGTGGAAATGTTGAGCCATGCTGTTGACCACTTGTCACTTATGATACGTTCACCACCATAAAGAAAAAGAAACGTATAGAAACCAGACTGTTGTGGGATAAATACGTGTGGTTTTTCAGTCTGAAAGTAAGTTTGATAGAAAAATATAGGCCGACGTTTTTTCAGAATATAACCTCAATTCCAATGAAGCTGTGTAAAACAAATAAAACCAGAATATGAGTATTTTCTAATCTTTTTCAACCTATATTCAGTTGCACTCCAAAGACAAGATATTTAATGTTCAGAGAGTTCATTGTTTTTTTTTTGTTTTTTTGCAAAGATTCACTTACCGTATTTAATCATGTATAATACGATCAACATTTTTTGAGCTTAAAAAGCGTTAAACATCTTATTATCAATAACCCATATAACAAAATGTTGCAAATATTACATAATTAAATGTTTATAACTTTGGTCAATAAACAGAACTTCTCATTTTTTGTTTGCACCCCGCCCCCCTCCCCTCCGCAACTGATGGTCCTGAAGGGGTTGACATGTTTGTACAACTAACTTTTAGATATATTTTGCGAGTTTTCTACAAAGTGGAATAATTTCTGTAACAGGGATCAGGACAGTAGATCTGAAAATGTAAATAAATAATGAGAAGTTCTGTGTTGAGCAAAGTTATAAAGATTTAGTTTAGTATTTGCAACATGACAGTTATTACAAGTATATTGATTAGGATAAACAGAAATACTGGTTATTGATTGTTTATTACATAATGCACCAGATTATTACATCACCACATTTTGTAATAATTGCAGCAAAATGTAATAACTTTATTACATAATGTGTTGAAGACTATTATTACATAATGTGTTGAATATTTTTATTACATTTTGTGTCAATTATTACATAATGCGTTGTTACAAAATGAGGTCTTACAGGGTTGATGGTTAATTTTAGGTACTAGGGTCAGGGACAGGATGCCTAGAGCAAATAAAAGTAATTTTAGGGTTAGTTTTTTTGCATTTTTTACACTTTCTGAATTTATGACAATAGATTATGCCCCATCTCGTCAATTACTGACGCAAGGGGGGTACCCGAGGCATCAAAACAGGACGCAGAGGGAACCTGACCAAGTGTCAGTATGTGACCAGTTGGGAGTGAGGATGGGTTGAATATTGATATCGGATCAGGACACCCCTAATATTATGGACTGCAGATGATGACAACTCAGAACTTGTATGTTGAATGTTTTGGGACTATTTGCTCACGCAGTTGCTCACAAAATAGTGAACCTCGCCCCATCCCAACAACTGAGCCTTTCGAGGATGCTACCTTTGTACCCAATCATGACACTCACCTGTTTCCAGTTAAGCTGTTCACCAGTGGAATGCTCTCTTTTCTAACTCATATTTGATTTTCAGTATGCTGTGACACTCCATGTAATCAGTAATCCTAAAACATAACTGAAAACCAGAAAGAAATAAAACAAAGCTATGCATTCATTACTTATTTTTTATTTTTTTTTACCTTGTTAAAGCCCCACAAGTTATAGAGCAACCCTGTGTGGGCCTCATCCACTTGGTCTCCATTTAATCAGTCTGAAGCCCCAGCATTAACCTTCAATTCCTCTCTGCCATTCTCTGCAGGGTCACACAAAGTATCATCAAATATTTATAAAATATTAATAACTGCCTTTAGGAAGTAAAAAGAGAACATAAATAAATCTGCTCTGCAAAGCATTCGATTAAGAAGTCCATTCCATGTAATAAATGGGTGAAGGGGAACTATAGGGCAGTCACGGAGCAGAAAGGGGGCGAGACAATTGAGTCAGTGAAGAAGGAGAAGCTGTGAAATAAAACTCAGTAAGTGGCTTTTTGTCCAAAAGTGGCGTATTTCTTCCCGAGCTCTCTAAACGTGCATTATCTGGGTTTGTTTCCGAGAGCCGAGACCAGCTCGGGAGAAATTGTTGTTGTGGATGGTTTGAGCATCCGTGGTCCCCTGGGGGCGGTGTGTGTGTAGGGGGGGCTTCTACATCGACAGGCTCCAAATAGACAAATGCAGACACCCGCACACATGTGCACGCATATGTAGCCGGAGCCGTTTAGCATGGAGGCTGATTGAGGCAGGGCCCAACATTAATTATCTGTTTTTCAGCTGAGGTCTGGTGACAGTGATTAGAGTGAGGGCCTTTTTGGAGAGTGGTGCACGCATGGTCTAATGAGGAAACTGGCCTCTCTATAGAGCTCTCCAGGCACACTTGATCTGCTTTGTGGTTCTGTGTGTGTGTGTGTGTGTGTGTGTGTGTGTGTGAGTGTGTGTGTGTGAGAGAGAGAGAGAGAAAGTGTGGGTGTGTCTGTAGCTCCTCCAGGCTCACTGCTGGGAAAGAAACACTCTGAGCCTCAGAAGCTGATGTAATACCAGCAGTTAAGACATTCACAAATATTCAATTCAATTAAAAAAATTATTCATTTCATTAAAAAATAACTTTATACAAAAAAAAACAAAGCAAATACACAAATCAAAATACAATAAAAGGTAGCAGAAGAAGAATAAATCTTATGTCTGCCCCTTTTAACCCCAGAATATATTCAAACGAAACATAATTTACAAATATAAAAAAGCTGTTTGTTTATTATTGTGTTGATTTGTGTTTAATTTACTGATCAAGGGGTGCAGCCCCTCTAATGTCGGCTGTTTATAGTTCACCTGGTGACATGCTAACTCTTCTGGCTTGTTGTAAATGTTAAAAATAGTAATAAAAATAAAATAAAAGCTGGATGTTGCTCCTCCTGTAGTCGAGCCATGAGGGTTTTATTTTTTTAAATTTGCTTAATAAAATGGGACCAATTCATGAAGTCTTTTTGTTTTTTTAATTTAGTAGTAGTAGTAGTAGAAGTAAAACATTTATTAATTTAATTTAAAAACAAATACAAATACATACAACAAATAATACAAATCACAAATAAAATGGAAGGTGGCCGAAAGAAGAAACATTTCTTAATAACATCTGCCCCTTTTTTCCAAAATTAAAGAAAAAAATTAAAATATATATTGAAACAAATCTAATCTAATGAATTTAAAGAAGAATAAAAGTTTTTGGGAATCCCTCCTGTGGTTACACAGCTGAATGACAGCTCTGTGGTTGTGACCAGAGGTGCAGGAAAAACAGAAATGTCAACATGACGTAATGAACTATAATAAATAGGGCTGGGTATCATGAATCAATTCAGTTCTGAATCGATTAATTATGATTCGATTCAATCTGCTGTGTTGCAAAATACAAATTCACTTTAATTTTCTCTTTACCATAAACATCAGGTTTTAAGAGCAAACTTGTAAATTAAACAGTTTAATCTCAAGTTTCAAAGGTTTTAAATTAAAAAGGAATTGAAGTGACTGTGTTGTTGGAGGAATTCATTTTTTAAGAAATTTGGAATACTTTTCTTTAGAGAATAAGAAGTGATGGAATGAGGTTGCAGGAGAAGGGGTGGGCTAATATAAATATACTTCTGCCCACTTCTGTGACTGTATGGAAATTATATATTTGTAATTTCTGCATGCAGTCAGATGTTTACATACAGTAGTTTTCCTCTACAGTACAAACAAAACTCTCCACGGTCTCTGTTATCTTTAACTTCTGCAGAGTCAGCTGTAATGTTAGTGATTCTTTAGTTTCTGTTGTTTTGCTCCAGACAACTTATCAGAAGCTAAAGTTAGCACTGAACATCAACTGGAGGTAAACATACGGCAAGCCAGCAGAGACAAAATATAGAAACACACCTCAGATTCATCGGGCCATGGAAAATCAGAGGTCTATAAAGTACTTAAAAAAACTAAGTAAAATTACATGAACAGAAAGTGACTTTGGTAAAAATAAATTTGACTGATGAGAAAACTACTCAAGTAAAAGTCATAAAACTCTTCACAACAATTAGGAAAGTAAAAATAAAAGTACTTTTACACACTCTCTAAGAAATAAACTGTTGAATTTACTGAACCAAACTGGTTCCATTAAACCAGGTTGAGTAGATTGAGCAATATTTGTATATTCTTTGCTCAGTTTACTCAACTAGGCTTAGTGGAGTCAGTTGACAGGACTTCATTTTTAGAGTGCAGATCCTTCTTTCATGATGAGTTCGAACAGATTTAATTTTGTGAAAAAGTAAAAGTATCATTTTTAGCTTTAAAATGTAACAAAATAAAAGTAAAAGTAGCTGTTTAAAAAAGTAATTGGTAAAATTACAAATCCTCAAAAAACCTTAAGTACTGCAACAAAGTAAATGTACTTAGTTACTATAAAACTCTGGGAAAAATCCATCTCATGCCCTGTGGATTGATTTTACCAGTTTTAAATGAAATCAATCCAAGATCGATTAAATCATTTTTTTTAACCCAGCCCGAATGTGTCCAAACTTTGTCAACACTGAGCCACAAAAACTGCACAGAAGTTGTGTAGCAGCAGTGAAATTTGATATCGTATCAAAACAAAACAAAAAGCAGATTTCCTTCAAGCTAAGAGAGGATAGAGATTTAAAATTCAGAGTCAAATGTTCACAAGGTTCAGGATACTTTGACCTAAATCTGCTCTGAAACGCTGCAGGGTTTTATGTAAAACACAGTTTTATCTGAACATGACAGAGTTCAGACTGAAACCAAATGCTCAGACATTTTCAGCAGCAGGAGCAGCAGATTGCACGACTTGAAATAGTAGTTTTCTTTCACTAAAAGCACTGGTCCGGCACATCAGCTCTCCAGTATCGTGGACTAAATCACATTTGTGTAAATGCCAATGTTGGTGTGCACCTGACTGATAGATTTCTGCCTGTGCAAGGTTGGCTTTAGGCAAAGGCCTACACGTCATTTTCCACACCATTTTGTCCCAAAGTCGATTACTTTGCCTCTGCAGCGATGGCCGTCTCTGAATTGAACCACACATTTAGCTCGCAAGCTGCCAATAAAAGTCAGAGAGCTCGGCTTCCATCAGCGTAATGATATTTCAGCCTCAGTATTAGTTCGGCACTGTTCTCCACAGCTGTTTCTGCTCAATTAAAGATGGTCCATATTTAAATACAGAGAAAATCAGAGGGCTGGCCCCGGCTCGTGTGCACTCACATGTGCTGTCAAACGCTTAAATGATGAAGTTTAAAATGGACTTTTAAAGGAGCCACACCTTTTTGAGCTCGAACAAGAGGGAGCTGTTCATTTCCCCACTGTGAAATTCCGCTTCAACGTCGCCGATGTAGATTAACTTTCACAAAGGTACGGCAAGTAAGTGAAATGTGAAATAATTCATCAAGAAGCAGCCATGTAGGAAATGTGATTTCTTTTCTGTTCGCCGGCAGAAAAGACTCACAGACCATTACAGCAAACAGAGGAGGTAGATGAAGGGTGGGGCTCCAAGTCTCCCAGCTTTAAATATACGAGGAGCACATTTTCCAACAAAACTTGCCCCGCCGGCAGAGCCGAGGAAATAAATTTCAGCCGGTGTCAGGCCTCGTGTGTTTGTGCTCTGGAACTCCCATTGTCTTCCCTTCCCTGAACACTCGGGCTTTATGTAGCGGGAGCTGTCGTTTCCCATAAATCCTCTGTTGGAGGCGTCCCTCAGAGCTGCCAGCTCCCTCGTGTGGAGCACCTGTAACGGGGGGAGCAAAGTGACCGTTGTGCTGCCCCCTCCCAGAGAAACGGGACACTCAAATAAAAAGGTTTCCAAACAGCTTCAGAGGTTATTGAAAATTAAAACCAAACTGAAATAATTCTTAGGGCTATACGGCCGGGCTGCATGACCTAAAATTCATATCAGGGTATAAATTGTAGTGATGTGCAGATTGATACCAGAACTTTATGTTCTAGAATCGATACTAAAATCAAAATATCAATACTTTGATACTTTAGTTATTTCACATAATGTACATCATTAACAGGAAAATAAAAGGAGGGTCAATTTCTACCGTAGGCCAGCTTTATATCATTTGTACCATCTGTTGCATGTACCAATCAGCCCTACTTAGGCCATTATTTAATTAAATGATTGTCAGAAAGTTCCTCCTGCTGCCAGAAGTGAAGGTAAACCTCAGTTAAACGACACTTTGAATTTCACTGCTTTGTGTTTCAGTCCCATTCGTTTGTATTTAAGTTTCTGCCTGTCAACTTTGACACTTTTAATGAATGACCACATTAAAATAAACTTACAAAGCACACAGGGTCAAGGTATCTGTCAAAGCTGTTTGCCCTAAACTAATTGTTTCATTATTATATTTAGAAATGTGGCATAAAAACGCTTGTGATGTGGAAAAAGAAGTCTTTTTTTTTATATATATATATCTGATTCAGCTGTCAGCACACATGCTCCATCATCTGCGCTCCAGGAAATTAGAAGGGAGAAACGTTTGACAGCACAATTTCACAAAACACAGCCACGCCATCATTTCATTTTCTCTGAGCCAATTCTTTTTCCATTTATTTATTTATTTTATTATTGTTTTTAGGGAAAAAGAAAAAGAGAGGGCGATAATGGTGTTGCTCAGTTAAACTTTATTCTAACCTTCTAAAAGCTGAACTCCAGTCCATGTTTGTTTTTTGTTTTTTCCAAATATGCTGAAAAATAATAAATAGATATTTTAAAACAAAAAATAAAATAGGTTTGTAAATGCAAAGATACGGTGCCTCCAGTGACGTTTATTTTTTACTAAATAAAATAAAATAAATTTAAACTTGTCCATGTTAACAATCAACAGCAATAATTATCTTGTAGCTGTGCGATAAATGTATTTTATCCTCTGTATAAAGACAATTAGCAGATTGGGGGAGGGGCACTGGCTACTCTTGAAATCTGATTGGCCACCCTGCCTGGCCACTCCCACCAGAGCTGTCGATCACTTTATTAGATTGGCGTTTTAAATTGAAAGCTTCAGACTGCTCACTCCTTACCTGTTGGTGGCGATGATGCTCCATTAAGTTGTTTGTTAACTGCCAATAAATAACATACAGCTGTTATAAGTCTTGATGGATTGTAAATATTAAGCAGAAATACTTTTAATTGTACTTTAAGAGGACATATGCTTCAAAATCCACTTTTTTTATCTGTTAAATACATTTTGTTGTGGACTTGGAGTCTCTAGGAGGCAGAAAAAATGAATTTAGTCTCTCCTGGTGCTGCAAAAATGTCTTTATATTCTGTTTGGATCATATTTGTCAACCCATTTGGTTATCTCTATTTTCAATTCAATTTAAATTCAAAAATACTTAATTGATCTCACAAATTAGATGTTGTAACTCATTTAACTAAAGAGTTATGGTAGATGCTGATGGCTGTAATGGCTTTTTCTGAACTTTTATGTCAAATTATCTGCGTCAGAACTGCCAAAATAGGTGTGGACTTACCAACTACAATTTGGTGGTCTTTAGTCTCTTGTGGCTCTGGGTCAGATTCTGGTTCTGGGTCAGAATCTGGCTCCATGGCTGGATGAAGAAATCTTCTGTTGTTGACATTTTTTTAATTAAATTGTAAATAAGGCATTTCTGAAAGCTAGAAAATATTACCACCTCTCTCAAATTGGAGTGGACCGGTCTGGAAGCAGGAGTGGGGGCGGGGCTTGAAGTGTCTTAAAGGAACAGTAACAAAACGAGTTGCTTTGAGACACAACACCAGAGAAGAGGTAAAAGAGGAGCTGGTAAAGTTAGAATAAGGAGGAATTCAGACTAAAGCTTTGTAGTTCCACTTCATAAAGACCCAACTGAAGGATTTAAATATAAAAATTAAGGATTTAATGTTTACTTTAATGTAATTCTTACATTGAACACATGCAGACTCGTTGGTGAATAGTGATTCTTTGATGTTTCCAAATTTCTATTTGTGTCCCGGATGTCTCAGATTTTCAATCGACTGTATAATTATAGCACGTAAAAGATGCAAAACACACCCATGTGTTTATATTTGGGCAAATAAAAAGTTTTCAAATTATTAGTTATTAGTAGTAGTAAAAAACGTATTGATTTTAATTTAAAAAAACAAAACAAATGATTTTTTAAATATTTTATTACAAATGATCACTTTTTAGTATTTTTATGTTTTTTTTTTGCTAGTTTTGAATTTTTTATGATCATTTCACCATCTGGGTGCTACTTTCAACTTGAGAGTGCTACCTTTAGCTTTTTTTTATGCTAATTTTAGCTTTTGTCTAGTGATTTTAGCTAAATGTCTGTCCTTTTCTGTTATTCTGCTCATTTTTACTTTTTTGTGCTTCTTTCTGCTATTTTGAGTTATTCATGCTTCTTACAGTTGCTTTCTGTTATGTTCAACTATTTTAGCTTTTTATGCTAATTCTGCTATCTTATCTTCTTTTTACTGTTTTTCTGCATTTTTTCTTGCTTCTTTCATCTTTGAAAGTTTAACTTACGATAATACATTTGCTATTACACATTTTCAGCTCAATTTCAGCAGCATTTTTGCAGGAAATGTAAATCTTTAGTTTTATTTACTTTTATTGAGACATATAATCTTATTTAGAAGAGGGACCTGTGACACATAAAACAAAAAAACATGTTACCATTTAAAAACTGAGTTAAACTCAAGCTAAATGATGATTATTTTCCCCCTTTTTCTTTAAGATGTGTTTAAAATGTCCCTGAAGGAGATGAAATCTTGAGCGTAGGTTCTGGTTTACCAGCTGGGAAGGATCTAAACCCTGGCTGCTCAAACTCCTGGTCCGAGTTGCTCCGGTGAGTCTTGACCAAGACTGTTAAAAAGTCATCAGTTGCCGTTCCACCACGGCAGTTATACATCACCAATGTCAGCGGCTGACGGCTGTTTATCTCTCAGATATCGATTAGGGGACTGCTGGGGGGGGGACCAAAGCTCTGCGGCCAATCAATGGGGGCATTTCGTTCTCCTTGAACATCTGCTTTTTGATCTCTGCTACTGATTGGTCCGATCTGGTACTTTGGGGTCGTTTTCTTTTCCACGTTAGGAAAAAGGAGTGGGAGGGAGAGCGTTGGCATATGTGACCCGTCACATCGAAATGAGGATTAAGTTGAGACCTAATCATATTTTCAGATTCCTTGCTTTAAAAGCTACATTCTGATACCTGTATCATTCTGATATCACAAGTAAATTCATATATATGACTTAATTTCTTTGGTTGGTTACGATTATACATAAATATTTGGTCTGAATCCTAATTTTATGTAATTTTAATGAGGAATTTTTTATGTCCTTATAAAGAGGACACCTCAAATTATATTTGAATATTGAGATTTCCAAGCTGAAAAGCAACAAAACTTTGCTAGCTCACATAGAAAATCTTTAAATTTTAAGGCGTTTTTCCTCAAAATCAGTTTTTTTTGCTACTGCTCAAAAATTGTTTCATAATTTTGTTTTATGATATTTATATTTCATTTATTCATTATGTTTTGACAAAATGCAATTTTTGCAAATGTTTTAATCAAAACACTATATTTGTCTATTTCTCCATATATCATTTTTAGATTTAATCCTTGTTTCGATGTGATGGCTCACATATGTGCGAGAATCTTGTTTTTGTTTTTTTTTTCTGCCAAGAACCCACAGATCCTTTTTGGTTTGAGTCAAATTTGCTCTCAGATTGTGATGAACGTAATTCTTATTTTTTTTATTTTGTTATTATTATTATTTTTTATTTATTACAGGGAGAGTGCATATTAAAAACTTTTTTGTAAATATGCCAGAATTAGCATCATCTGCAGTCCCTAGACAGATGGTAAAAGTCACCCTAAAATATTAAATCTAAAACTACATAATTACAAAATAACAAATACAAACAAAGCAATATCTATCACCGAATGATGGAGACCGACGACAGCTTCTCTGTTTGAAGAGATTATCTGCAGTATCTCCTCAGCGAGGATACGTCTTAAATATAACGTTAATTTGTGAAGCTTTAACTTTATATGTAGGATTTACTTGCTGCTTTCAGCAAATTAACTGGGTTTAAATGGAACATAGTGTTTTTTTTAAAAAGCAGAGGTCCAAACGGAGGGTTGGCAGCTCCCAAAGGTGCCCAGATTCACTTCATGAACTCTTAGAAAAACGGGAAACCGTCGAGGCTTCAAGTGGAGCCAATTTTCAAAAACGAACTTTTCTTTTCAAGTTTGCTGCAAGTTCTGCCTTCTAGAAACCATAAAAAAGGACGTTTATATATATATATATCTTTGTGTTTTTTTGTTTCTGAGAGGAGTAAACAAGCTGATCAGTGCTGAACCAGTCAAACAGACAGATGTGAAATAATCATTAAGGAGTGTGCTGAAATTTCTACTCTCGTGTCAGATCTTTTCTCTCGTTGCTTTCTTTAAATAAAAATCATGTTGCTAATTAGTGGAAGTTTTCAAAGCAGAGAGCCGGAAGCCTAATTAGTGTCGCGTTAGAATGTGTTCCAGATGAAACATTTGTGGTCAGCCTTCAGGGGACGTGTTCTGGGTTTCGCCAGTTCATATTTTTATTCCAGAGTCTTCGCTGGCAGATATTCGTACGACGGTTTCTCCTCTCGTGCTGGTTCTCCGTGTTAGAAGAAGACGAGGAGTCACTTGATATTGTATTTTTTTATTTTATTTTTGCAGATTATGGCTGTTCGTTTTAAAAGAACCCGTCAGTTTAATTGGTATTACGCGTCAATATTTCAGTTTCTGTGTCCTCGGAGTAATTTGAGTCTGGATTTATTGCTGTTGATGTTTAATTCACAAACTGTCAGTTCTGCCTCTTTCAGCCCATTTAGGAGGTTCTGGTTTAAATTAGTTTTGATTTTAGGGTCAAGTCCTCACTGCTAAGTTGTACATTTCACTCAATAACAAGCAGTTTTTCCTCATTTTTAATCATTTCATTAAACAACTAGATAAGACTAATACAAAGAAATAAAAAATGCAAATGATTAATTTAATTGTTTAATACTTATGAAGCAACCAAATGACTAGCTTGGTCATTTGTAGAGATATATATTGAGGACTTTATTTGAATTTTCACCATGCGAGACAGCTAGGGCTGCAACTAATGACTTTTATTTTTCCAATGACGTCAATCTAAGCTTCCAGCTCATCTTCCCTGTTCATCACACCTGTGAATGTCACCCTGTTATCCAGCGTCTCTACCTTAACATGGTTCCCAGCTAATGAAAATAATCTATGAAACATATGAATTTGACCCTCAAACGTCATATCTTTCTCAGATGTTCGATTTTCAAAATGTTTACGTTTTATTGTTAAAACACAACATAATGCTTATTAAACTGCAAATAGTCTTTTAAACAAACTACTGTGCAAATAACTCAAAATCTCAGCCTCTCCTCCAGTGTTAGGAGCTGCTCTGCAGGGTGCAGACGTAGCTTTGAAAGTCTAAAATAAACTAAAGAATTATTTTAAAGTGACATTAAGGTGCATAAAAGTAAAAAAAAATAATCTTGCTGGATGTGTCAGTCCAAAAGTTAGAAAACTTCAACGCCATCAAGAAAACAGAATAAGACTTAGGATGGATGATTAGTATAATCATTAGCTAACGTTAGCATAACTGATAGCTCTGCTTCCAACAAACACTGTTTTCTGATGGTAAATTAACAAAACTAATAGACAGTTGTCTCCTGCACGATGTGATCAGTCACTGAAAATAAGATTCATGATGCATCAACCTGACGAATAAGCTAACTTTATGAAACATCTGCAGACGACGGCTGTAGCGTGTTAGCGTCTCATGCTGTCATGTTTTTCTGCTGCCATGAAATGACCGAGTCTACATTTCACTTTTGTTTGATTGATTTTCAGTAAAGTGTAGCTAACTTTGGATAGTTTAAGTTTTTCTTTTCTGTCATCATTGCTTTTTGATTGGCCCGCGGCTGCTTCTGTGGTTTGCAGACCGGCACACCACGTTCTTTTTTTGTAAACAAAGCAACCGCAGACAATAGAAGCAGTTCTGCCTCCAGCAGGTCATGGACTGCATTTGCAAATGAACGTGGGTATGATGCGTCGACATTAGAATTACAATTTATTTTTGTTGTCGATTATGTCGACTAACTGTTGCAGCCCGCCGTACAACATGCTTTTTTTTTTTAAATTCTAAATTAAATTATGGTTGAGCTTCAGGTGTGCTTGGTTTTCTTTTGAAGCTTCCTTAATAAAATATTTTTGTGGTTTTAATTATTTATTTCATCTCACCTGTTTCCGTCCGCCATTACTGTCACCAACAAAAACACGAGCGGAGTGTGCAAAGTGAAGGCGTTTTCTGTGTGCTTGGCAAATGAAAAATAAATCAAAAGAAGCTTTGAAGACGGACCTGATGGCGCCGGATAGAGTAACCAATGAGTCACCGGTTAATGAAAAGGAAAAAGGAAAATCTAAGGGAAAAATCAAGATTTCATTCAGGATGGATCCACAAGTAATGATTGTTCTTTGTAAAAGAACTGGCAGTTCAAGCCATTTGATATGCTCTTTCAGCTTCTGTATTCACAAAGTACTTTGTGTATAGATGGCTCATATTGAATTCATGAGCCAGTCAAACAGGAAAACGGAGCACCTTTTTTCTGATTCACTTTCAGATGGGAAATAGACAAAGACAGTTACGGCACTCTATTTGTGGTTCTTGTGGATCCGGAGAGCTCGCGCTTTGCATGACATCTTTCTTATACGTCTCCTTAACCTTTGCGGAAGGCTTATTGACTCTCACTAACCTTGCAGGGGAGCTGCTGGAGGACAAGAGATTATGAGCGTGCTCGGTGTATGGAAAAAGGCCCGTGTGGAGGATTTTTATATTTTTTATTTTTTTTATTCCCGCCCCCGTCCTGCCCCCGCCGAGAAAGCGCCGCAGCCAACGCTTCGCTCGACCTTTGCCTTCTGATCTGTGTTACCATGGTGAAGCGCACAATGCTGCAGACACACTCCTGTGTCGGCAAACGCAGGCGCAAACCAGAGTACCTGGGTTAAAAAGAAAAGCGAGATCAAAAAATTCTAATCAGCCTCCCTGCGGTTGTCAGAATGTGCACAATGCATCTTTTCTGCAGCCCCTCACGATATACATGAACCCTCACCGGCTGCTCATGCTCCAACAACTTTCTGTATTATCCTCATCTGACCGCCTCTGGCAGTGTGATTGCTGAGTGCATACTGAATACATCACTGCCAGACGCAGGAGTTAATTCATCTTCTGCCGGCTGCAGGACCGCGCTGCGTATGAAACCCGCTTAAAAGAACAAGAAAATTAGAGAAAAAACAAAAACAAACTGCCAACATGATGCACAGTTTACTGCTGACCAAGCTAATAGTAAAGGAGTTCCTGCCTATTTCCTCCTCTTAACACACAATTCCCTTTTAATTACAAGTTTTACTAGCGGATATGTGTTCACATAAAGCTTCCCTATAAGACCAACGTTCAATGAGGCGTTTGATTAGTCTGAAAAGTCAACACATCAGAGCTGCTCGCCCGGGTGACTTTAGACACTCTGAACCGACTGACAGACATTAACGCTCATTTTATTTACTGTTTTTATCGGACTTTTCTCTGATCTGGACAAAAACAGCAGCATGGATACTTGGTAAAGTGTAAAAATTCTGCTAAATTTCTTTAACAGTACATAAACAAGACTTTTTTGTTTGTAGGAAGATCGAGGCCGCAGCAGATTTCCACTTTAATTTATTATATTTATTTGTATTGCTTGTCATTTTACTGCATTACCTTATTTAAAGAAATAAATCAATGAAATGTGGAATAATGACTGACTACTAGAATAATAATAATTTTGAAAAATGGCAGTTTTGCTTCTTATCTTTGTAGATAATTAAGTCATGAAGTTTAGTTTTTATCCATCCATTATTAAAAATATTTATAGAATAGAATATATCTTTATTGTCATTATAACAAGTACAACAAAATTAGGTGTTCCCTTATAATATAAAGTAAAGAGAAGTGTAAAAAGAATATTTACAATATCAAGATGTAGAAAAGAAAAAATCATAAAAATAAAAAAGATAAAGTATAAATAAAACGAAGGCATCACTGTGCAGCACTTTCACTTTTGACAGTGTTTTAATGGCAGAAAATGTTGATGCTTTTATTGTGAAAAGATGTACTTTATACACAAGCAACAGCAGATTGTACTGAATTAATTAAATCACACTATTGTAGCAAAAATAAGGTTCTGACAAATGTTTTATGAAAAAGAACAAAATGTTTTCAGTACATGAGCAGAAATAAGCCCAGCAGTAAAGTAATCAGTAGTTCTTAAAGTACTGAGTACATTTAGTTGTAGTAGCAGATGAAGAAGCAGTGGTGGCAGAAGTACTAGAATTTAAGTTATTTGTTTTATTGCTGCCTATAGGGTATTTTTCATCAGCATCACAGTTGTTTCGCTCACAAACAATAAGCTGAAAAGTCTTTTATTGAAGATGGTTTTAATGAACCTTAAAATTAAATTAGCTAATTGGAACTAATAAAAGAAGAAGAAAGGAAAAAAACAATGTCTGTGCCTGAAAGTTTCCCCGTCTGAGCAGACTTTTATTCCGTTTGTTATATTTGTGGAACAAATAAGCAGCTTTCTACTCGTTGATGCTCTGAATATGTGCTTTTTTAGTTTCTGTATGAGAAAACTAAAGCTTTGTTTTCATTCTGACACAAAGTACAACTTGTTTCCATTGAATTCAATTCAGTTTATTTATATAGTGCCAAGTCAACAACTGTTGTCTCAGGGCACTGTACACAAAAAACAATAAATCTAAAGCTTCGTCACAGTCTCCCATCCTGAGCAGCACACCTGCAGCAGCAGAGAGGAAAAACTCCCCCTGAAGATGCATCTTTGGCAGGACTCCCTCTTGTCTCTCATCTTGTGTGTTGTGTTCAAGGACAGGATGTCAGGGTGCAGTAATGAGAGCGTTGCTCTGGTTTGTTGTGGTGAAGAGTTGATTTACTGCCACCTGGATCGAACTGAATGAACAAAATCCCGTCTTTGTAAGGCGGCCGGGCTCAACATGTGGGCGGAGCTTGGGTGGTTCAAACTAGTGTTGTGCACAATCGGAGCGTATTAATCGTCAGGAAAAAAACTTTACGATTTTTTTTAACGATTATGATTAATGCCACCAGTCAGTCCGCTTGTTGCTCCTCTCTGCTTCAAATTTGACAAACATAAAAAAAAAGTTCTGTCATTTATCATAACTCCAGTTTTACTTGGTCTATCAACATAATTTAAAAACTAATATACGTATAGCCTAAAGTATGTACTTTTGACACAACAATAACAGATTTTTACAGAGGGCAAATCTTTCCCTCTAGAAAGATTTAGTGGGGATTAATTGTCATATTTATCAGCTAAGTACCACTATTAATCGTGATTATTTTTGTTTTTCTAATATCCCCCAGCCCTAGTTCAAACATGTGATTAGGATGGACTGTTTTAACTAGTGACCAAATATCTGCTGGTTAGTTAACTCACAGGAACATCACAAGCTGGAGGATGGATTGGTAAATATGTTTATTCAAACTAATAAAAACTAAACTAAAACTAAGCATTAAAAAAGCAATAATAACTAATAAAAACTAGCAAATCCACTGTAAAAACTAATTAAAACTAACTGAATTAAAAGAAAAAAAGTTTAAAATGAAAAATCCAAAACTATTATACCCTTGTCTTCATCCTAATTAAAACCATTTTTTTTTATAAAAGTGTAGCTATAGCTGAGAGTCCACTACAGTCGAGGTGGAATTTGGCATCAGGCAGCCACCAAGTCGACTGATAATACATCAAACAGAAGCCATTTTTGTTAGCTCGCTGGTGCAGTTTTTTTTCTCCTATTCACTGCCGAATCCAAAGAATGGGTTTGTGCCGCTGGAGGAGGGGTCAAAACAAGACGGAGCTGTCGAAACACTGAGAGCCATCCCTCACGTCTGACTGTAGTGGTTAAAGGGCAGGCCGGCTCTTAAAGAAACCATTAGCATTTAGATTTGAGACTCTTCCCCCTACAGAGTAGCAGGGAGTGGCTGCGTCACACCTCAGACGTCTATGCTTTGAGTGGGCCCAAGTGGCAGCTTCCTAGCCCTGATCAATCTTTCAATATGCCTAAATTGCTTTGGATGACCTCCTTGTGAAGAGACAGGATTGGCCATACTGATTCTCCCGCAATCAATAGCAGATGCTATCATGGCTCATCAACAAAGAACTGTTTTAATGGAGGTCAGGGCATGGAAGATCTAATTCATTTTAATTTGTAAATTGTGGCATGACAAAATTCTAATCAGGGCGCTTTCTTATCAGATATGCAGACTTCTGAGTCTTTTCCTCCATCTCCTGCTCTCGTTCCCTCCTCTCAGCCTCATTTGCATTCATGGCTGTCTGTGTGTATCCACACAGGACGGAGAGGCATGAATGTATACATGACATATATTAAATATCAGTCAGCATTGAATATCACAGAGTTTTTTAAGGGTTGAGCGTTTCCTTTTTTAAAGTGCATCATCTTTAGCCGAGGCAAGTTTCCCCCCCCTCACAAACGCACCCCGTGCGTGTTTCCACCTCATTAAGTAAAGATTGAAAAGATGACAAATATGACATATGCAATTTATTATCTTAATTAATTCACTGTCTTCCGTCAGAGACAGGCAGGGCAGCTCTGTCATGTAAAAAACTGCTTTTCCTCAGGGTGTTGTTGTGGAAAGCCGGCGCTGTGTCGTTTGCCCAGATTAGTGTAAGAGGTGAGCCTTTTCCATCTCCCCTTCCATTTCAGCTAAATTTGTCTCAGCCACAGTAATATGCACCACGGGATTCCCCCCCCCCCCCCCCATGAGCAGAAATGCAATTGGAATGGGATGCGGCCGTCCACTGTGATTGTGTGCAAATGAACCCGTCTGGCCTTGCAACCCGGCGCATGAGTGAGGCCGTGCGATGCCCATTGGCTGCGAAGGCTCTCGGCGAAGACGAGACGAGGGCAGGTCCAGGGTCCACTGTCTCCACCAGAGGTAGCACAGTTGCTGGGCTGTGACGAATGCAATCAGCTCTGAGGATCGCCGCGTCGTTTCAGATAGATTAGACTTCCTCTCAACACAGATTTTGGAATAACTGGTGAAAATAAATAACACAATAAATAGGATTGAGTCATTACAGAAATATTCACGTTAAGGATCAAAAACGCTTTTTGTGTGTTATTATTTGACCTTGATGAATTTTGAGGATTTATTTTGGTCTGTTTTTCTCCTCATCGCAGAAATCCACGAGCGAATAACGGGGAATAATTATTGATGAGAGCCGGGGGGGTTTGTGCTGGACTGAGAAGAGACGCTTCAGAAGCAAGCGGCACCAACTTTCCCTTCCTTTCTTTCTGTCTTCACTCTCGAGTGTCCCCATTGATTTATCAGGGCTCTATTTTTAGTTGCGCGTGGAGCAGTAATGGATTTGTGGGAATTAACAATGATTCATGCGAAGCTAATATTGTAGATTTCAGAGGCTTGATTAATGCTTGAGGAATTCACAGCATCAACTTCCCAATTATTTATAATGTTTCTCACAGTGCATAAACACAGATGCTTGTCAGAAAGGCTCGTTAAAGGGGGGCAGGTGTGTTTGCTCCGTGTCACAGTGCAAACTATCAGAACATCTAATGGGCTGCCAGTGAAGGTATTAACTCTCCTTCTTTTATGGTCTGGTTCACACTGCATTCATATTTTTACATTCTTGTTAGCTTAATGAAAGCGTTAAAGCTACATGAACCCTGTAGTATCCTGATGACGGGGCATAACAAGACTTTCCATCTCAATAACTTAGAAATGAATAATTGGGAATTCTGTCTTTAGGTGTAAATGATTCATCTTACCAAGGATCAGTATTGGTTGATCCGACAAGTCCAGTTTTTTTTCTATAAAAGTCTGCAGAGATTTGTGAAACTAATCTGTTTCTTTTTGCCGGTGCTGAAGTTCAGCAGAATTCAACAGGTAGAGCAGCAGAGTTCTTGTATAACTGCTGCAGCGTCTGCTGACATAATGCCGATTGTCGCTTTTAGCACTGATGTTGTTGGGTGTGAAAAGGTTTTTAGAAAACAAACAAGGTTTAAGATGAAGTAGACATATCCTGCTTTTAAATCCTTTTTTCCACATTTAAATGCTTCAGTTGGGGTTTGTATAAAGTGGAACTGCAATGCTTTGTTACTCCACACCTCTTCAGATCAACTCGTTTCCAGTGGCGGCTGGTGGTTTTTTCTCCAGGGGGGGCTACAATTTCAAAATAGGCTCATCTCCAAAAGCAATCAAACTTGTACTAAGTTGTATCACGCCAGTGTATTTATTAAACAAATCCA
>JARVGW010000194.1:15862089-15879401 GCA_031762495.1 Anablepsoides rubrolineatus
TGTTTTGACAAAATGCAATTTTTGCAAACGTTTTAATCAAAACACTATATTTGCCTATTTCTCCATATCCCACTTTAGGACTTAATCCTCATTTCGATGTGATGGGTCACATTTATTGTTGGGATTGGGGTCATTGGTGGGCCTAATGGATAAAAAAATCTGAAGCTCCTATGTTGATCAGTTTTTGAGTTATAAGCATCTATGTGCAGACACCCCCTTTTTAGATGGAGCCCCCTCCTCAAATATGGGGTCCATTGTAAAACCGTTGGCTGGTGCCAAAACAATATGACCTCCACTTTGCATGAGGTGGGGGTGGGGGGAGTAAAACTCCTAATAAATGTCAACAAGTTGTTTTTAAATGTATTTTTAGTTATTTTCTTTATTTAAAGCCTTATGGATTTTCTGCGGCTCACATTCAGTTTTATTTAGAAATAAAAGAAGCAGAAAAGTCTCGTTTGGTTCTAAAGCTTGCTGACTCCTGACTTCACCGGAGACATTCATTTAATTTTCAGTTTAGTTTTCAAAAGCATCACAGATCCACGAGTCTTTGTTGTTGTTTTTTTTGAAACACAAACTCACTTTATTTGATAGAAAAGGCATAAAAGTTGGACCAGAAAGAGTGTTTCTTTATGCCGAGATGATGCACAAAGTTGATGAGATGAAAGTTTCGGAGGGTTTACAGAAAATCCGAACAAAGAGAAAGACGATTTTTAATGCAGGATGTTTCCTCAGAAAGACAGAATGAGTTCACGGAAGCTGCATAAACGCAAAGCTTAAAAATCACCTAACAGGTGCCCTTGAGACACGCCGCACAATTATTTCCTGATTCATTAGCAGCCGGCAATGTCAACTCACTTCTGAATGCCTCTAATGTCTGTTTCTATCATTCTGCTTTCTCCTCTGCAAAAATCAATCTGACTCAGGAGTACTGTTGACTCTTTGAATGTGTCTTCAAACTGAAAGTTAGGGACGAGAGGAAACACCAAATGTCAAGACATCGCAACATGTCGATGCGTCCCGCCGCCGCCGCCGTCCCGCGTCGGGGAAAACACGCAGCATGACAAAAGTGCGACTAGCCTGAAGTGTCGGCCAGCAGACTGGAACGCCATGCTTCAGTGAAGCTGCTGCGAGGAGAAAACAAAGAGGCATCTCTCTGAATCCGGGGCCGTTCATTCCATTACGTGAAGTAATCTACCTTAAGAAACGCACGTGCGGTTCGCGATTACCATTCCTCTTTCCAAATTGAAATAAAACCGAAGATGGGAGTCGATTTAAATAAGGGAAATTTGAAACAGAACTGAAGGTAAGATGAAATTCTGGAGGAAAGTAGAACTGATTGGAAGCGTGGAACTAAAGTAACCTTGACGCCAGTCGTCTCCTTGCCACGCCGTAATGTGTTTTATTGTGTTTGTCTTGTATTGTACACTCCCTTCATACATAGCTGATCTCTGCTTAATGGACTAACCTGCCAAACTCACAGCAGCACAAACACAAAAGACCCGCTGTTTTTAAAATGATTGAGCCATGACTTGTCAGCAAGAATCTGGCGTCGCCCTTGAATGCTAATTGCGGGATGTTTATGCTAAGTCACGTAGGCGCTCCCGAAGGATCTTAGGCTGGCTTTCCAAACTCTTAAAACAAATCTTAACATGTTGTCAGCATAACAATGTCAATAAAATGACACTTCACTTTGTGTCACTGAGGTATTTTTTTTTCTTTCCCCAACAGGAACGACTTTAGATTCCCCCCTTCGTCCCCCCTCAGCGTTATCAGAATCTGTGACACAGTTTCTACAATCAGCCTGACAGCTGCCCTAAAACAAATTAAAATGGATGAACTGAAAATGCAAATGCGATCCAGCTCATTTGAAAAAAGTTTTCTGTCTAAATGTCTGCTGGATTCATTGTTCATGCTGTGTGGGGCAAACCCAGAGGCATATTTTATTAATATTTAAGCTCCACTTTTATTGGTGACTTTTCTGATCTACAAGTTGCAACGAAGCTTTAATCATGAAAGTTATAGTTTTTAAAGTACTTTTGTAGCTGTTCTCTCCTTCCTCTGTGGGGGTTTTCTCAATCTTCATGCGAGTTCCTGAAATTAGGATTGGGCTTGTTGGTGGGGTGATTATGGGCCGGGTTCCTGCATGCTGATGACCCAGTTGAAAATCAATTGCCGGGGTGGCAGGATCAAGTTAATTACTGCACCCCTCAATGGCAAATAACATAATTGAATCATGATTTTAGCTGAATCACGTGATTTCCCAGCAGCCTGGTGGTTGTCAGGGGCTGTGGACCATGAAATTAATACAGGCAAGGCCCTGAAATGAGCCGCAGCTGCAGTTAAGTAAAACCACAAAGACACTGCAGATCATCCAACAAAACTTACATCTCACAACCAGATGAAGATTTAGCTTTTGTGGAAACCAACGAGGGTAACTAAAGGGGTCACCATGTGAAGCTACTCTCTGCACCAAAACATAAAAGTAGTTATTCTGAATTATAAACGGTGCTCCAGCTGTTCAGCAGACATACACACTGGATGTAAACAAATCACTTTTCTGAATCTGTTGAACACAGTTCTAGTTTCTTCCCACAGACTAACTTTAGAGATGGACGAATTGATGGTGATCATCTTAAATAATGTTGACACTAAAATTTGTTGCAAAAACTGTCCATCTAACCAAGTTTTAAAACCTTATATTCAGCCAAAACGTTATTTTGATCTTGTTTTGAGACTGATTTACTAAACAAGAACTGATTGTGTCAGAATAATAATCTTGTATTCAGAATTATTTGTCTTGTTAGCCTGAAAATTTGACTCAAATTAAGTCAAAAATTTCTGCCAGTGGAGTAAGAAAATTTCACTTGGTAAGATTCTTGAAATAAGAAAAAAATTTAGACAATTCAAGTATTTTAAGAATCTTACCAAGTAAAAATGTCTTACTCCATTGGCAGAAAATTTTGACTTATTTTGAGTTAAATTTTCAGGCTAACAAGACAAATAATCTGAAAACAAGATGATTATTCTGACACAATCAGTTCTTGTTTAGTAAATCAGTCTCAAAATAAGATCAAAAAGACTTTTTTGGCTGAATATAAGGTTTTAAAACTTGGTTAGATGGACAGTTTTTGCAGTGTGTTCTCAAAGTTACATCCAAGTCCACACATTGGTTTAGTAAATTGATTCATGTTTTCATTTAAAAACAAAACAAATACTAGACATAACAAATAATACACATCACATATAAAATGAAAGGTAGCAGAAAGAAGAAAAAAACTCTTAACATCTGCCACTTTTTCCCCAAAAATAAGTCAATTCAAACAATAATAATCTTCAAATAACAAAACATCACAAAAAACTTTAATAATATATATAAATAAACATTTTGCTAACAGTGATTTTTAATACCACTGATTTCCTTTCTGACTCAATACAATGCTTTGTTTAAATACACTTAATGTAATTTATTGATTTGTTTTAAACTCAGAAATACATGTGCCGGTCATTAAATTAGAATATCATGAAAAACTTGATTTATGTCAGTAATTCCATTCAAAAGGTGAAACTTGTATATTATATTCAATCATTACACACAGACTGACATATTCAAAATGTTTATTTGTATTAATAGTGATGATTATAACTGACAACAAATGTAGCAAGTGTCTTTAGTATTGAATCATTTCACAATATTCAAATTTCATGTCAGTTATAATCATCAAAATTAAAAGAAATAAACATTTAGAATATATCAGTCTGTGTGTAATGAATGAATATAATTCAAGTTTCACATTTTTAATGGAATTATGAAATTAAATGAACTTTTTCATAATATTCTAATTTTATAACCAGCACTTGTATATAGATGTAGCATCCTCATTTACAATAACGCTGATATAATAAACAATATAAAATGAAGTAAATTAAAGGAAACATTGATATAAAGTGTTAAAACATCAAGAACTACTATAAAATGAAAACTTAGGTCTTAATTTATGTTCCACGAATAAAATAATTTGAAAGTACTGATGAGCCGCTGCGCTGACGCATTACCCAGGCGGAAGAAGAAGTAGTTCCCACCCATCACACACATTCCACTGTGTTCACCTGAAATGACTGAAGTATCAAATTATTGATATTTTGATTTTGGTGTGGATTCTAGAGCATAAGGTTCTGGTATGGGTGGTGTTCAGTATAGATCCTGACGTCACTACAGCAGAAACATGATACATGATAATGAGTCAGCAGCCGTATTAAAAGCTGGGTGAAAAACATTCAGAAGCTGCAGTTTAAAACACAGGATCATCCTTTATTTAAAAAAAAAAAAGTGATTTTTTTTTTCCCCATCCCGTAATTCTTTGAGGACGCATCTTTCAAAGTGACATTCGAACAGCCCTGCTAATTAAAATTGATAGGAATAAATGGAGTGAGCGTGAGCAGCCTATAAAAAAACAAGTTTGATGCTTTCTCTTTTTTTCTTTAACTGGGTTTAAATCAGCGAGCTCTGCAATAAACTAATATTTTACCTGAAGATTGATCTAAAAATATCAGCCTCTGTGCTGCTGTGATTGATTAGTGAAGTTTAATGTGTTTTTCTTTTAATCTATAATGTTTTAAACCAGTTCAGTTTGATTTCACACACCCCAGCTCCGGCTCTGCTCGCACTTTATTGTCTTTTCCTGCACGCCTATAAATTCTTTTCTTTAACCTCCTGATGTTTTTTTAAACGAGGTCAAGGAAAGGAGCTGGGGATGAGATGATGGCAGATAATTTTTGGGCTATTAGACCTGACCCCTAGTTTTCCTTTTAAGTCAATCACAGTCTTATACGTCTGGGTGACATTTAGTAGCAGACAACTCAAACTCCTGCAGGATGTGTATTACTTGTTTGAGCCACCAGGTGAAGCCCCTTACTTTTGAGTGAGATGAAGATACAGGTGCGGAAACTCACCTTTTTTGCTCAAGTTCTTGCCTCTCTTAACTGTGTCAGTTTGTGTTCATGTATTTATTTAATCAGACCTTTTCATCAGAGGTAGAGGCCTAAAAAAACAGCGTGTTTTTGGACTGAGAGAAACCGGGGAGAACGTGTAAACTCCACACAGAAAGACGTCAGCTTTGCAGCCGATCATCCTGAAAACTCTGAAACTCTCCACGAGTTTGAGCTGGAGCTCCTTCCTTGTTGTCAGGACTTTCTAACACCCAGGCGGTCTGACAGCAGCTGAAGCCACTAACTGCTAACGAGCTGCAGGGACTCTGCTGCTTCCAGTTACTGGGAGACTTAACTGATGGAGCTTATTACAAACACTTCTGATGGCTATTTTGGACTGGAAATGTTGGAGCTGCATCACTTTTTAAGGACATCAGCAGGTATGGATATTATTTCTTCTGTTGAGTTTCATTATTGTTGCAGGTTATTTGCAGGAGTCAGGGGTGTGTTGCAATTCTCTTCTCTCAAATACTAGAAAGTATTAAACGTCAAATATTGAACAACTTTAACATAAATTGTGCAATGACTCCAGAGGTTTGTTCAGTTCTGGTAAATGTATTTAGTGGTTCATGAGATATTTTGCTGACAGATATTTATTTATTAGCAGAGAAGAATTGAGCATTTCTGGGCTTGCAGAAATTGCTCATTGTATTATAAATATAACAAATAACTTCAATGTTTGAGTTAAATGATTTTGTGTTAAAATAGTTTTGGAAAAAAACAGTTTAAAAAATGAGTTAACAGTTTTTTAGCTTCAAACATAAGAATTTATGTAACATTTTTATTTAAATAATTAAAAACTAATGTTAAGTTCATGCAAAAAATGTTTCAGATCCCATTAAAATGTTTGAAAGTGTTAAGATATCTAAAAATATCAGGAGTTTATAGTTTATGAAATATTATTTTTTGATGAAAACAAGACGCTAACTAAACATGTTTTAAAAACAAACTTGGGTTGCAGGTGATTTACTCTTATCAAACCATAACCTTTAAATTGTCTGGGTTAATACTTTTTAAAATTATTTATTTATTGTGCTAAACAGGATGAAATATGTCAAATATGTGACCCATCACATGGAAATGAGGATTAAGTCTAAAAGTGGGATATGGAGAAATAGGAAAATTTATTGTTTTGTTTAAAACAAAATATAACAAATGCCTTATCAAAGTTTTATTTGAATGAACTGTGAAATATAATAATAAAAACATTCTTTGAATCACCTTTTTAAGCAGTAGCAACACAAAAAACTGATTTTGAGGAAAAATGCCTTTAAATTTTCCCTGTGAGCTAGTACTGTTTTTGTTTCTTTCCAGCTGGGAAATCTCAATTTTGAAGTACTATTTGAGATTTCCTCATAAAGATTACATAAAATTAGGATTCAGACCAAATATTATTGTATCTAACAGGACAAATTAAGTCATTTATCTGGATCCACTTATATTAGAATGATCCAGGTATCAAAATGTAGCTTTTAAAGCAGGAATCTGAAAATGTGATGAGGTCATTCTGAACAAATTTGACTTCATCCTCATTTCGATGTGATGGCTCACATATGGTCAACAGCTATAAAACGGCAGTGTTTTATTTTGGAAATCCTAATTAGACAAGTCTTGTTTTGTTGCTGTAACATTAAGTAGCATGTCTATAAGCCTGAAGCTATTTTTCTTTGTTTTTTTGCTTGATCCTGGAAGGACAGTCAAGTGAGATTTGCTCCATTTCTATCCTAAAACTAAGAAAATCCAAAATTGCAGCTGTCCCCTAAAAATCAGTCCGAAATGTCAGCGACCATCATGTATAAAAAGCTATTCCTACTGTCCCGTCCACGTCACGCTTTCCTTTGTAAATCAACCTGATATGTCAACATCTAATCAGTCCAATTTGAAAATGGAATGAAGGGAAGGATGAGGACAGAAAGCTGAAGAAAAATGAAGCGGAGGGGAGGGAGGGGGGGTCTCCGCCGCCGCCCACCGTTGCCTGGCCCTGACACCTTGTGAAGAGTGCTCATTCATCACACGGCGCAGGGCTTGAGCCTCCGTAAATCACTGTGGATAAAGGACGCGCCATAAAGAATGGAATTGTGAAGGTAAGGGTTTTAAATCCCCCTAGATGATCCGAGATAAACACGGAGAGACTTTTGACAGTCCCTCGTTACCGCCACAAGCGAGAGGAGCTGTCACCGCTCCCTCCTCGCCTTTCATCTCTTGGTAACAGTCTGGCTGCTAATATCCTCAATTATCTCTGCAATATGTTGCTGGGAAAAAGGGAAAGTTCCGAGGAGGCATTCACGCAGTTTAAAAGTTTTTAATTTGACAGTTTGTGGAGTAATGACGAGTTGCGACGAGGGGGTAGAGGGGACCGGCGGCGCACACCGAGCGTGCGACAGGTGATTGGACCGGACTGAGGACGGCTTTTGAATGTCAGGAAGTCAAATAGATGTTTCACAGGGCACAGACAGGAGAGACTCCAAACCCTGCATTGTAAATGCCAGTTGTGTTTTATTTAGTAGAAGGAAAACATTTGTATGATTTAAAGTTTGACCAAAACAAATTTAGTTTTTTTGTAGTCAAAGTGCATTCAATGGGCTTAATGCTTCAATCTGTTGTCAGTCCTGTTTACAGTTAGATGTATTTATATAATACTAACTTAGTTGTCTCAGCATGTGTGGTGTTCCCTGAGTAAAAATGAGCTGCAGCCTGTTGAATGTGAACCAGAAAGTCTGCTGGATGTCAGAGACAACTCTTCAAATGTGTCTAAATTCAGGGCCTGGGTCCTTCAAAAGACCCGGACTAGATGGGCCGGGTCTACTCCGAAGACTGGAAGAAAGTGTTTGTGAATTTGGATGGTCTAGCCTTCGGTTTTATTCCTACCCATACCCCGGCAACCATGATGACTTTAAACAGAAGCAAACATAGATCAAAATTAGCAAAATATCAATATATTAGTATTATAAATATCATAAACAACAAAATGATCTTAAAGACAATATTTAAAGAAATAATGAACCTGCTGTAGATAAATGTTTATTTCTCTAAACCAGCTTGTTTGATTTCTGACAAGAATAATATTAAAAACATGTTTATACAAATGATAAAAGCATTATTAAAACAGCTTGAAACCTTTCATTTTTATAACTGAACTCCTTTCTTTTGCTTTGTTCACCAATACCAGAGGTTTCAAAAGTATTCACATCCATTACTTAAGTAGCAGTATAGATATAAGGGTTTAAAAATACCTTTTTGGAAGTAGAAGTATCAACTCAAGCTTTTTACTCAAGAAAAAGTATAAAAGTACTGGTTTTAAAACTACTAAAAGTGTAAAAGTGATGAAGCCATTAAGGATAAAAGCTTAGGCTGTGCCACAGGATTCTATAGCCTCTGAATTTGGACATTTCTTAATAATATTTAAAAAAAACGTCACCTTTGCTTCTTCCTGGTCGGCCATGTTTATTTATTCTGAACTCACGTTTGATCTCTTGATTTCCGATGTTTTTATTATCAACTGACAATTTAAAAAATCTGGCATTAGAAAGCTTTTGCATGGGCAGAGCAGAAAGGTATCCAGAACTTGCAGTCAGCCTCAGTTTATTGTAAAACAAATTATTAATAAAATACCAAGGCTGCTGCACAAAGGTTGACTCAGTCTCCTCTTTGATGTACCGAGCAGAAAGTGTCTTCCTCCTGACTGATGCACACACAAATAACTTCAACTTAGAGGAAAAACCAGTCAATCAGATCAGATGTCAGGAGTAATAAGTGAAAGTGATAAATCACGGCTTTGCACTCAGGTTAATGAAATATTACCATCCTGCAGGTATGCTGCGTTATCGGGTCGGCGTCGCTGGTGGGCCGCACGCTGCTGCGACTAATAGGAAGATCCGCCCACTGTGGAAACACCTACTCCATCAGGTGCTGCGGAGCAATTAGAATACAAACTATTAACATAAGGCTCGGGCGTGGCGTTTCTGCCAGGATGCAACTTAAAAGTTCAAGGTAGTTCACGTTGCTGCGGTTGTCAATCATGTTCTGTTGGGGAGTAATTGCCTCGGGTTTATTCAGCTCCAGTCGGTGCAGGATGGAGTCAATAGCCTCAGTGGCGTAATGACAGAGTACACACTTTCCTGCTCACATTAACAGCTTTTTCCTGATAGATAAAAGTTCCAAATAATGCCTCCCTGTGATGGAGTGAAACCAGGATAACAAATTGGCCCTTTGTGATAACAACCCCCTCTGTGAGCTTCCCGGGCGTGCAGAGATAGACAGGCGGTTTTGAGGAAAGTCGGAGTCTGCGGCGGCTTTGCGCCAGGGGAAAAAGCTCTGTGCCCTACAGAAGGATGGATAGTGTAGATTGGTAATGGCTCCTCTGCTTTTGACAAAATAACCCAACCTGCAACCTTCATTCTCATTGGCTGAGTGAAAGGGCACCTGCAGAGGAACTGGCCTGAGATAAGTGAAGTCTGTCGCTCCGGCTGCTGTGTTATAAATTGCAGCTATCTCAGTCATGTGTGTGAGACAAGCCAAGCTGTCTCCTCTGACAACCTCCTCTTGACTCAACATGCAAAAACAAAAAAAACTAAACAAATTGATACGAGGAAGAGGGATGAGCAGATGTAGGTGGTCTAACTTTTAACAAAGTGCAAAATGTTAGGATTGTAGAAGAGTGGGATCTTCAACATTCAGTAATTAAACTCTGAGGAATATATATTTTTTTTTTTCAAAGTTGGAGCCAGGTATGAAACTTTCACTAAATGCTAGAAGCGAGCTTAAGCAGAGCTTTTATGCAAATGTAACCCTCTTGTCTCTGATTCGCCTTCCATGAAGCCAGAAAAGTTGGAGACTCCTGAAACGAACTGCAGAGTGACCCTGAGAGCCGCCGAAAGGTCAGAACTTCTTCTAATGATGTCCAGTCAGGAACATTCAGCTCGCTCTTTCATTTGCTGCTTGCCTCTTAAGCTGGAGAAGTCGTACAGAAACTCAGAGTGGAGTTGTTTTTTATTTTTATTTTGCTAATGTTTAGTTGGAGTCATGTCCTGAGGCCTTTAAGGCTAGATGTGATTCTGTTGGATAACCTCGTGTTCAGCTTGAAAATGTTCTGTCACCAAAAAACTAACAACTTTTCTTGACTGTTTGAGAGTTTAACAGATAAATATTTTCTTTACAGTTAATACATTCATGCTGTCAGTCAAATAGCTGCCCTGGATTATTATCTGTCACTGTTTTTACCAACATCTCATCAAACACTGAACTTCAGTAAAACTTTAGCTTTTAAAGTTAATCAACCTTAGATGGGCATAACTCAGTCAGTTTTAAAGATATTAGGATAAATTTGGTTGTGGTAGTAGCTGAGAGTCATTGTGAACACAGCATTTTGTCACATTGATCAAAATATCTTCTTGTCACTTCTCCAAATAAGATTATTTTGGTTTAAAATGTAGCAGAAATGGCAGGTGGTCTTGTGTTTTCTTGTATATTTAATATATTTTTTCCTTTTTTTTTCTTGCTTTTCTTTTCCTCTTTTTCTTTATGTGACAAAAGAAATTCACTGATGAAGAAATTAAGAAACTAAAGTTCTTTTTTCTACTGAAGTGAAAAAAAAAATGGCAGGAGGTGATGTAATATCCTTTAAGGATCAATAAGTTTTTTTTAAATATAAGCATTTGTTTTACTAGTATTCGTTAAAATGTCATATCTGCACCTAAATTGGATTTATTTTGGTATAAATAGGTCTAAACAGACAGAATTTCTGCTAAAAGAGTAATAAATCCATAATGAAACTCATGTAACCTGTTCTGTATTTAGACAGATCCTCGTGATGGAATGATGTGATGGAGGTATGGAGCAGACTAATATCTGGTCCATCACTCAGTCCTGGTGTTTGTGGCAGCAGTACTGTAGCCCTGTATGATGGTTCACGTTTAAATGATTACATTTTTATTTACATCCTAGTTAAATGTTAAATTGGCAGCTTTAGATCTTTTTGGAGCGGCCATGCAGCGATAAGCAGCTTAGTTTGGAGGTTTTGTTCGTTCGTCCAATCAGGAGCCAGATTCTAACTTCATTTTAAAATTAATACCATTGTTAATCTTTATTTTTATTCTTTTTATTCTAATAGATTTCCCCAAACACTACTAAACAAAACCCAAAATAATTGGCATGACTAGACTGTTTACATGAAATAACCCTTTAATCCTGTTTACAGAACCATACCAACCCACACAGGTGTTAGCCATGTTTAAAAATATAGTTTTGGGCTTAATTAGACTTTACTTCTGTTTGTGTGGGAGCGTAGAGACTCTGCTGACTTTTTATATGAATCTCTTGTTCGTAGCGCCTGATTCTGTAGATTTTAAGGGGACATATCTGTAAAATCTACTTTTTTAGCTGTTAAATACTTTTTGTTGTGTACTTGGAGTCTGCAGAAAAGTTGAGTTTAGTCTCTCCTGGTGCTGCAAATTTATCTTTATGTTCTGTTTGGGTCAGATTTTTCAATTTTCTCATTTTTTTATGATGTTTTCTGAACGATTATGTCAAATTATCTGCAAAGGAGTTACCATATAAGGTCTGGACCTACCGACTATAAGGCTGGATGTACAAGTCTTTTGTTGACATATTTTAATTAAATTGTAAATAAAACATTTCTGCAAGCTAGAAAATGTAACCCCGTCCTCCCCTCTCTAACCGAAGTGGACCGTTCCAGAATCAGGAGGGGGGCGGGGCTTAAAATGTCTTCAAGGAACAGTAACAAAACGAGCTGCTTTGAGAGACACAGCTGAAAGAGGAGCTGGTAAAGTTAGAATAAGGAATTCAGACCAAAGTTTTGTAGTTCCACTTTATAAAGACCCAAATGAAGGATTTAAATGTGGAAAAAGGATTTAAAATGAATAAATCTTAAGCTTATTTCTGAAAATCGATTGAGTTAAAGCAATATTTGCGTTTCTAAAGCTCAGGTGGATGTGGCGACCATCGTAAATTGCATAAGTTTCAAAATATGATCAGTTGTAGATGAGCATCCTGTAAATATGTTTAGGTTTTATTAAAATTAGTCCAAACGGTTGGTAAAAGTTTCTTCTTTCAGGTTTGGTCAGCACCATCAGAATCTTTTTTTCTGCCTCTGGTTTAATTGTGAAAAAAACGTTGAGTTGTTATTACTGTTACGTGATGCATGAAGCTTATGCAACCCTGGGTGTTTTTGTTCTGTGGGCGTTGTCTTGGACGAGCGCTGCACTTTGTTTATCAGAACCACTCAGAAATGGCAGCGAGATCCGACTGAGGAGTCGGGCTGAGATGGATGTTTCCTCCACCCAAACTCCTACCGAGTCTGTTCTGGCTGTGGAAAAGCCTCCGACTTTTTGTTCCTGCTTTGATCGTACACAGATCTGATGTTTGTTGCAAACCCAAACCTCGGCATTAGCTTTTTTGGCAAAGACTCGGAGAAGGGTATTAATCACATGACCACAGTTCACTGAACTCTGCCTTGAAATATGAGACTCATTTTTCATTTCTCCTGGATAATCAACTTAGGGAAGGGAAAAAAAATCTGATCATTCACCTTGAAATGCTTCATAACTTGCCTGCGGGATTTTTTTTTTTAACGCACCATGCCTGATTATACCCGACTAAAAAGAAAACAAATGAAATAAAAACTGAAAGTCTGCAGCTTCTGGACACGTGCACACTATGTGCAAGAAAAAAATATATAAAAAAACTGCAGTTTAAAATAATCTAAATGCAGTTTTGAAAGCTGACAGCAGATGGATTGTTTTGGCTTTGCTTGGACTTGTTTTACCTTACAGACCATCATCTTTACAGAACATTAATCAATCCTAAACCCTGTGGGATGAAAACAGAGAATACATCAGAGACGGACCAAACAGACCAACTCCAAGATCTTTTTATTAAAGCTGCCTTACCTTGAGTTTAACTCAGCATCACTTTTCTTCACTTTAATGTTAAGATTTCTTTACGATACGCAAAGGAAATCTTTCTAAAATGTTTTGTACAAAATAAATGAAAGGAAAAGAAAAAGCCTTATTCCACATTAGTGAAAGTGAAAATGTCAGCGTCTGCAGCCTTCTCTTTAAATGTTGCCTTTTTTCCCTTATTTTTCTCTTAGTTTCACACACTATTAATGCAAAAGTGACTGTTTGATGCTGAGCTTCAGCACATTCTGTTCAGCACAAAAGGACAATTTCGCAGCTAATTGCACAGATATCCTGCCTTTGAGCTCTGTTCATTGTTTTTACTACCAGTGAATTCATGGGTTTATTTTGGAAATAAAACCTGGAAGAGGAGATTTTGTTTCTGCTGACCAGTTTTTAGCTTCATTAGCCTGATTAGGGGTGTTTGTCAAGCAAACGTACTCACTGCCCTCTAGCTTAGCTTGAATTATTAAATAGTTACAGCGGTTTGTCACACCTTATGTTTTATTTAGACGTTCTGTAAGATGTTAATGTTCAATGTTGTATTGATCAGGAGCTTAAATTTGGTGTGGCAGTAGGGCTGGGTGATATTTCAATAACCATACATATTGCGATAGACACATGTTCAATATCAATAGAAACACGTCCGATATATCGATAATTTCACTGGTTAACTTCTAACTGTTAAAATAAGCTAAGCGCTTTTAGCTAAACACTGGGAAAGCTAAGATTCACCTTCAAAATAAAAGCTTTATTCTGTTAATCGATGACAAAACGCCCACTAACAAAATAATCACTTGTGTTTATTTTGAAATGTGTAAACCAGGGTTTATTTCTCCCTCTTTTCTGCACATTTATATGGTTAATATAAAACTATTGATTTAGGATGCTTTTACACTGAAATGAGGCATCTATGTCAATACGACTGTGGCTGCCCGATTTGTACCGGAAGCTCAAGATTTGCATGAAGCATTTAGCTAGACTGATGATTAAATTCAGTTTTTTATCACCTGCAGTGTTTCATAAAAAAGGCAATGTTCACAACAGATGTGTATTTTTATTCCAGGAAATACATAAAACTAAAATAGAATAGAAATAGCCTTTATTGTCCCACCAAGAGGAAATTCAGGTGTCACAGCAGCATCAGTACAGAGGTTTACAAACTATAGATAATACACACAAAACAAAATTACCACTAACTAGCAATAATACTACTATTAACAAGAAAAATATAATATAAAGGACTGTGCAAGAACAAAAAAGGTGTATTGTTTTAGACTCTAGTTCCCTTTTAGAATTTGACATTAATAATTAGTTAATTATATTAAGATGTATTTAGACAAAAGTAATAACTATGCAATTAAGACAAAATTAATAATATTAATACGATGAGTTATAACATGATTGTCTAGAAAATAGTTTGCAAGTTATTATAAATAAATGTGTATACACCATAAATCTATATTTTATTAATCAAAATGTATATAATAAAACGGTTTTCATAATATAATTTAACACACCTGTATAATTAAGTATGGAAATAAATATTTTTAGTATTTTTCCTAAATTGAGCGCATTCCAGAAGTCTGTATGACAGCTCAACAGCTAAAAACCTGCAGTTAAACAAGGTAAGCTAGTAAAAAAACCTGTGGAGTGGCAGCAGTAGTTTATTTTTTGCCTCATATCTGCTTTAAAAAAAAAAAAAAAAGTCAATGTGGAGTGAGAGGAGAAAATGATGCAACAGCTCAAGAGGAAATTGTGGATAAGAGAGGAAAGGTCACGAGTTTGGCTGGATTTCAGATATTTTAACTTCAAAAAGAGTAATTGTGTAATGCTGATCAATAATTAACAATATCAACTGATATTAAATGCTTATCTTAAGGTTTTCAGCCTTAAATCCCAGTCCTAGGTAGTAGGTGAGCATATTTAACACCTACTCTGAGAGCTAACACACAAAGCCACATTCTGAACTCATGGTTGACCTAGAAGCCACAGAAGCTGCGGTATCCACAAAAAAAGTGATTGTCTTTGACAACAGTAATGCAATTTTAAAAAGTAATTAATTCAGTTTGTCGTCTGAAAAAGAAAATCCAGGGATGATAATAAAGTTTGACTCCATGTGTACACAGCAGGCATGCTTTAATCAATACAAATTAGGTTTCAAATCAGACAAGTGTCCTTTAAATTTCTGCTGTGAACAAAATTCTAATAACAAACTAATTGCTTTTTTAAATACACAAGATAAACATCTTTTTTTTTATTGTAATGCCGGGATACCCCGATTACTTGCCGAGTCCTGAGGAAGGAGAAACTGACTATTCATGAAGGCATTTTAATGTTAGAGGTCAGAGTGGTTCCCTGATGGTTGGACGAAGCCTCCCCTGTCACCTCCGCTGTTCCTCTCCTCTCAAACAGCGCTCTGCATTCAATCCTTTCAGGGAAGCTGTGCCCTTCCTACCAACCTACTGATGTTTAATTCATTCCCAGACGCCCGGGGGACACGCACAACAACAACAACAACAACAGAGGGGGGAAAAAAAGACAAAAGGAGAGAGGAGGAGAGAAAAGAAAGAAATTAGAAACCAAATGTTTGCTCTGCGTTTGCTTTTGGCGTAATGAACGAATGAAGGAAGGGGCCTAAAAGAGGGCCGCTGAGACCGGAGGTATTTGAGACGCAGCGTCAGGCGTGGATGGCTGTGAGGACAAACAAATCCCATTTGAGTTTAGGCTGACTTCAGGGGTAGATGAGGATGTTGCTGGACACCTTGGCATGCTCCCTCTTAATCAAAGGTTGATTAAGCGCACTCTCAGAGCCATGGATTAGGGGGCTCCCCCCGGACGCCACTAAATTGGTCGAATGGGAAGGAAAGCAGAGCGTCGAGGCTCTGCTGAGGGAACTTTTGATGTGTCAGTCTGAGAATCTGGCATGGTTTACTTTTATTGACCTTCCAGTTCTTGGTTTGAAGGATCCCACGGTGGCGACGGAGAAGAGGGGGGGGGGGGGAGGTTGGAGGATATTTGGGTTTTCAAAGATTTCCCACATTACGCTGATCCATCGACATTAATAATGCAGATCACCCGACACCTTTATATGCCAGAGTTTCAAGGTTTCACATGAGGAATGACAGAGTTGGAACTGTTTTTTTGTTAAACGTTTAAAATGGCATCATGACCACAGTGATGCTGGGATCTTTCACATGATCAGTTCAAACCTAGAGTAATGTAAGCAACTTTCAGATTACCCTTATTGTCATTTATTCATTATTATTATTTATATTTACACTGTTTCTTTTTTAACAGTTTAGACGCTAAAGAACGCTCATTGTTCTCTGTTCATCTGGTTCTCCAGAGTTTTTATGCTTATTTCTTCCTTGTGTGCTGGATTTCTTCCTTTATATTTCAACTTTAATGCTTACTTGAGCGGCTGCAGCTGTAATAATTGCAATTTTCCCCCAGGGATCATTAAAATATTCTGATTCTGATTCAACGTAACATCTGAGATGCATTGCAGAACAAAATTACGTTGCATGTTAGGTCACAAACAGAACCTAGATAAATTATGTATAATTTATTTTAAAAGAATCAAAGAATAAAACCGAAATAAAAATAAAAACCCAGATGAAAACAACAGGGAGAAGGTGCATACTGTAGTACAAACTTTGTGCATGCGATGTTTGTGCAAAACAGTCGAAACACATGTAGATAAAATGGTGTTTTAGTCAGTTTAATAAGATATTAAATAATTAACAACTTTGGGTCTCTGCAATACATCAGGGATGTATTTATTTATGTGGACAGAGTTTGTCCTAACCGTGATTGGTTGGATTGACTTGTGAGACAAATTAAAAGATGAAGTAATAATAAAATTATTGTCAAATATAACTTATTGACTTTAAATGTGGTGCAAAGAACACCTTCCTGTCTGAATTTATGACTAATAATATTCAGAAATATACTTTTCCAGGTGGGTTAGAGCTGTTTTGATAAATTTGAATTGTTGCGTGTCTCTTCACCTGTGCAGCGTTCAAATTAGCCGGTTTTCCACTACTGATCTGGCTCCACCCGGCTCAGTTCGGTTCAGTTCATAGCGGTTCTACTCGGGTCTAGGTTGTTTTTCCACTAAAACTAGGGTCCCCGCTCTGTGGGCGGTAACGTCTTTTAAAAGTGGGTGGAATAATTAAAGTAGCAGCGCTAAAGCTGCTTTTATCATTGTTTATTTTGTGCTGCTAAAGCTAACTATTGACATAAAAAAGTCTGATATTTAATCTGTAAATACTGCTACAGCAAACCATTGCTTATAAATGCAGTAAAACAAAACCAAAATGATTTTCTTATAAACTTAGTTACTGCACACTTTATGCCTAGGAGTGTGAGTATATATGTTGTTTTCATATGGATTTAACTCAATGA
>JARVGW010000194.1:15879501-15921588 GCA_031762495.1 Anablepsoides rubrolineatus
CCCCCCCCCCCCCCCCCCCCCCCCGCTGCCCAAAGTTCTTTAAACCCCACCTGAAACAGTTAATCTGACCAATCACATTTTTAACAAACTCCTCCCACTTTAGTGACCGCAGAGACCCCTTTGTCAAATTAACGGAGGTTTAGCTGTAGCAGGTTGGTTTGTATTGACTCCAAAACACAACCAATGATGATAATTGTCTGAAAGCTCTGTTAAAAATTAGAGATGTTTTTTTTAACACAGAGCTGACTTTCAATATTTTATAGACTGAACTTATGTGATCTGATGATTCGCATCAGTCTCTGATACTAAATCTAACAATTTTAGCTCAAAATCTGTGAAACTGACCTATTATAATCATTCTTGTACGACTGACATCTACAGCTGATTGGAAGGCGGCGGGCGATAGATAAATTAATCTTTATTGTCATTGTTTCACTGAAAAGAACCCTGCGGTCCACGGACAATGGAAAACAAAATAATTTTGCAGCTCCTGTAGTGCAAATAATCAGAACATTAAAAAAGGTAAAATAAGAGGTAAACTAATAAAGTAAAATAAAATAAGATCAAAATTTAAACAACCATAGCAAATAAATCAGAGCAATAAAAAAAAATCAAATTAAGTCAAAAATTTCTGCCAATGGAGTAAGAAAATTTTACTTGGTAAGATTCTTGGAATACTTGATTTGACTCAATGTTTTCTTATTTCAAGAATTTTACCAACCATTTTCTTACTCCATTGGCAGAAATTTTTGACTTATTTTGAGTCAAATTATCAGGCTAACAAGACAAATAATCTGACACATTCTGAAAACAAGATTATTATTCTGACACAATCAGCTCTTTTTTAGTAAATCAGTCTCAAAACAAGATTAAAAATACATTTTTCAGTTGGGTATAAGGTTTTAAACTTGGTTAGATGGACAGTTTTTTCAGTGCCACATATAGAAATGGCATGATTCATGTTGGGGCGTCAATGCTAATAATATAACGAGTCAGATTGTTAATGTGATCCAGCTCCAGACGCTAAGGTGTTCTCAACCTGAGCTTTTTTTTGCTGCTGCAGACTGGAGACCCCTGTGCCCTACATAACAACGATGTGATGTGTCATCGCTGATTTATTTTGCCCTTGAACCTCTTAGTGATAGCACCTTGTGGTATAGCCTTTAAAGAAGTGCCCAGAGATGAAATGAATGCTCTGTTCTAAACTACTGAAAGACAACGTGCTTACAGCTAAAGGCTTTTAGAGGGAGTGCTGTAAAAAAAAAGTGCTATTTCTCACATACATCGCCGCTCAGCTCCGGGATGGGGCCCATCAGATAGCCCCGAGATTAATCTGACTTGACCCTGTGAGCGGCAGTCACTGCCGTCTGCATTGCCGGCCACGAGAGGAATTTGCAATAGATTCGGCGAAGATAGAAATCAATTTGAATTCAGCCGAGGCGCCTCAGGGAGGGGGGGAGGGGGCGATAAGGTGTCGCCGCATCTACATGTGGACGCACAAATTTCATAATGAATAGATAAGGATTAATGTAATTTCAAACTGTCACCTCCTGCCAGACAGGATGTCGTGAACGGCTTATCGTCGTGGCCCCCTGAATTTTATTTACATCCAGGAGCACAAACAGGCCGGTTTATTCCCGTCTTATTTCACAAACATGGCGCCATGGTAACCGTCCTCTTGTTTTAAACAGCCTTATTAACTCGGAGCCATTCCTGGTGTAATTAATGTCTGCTTACAATGCAGCAAACATCCACCATGTAACCTGTGAAGACACAGTAATTACGTGAGCGCGTGAGTGACAGAGATCAGGAGTGCAAATAGATGAGGCCTGTCTGCAGCCTCAATCAGGAGGGGAGGGGGGGCAGAGTGTTGGTCCAGGTTAATGGGTGTCCTCCCGGGAGAGATTAACCAGAGTTAAAGAAAGTAAAAAAAAAAATTCAGTCTGCTAATGTCAGATACTTTAAAAACCATCTTTTATAATCTCATTGTCACGGGCCATTTAAAAGTTCCTGGTCCAGGGCTTTATGAGGTTCCCTGTGCAGGAATTAAAAGCACTAAAATCCCGTTGAAAGAGCACTTCATTTGAGCTGGATTCTGCAGCGCCGTCCATAAATAGCCAGCCATCTGTTTTCTGCTCCTGCAGCAGCCAAACAACCGAGCAACAAAACATTCTCAAACCGAGTTTTGATCGAGGAACAAAGGAGGACTTAAAAAAAAAAAAAAAAAAGAGGGACTGCGCGGTACTCTTAACTGAATCTAGTGCTGGACCAGAAACCCCAGCCAAGAGTCTGGGGTTCTGGAAGGCAGTAAAATCTCAGTTTATAAGGAGAATGCCACTTGTAGTGGAGTGAACCTGTGATCGATTGGGATGTGAAGTGGCTTAGCCGTACCTCTGTGTGTCAATAGCTTCAACCTCTCCCTCAACCCAGTGATAAAACACAAGCTCCTGCTACTAAATCGCAGCCCGCGTGCACGTCTCAACCTGCATATTTTCACCTTCGAGCTGATTTGTAGCTTTTATTCCTCTGATCACACAATCAGGAACTTTTAAGTTGCTCAACCTGGACTGACGACACATTAGGATGCAGTCCACAGCGTCATGGATTGAAACAAAGATTTAATGGCCTCATATCAGGCTTAGATAGCAGTGTTGTTGACATTTGATTAGGAAGAAAAAAAAAGAACAAGGTGACTTGATATTGTAGTGATAAGCAAAAATTTCTGCTCGATCACATCAATACATTTCTCAGGTGCGTGTTAGTGTCTCACCTTGTAACCAATGACAGCAGCTGCAGCAAAGGGAGGGAGGTGTTTTTTTTCCTACAGTTTGTTTTTCTTTAGTCGTTCCCGTTGACCTACAGATTGAGCTGTACGACACGTTTCTCTACCCAATGCATAACATCCTCCTCTAGTCAAATCAGAATCAAAATCCTCTTTATTGTCATTATAATTTACGTTACGATGAAATTTGATTTGCTACTTTGTTTGGTAGACGAGATAAAAAATACAAAATAGACAAGTTGAATATAATACAAAATGTACACTAAACAAAAAATAAAAGAATTTCTATTTGCAAAAATGAAGAATGAAGAAGTTATTTAAAAAAAAAAAACTTTATTACAAAAATATTGCACTTGAGATGCATTTCACACATTTGATTTTGCACATAGGGCTGAAATTGAAGGTTTTATTTATCAGTATTTTCTATTCAGTGCCTGTATGGCTCTTGAAGAAAAAACTGTTAAAGGGGTTCCTTAAAGTGCCTGTGACATCATTTTTTGTAATAAACATGAAGACATTTTTGGAAAGAGAACATTGATAAAATATTGCAAAACAAATTTCACATTGCTGAGATGAACTGGAAGTGATGTTAAAGGGGAATGTCTGCATGTAAACAGAGCGCTCTTACAACAAAGACTGTAGAGAAGAATCTGATGTTTCTTTAGCTTATTTTGAGTTTTTATTAAAGAGAGATGAAGAAGAGTTCAAGTTTAAATAATATTGTTTTAAAAAACAAAGACCAGAGAGTTTATTTTATTAATGAGTTTCCCTTTGATGTCACTGCCTGTTTACTGTCTTTGGCTGAGCCAAATCCAAAAGAAAATAGGTTAGTTATGAGACAAAATGTGTAAAATTGCGTGTATTATGCCAATTTTTTTAAGAATAAATGTTTTCTTTAACTTTTTGTATTTGAAGGATAGGCATCTCACAGGCACTTTAAATAATACATTCAGGCAATAGGCCTGATATGTATCATGAGGGGTCGCAATACGATATATCGCGATATATTGCCTTACTGTAAGCATACATTTTTATATATTTTTTTTCATATTTCACATATTTACACTGTGGGTGTCGCTCTAATCTACTCAGATTCAGCCATCGGTGCATGATGCTAATGTCTGAGCTACCCTTATACTCTCTGGCTCCTCAGGAATGGAGGAGCCAAATGTCTGGCTGACTGCTGCCACCTAGTGGTTGGAGGCTGAACTACAACATAAAAATGAACTGTTGGCATAAAAGTTTACATTTTAAACCTTAGTTAAAAATCCATACAGGACTTTAGAGAATCAATACAGAATCGAGAAATGAAATATTGTAAGATTTCAGTGTATTGATATTTTTTTACACCCCTATTAGGCAGCTGGTTAAGAAGTAAACATTTTTTTCAAATTTGAAAACTTTTTTTTTTGGTTTATTCATGTCATTTATAAAAAATAAAATCTATATACAGTAAAATAAAAAAGACAAACTAATGAAGTCAGATTTTAAAACTTATACAACCAAAAGTGTAATGGAAAATATCTCACCCGGTTGTGACTGTTGGAGGCTCAAAATTGTGAAAAAATAAACAGATTGATTTTTTTTTTCTCTCAGAATTCTGAGCCACAGCTTGCAAAACCGTATTCCCACATCTGCCCCCACATTAATGATTTAGTCTTACAGGAGTACAGATTAGAAATGAAGATAAGCAGATTTGTCCACAACTTTATCACAATTTTATCACAATTATCAAAGTTTTTTCTTGTTTTTCAACATGGTCACATTTTAAGCAGTGACGTTTTGAGACATTTTGGAGACTTGTTCAGCAACAGTCACAGCTCAGTGAGATAATGAGTCTGAAGCTGTGGTTCCATCAGCGTGTTTTTGTGTGCATTTTGACTTATTGCATAAGAAAATGTTGATGGAGATGGTTATATTTGAAAAACCTTCTTAATTTTGCAAAAAAAAATAAATAAACTTGTGCTCGCTTGAGGTGGCTTTTGGGTTTTCTGAAAAAGAGCTAAGGTCCAAACGGGAAGATGGAAACAAAGTTCTGACGTAGTGAACATTTTAACTCATGATTGATCAGCTGCTTCATCTGTAGACATCTTCCTGAATATTTCTAAAAGAATTGCATTTCTTTCTCTTCGTCTCCAGACGCCATGTAACATCAATACTAGTTGATATGACAGAACAAATCCAACCAACAGCAACACATTCCTGTGTGGTCCCTGCTAGTCTGCAACCTCTACCTCCTGTTTATTCCAACTATGCGTAACATCATCGTCTGAAGAAATAATGCTTTGTGTAGCCTGCTTGATTTGCTCCAAAGCAGTAGATGGAAACGCACCTAATTAGCTTTTTTTTTTTTGCAACATATTAAAAGTTCAGTCAGAATTGGCATTCCAATGGGATGGAAACATTTCTTCTGTCAACAAGCTGGTTCTGCAGGGGTTCTGGGTTTAATGTGGGTCTGTGAGGACTTGTGCAGAACACCTTTGGAGGGAGGAGCTGTGATGTCACAGACGGGACCAAATCTGTTGGAGATGCAGGAAATCTGAGCCTTCAGAAGTGATTTATAAACTGCTCCCATAACCGTTCAAATCTAAAACTGCAGACTCTGTTTTAATTAGAGCTGTATCTCCCAGTCCTGCTCCCCCCCCCATCCTTACATGTTTAACATGTTTCCCTGCTCCAACACACCTAATTCAAATAAATGGGTCAGCTCTTTGGGCTTTTAATCAGGCTCTGCAGAAGTGTGATAATGACCCATTCATTGGGATCAGGTCTGCTGGAGAGGAGAAGCGTCTACAGCGTGCTGTGTAGGAGGTCCCCAGGACCATGGCTGGGGAAGACTGAATTACAGCCTAATCTCATCCAAACTGGGGGAGGGGGAGGGGGGGGGGGGTTATCCCATTCTGTTCTGTGAAGGTGTGCGCCACAGAATATCCTGACAATATCCTGAAGGTCCAATCAGACCTGAAGGTTCACAAATACAGAAAACAGCTGTTTCTTTACATATGTATTTAAATAAACTACAAACCATTTATATTTTCTGTTGTCTTCTCTCTTTATTCACACATAAAGAGAATGAATTTATTTTGTTTTATCCATTTAGTTTTAGCTTTGTTTTTCAGTGCACCGTCTGATATTTTCATTTAACTGAAAACTGCCTGTTAAAATAAAACAATACAGTTTGCTTTACATCATTTTTAAGAGCACATTATGTATAAAATGTTTACTTTTTAGAATGGAAGAATAGAATAGAAATAGCCTTTATTGTCCTGCAAGGGGAAATTCAAGAATTTCAGAAATTCATAAATTCAATTTTTCTGTGCTTAATAACATATATTTAGGTCTGCCAACGCTCAAAGGGTTTTTCAGAAAAAATAAAACACCTGCTCATTTTTATTTCCCCCTAACTTCAAATCAGGCTGCATTTTATTTATTATTTTACACTTTTTGTTTTACTGTTTAAGCTTCAAACAGAAGACCAGCGTTTTGACCGATCTGTCTTAAAGGGATCCACGTTTAGTTCTAACATTAGACTTTATTTGATAAACATGTATTTTAACTGTAAAATAAAGACTGTAAAAATACTGTAGGCTGGTTAGTTTTTATAATTTCTAAACTAAATTTTTAAAAATGTATTTCATGGGGGTTAAATAATGGCATAGATCAGGGGTGTCAAACTCATTTTTACTGAGGGCCACATGAGCGTTATGGTGGTCCTCAAAGGGCCAGTTTTAATTAACATTGATGTTTTATATTTAACTTTAAATGAACAGTGTTTTAACTTGTCCTCTTTTAAACACTGAAAAGAACTAAGTGTACGACTGACTAAATCTGAAAAAAAAAAACATAAATATAACATATGTTGTTATAATATTGTTTATTATAATATATAATAACATTAAAAGTAATACTAATAGAATTTGACTCACTGATGAGTTTCTAGTGAGTAGTTTCCATCTTGAATTAACTCTCTGACAGGGAGTTCCCATGAATGATGGACATGCATTATGTAAGATGTAGTTTATGGTTGATATTGACTTTAAAGCAGTTTAATTTGAGACATTAATACTGAGCTATCCAACTAAATTGGTCCATTACTTAGGACCAACAGCTCAGAGGCATGACAATTATTATCTTTCTACTTTTAAATTAGTTTATTTTGTTGCATTTAATGCTAAATTTAAAGTTTACCATCAATATAAGAAACAATTTTCATAATAGGTCCCCTGGCGCACCACACATGACCCACATTTGGCCCGCGGGCCTTGTGTTTGACACATGTAGCGTAGATGCTAGTGTCTGACTCAGCCTCGCACCGATGACCTGTCGATGTCATCATTTACCCAGTAAATAAAATGACTCAGTACGTGTTAAAATATATTTTTTTAAATTTACAAAACTAAACAGCCTACAGTATTCTTACAGTCTTTATTTTACAGTTAAAATATATGTTTATCAAATAAAGTCTAATGTTACAACTAATCATGGATCCCTTTTAAAGAAGGTCAAAAAGAAAAAAAATATAGACTGTAGACTATAACAAGGCCATAAGTTGGAAAAATAATTCAGCACACCTTTAAGACTTCATGTAAACATATATTTTTGATGCAAGAATTAATTATTATCTCTATTATTCCATGTACAGAGCCTGAATCCAACGCGAACACATTGAAGTTGTCATTTTCACGTTTTGATTAAAACCTTTTTTCTCCTCGTTAAAGCCGCTGCCTGTAAACGTGTGTGTTGATTACAGGTGTGTGTCTGTGCTGACATTGTGTCTCTTTGTGTGCACTTATCTTCGTGCCCCACAGCTCACTTCACTCATACCAGAGCGCCGCTCTGTCTTTAGCTACGAGCGTATTAGTCTCCATGGAAACTCATTTTTACCAATACTTCATCGGCGCCAAATGACCCTGTGCTGTTACTTAGCTTCTCGCTGCTTTGTGTGCACGCGTTTCCTTTTGGAGATTAAACGTTCCAAGGCAAATTGAGGTCTTGCTGGTTTTTTATTGCCGGGATATTGAATAAGCATATGTGGGGGGAAAAAACACACAAAAAACAAAACACGGTTCTGTGGCACTCGCTATGAAAACCAGATTGATGCATTTTTGTGCTTTTTAGAGGCCGGTGGATAACGACGAGCATAACACCAGAGAACCAGGCTTTATCAGGTGGAAGTTAGCACCACAAGTAATTTGACTTTTACGTGATGATTTACAAAAAGAAAATAATCCCCGCTCTGTTCTACGACGTGTCGTAAAGCAGAATATCTCCTCAAAGTAGATGTTTCTTCTACAGTTCCTCTTTTTTTATTGACCAATATTTGTTGAAAGTTTTTTTTATTTTTTATACTTTCTCTCCCAAATGTTGACAGATAATTGCTCGGACAGAAACACCCAGGAAGGTCACCCGAGAATCCTGCAGAAGGAGCCAAAGTGAGATCTACAGGACTACAATTACTCCGGCTGCAGAGCAAAGTGAATGACAGGTAGGAAATAATTCATATGAATCACCTGCTGTATTATGAATAGCCACCTGCCGAGAGGACATAGCACGGTCAGTTATCCTCAGAATGGCTTCCGAATCGCCCTTTTTTGTCATTTGTTAGTAATTGCCTTATTCTCTTGATAATATAATGAAATTAACCTCCGAACATTTCCTCCTCGTGACATTTATGAGACAAGGTTGAAGTTGACATAGCAGCAGTCACACAATTATATTTAGATTATTTGACTCCGATGCCATTTGGCTCCTCTTTGATGGTGGTGCGCGCTCATAAATCATGCTCCTTATTTTACCCAAAAAAACACAGAGCTCAGTCCCACACGAAGGACGTTCTTTGAAGAAATTGGAGATCACTCACATCTATTTTCTATTTGGGGGTACATCTGACCTTGTAGTGAGCAGACATAAAAGACTGTCAGTCAAACCATCATGCAGTCTTTGTTTCCTGGTGATTGTCATTCTCCAGAGGAGTCGAGCGGTAACAGACTTAAATCTAGTGATTCTGTGCTGCTGGCGAAATGCTCGTCTGTCCTTCTTCTCGCCCTGCTCGGCAGCTGCCTGGAGGTGAGGTGGACGGAAGGTGAACAGAAAAAGTTGGAGAGGTTGGGGAATGTATGCCGACGCATTGTTGAACAGTTCAGCTTTTATGAATGTCTGGATTAGTTTGATGTAAGATTTCTGACCTTCGAGAGATTTTTCTGTCTAGCTTCAGCGACAAAGACTATTTGTGGTTCAAGTTGAAAGGAAATGTACGGCATGTAGGCTGTTTTGTTGATTTTATTTTTTTAATCACTCAGAAAACAAACTTAGACCCAATAACTCAACTTAAAGAGCTATATTTATAATAACCTTGCAAATAATCTATTTGCTTTAAATCGTTTTGTGTTTTTAAACAAAAGTGTAAGCATTTCTGTTCATTTCTTTTGAGTTATTCAGAAAAGAACAATGTAAAATAGAGGATAAGTTGGACCCATACACATAAAGCGGGCGTTGTACGGTTTATTTTTAAAATTAAAACATTTTTTCAAGATTTTTGGCTCGGAAACAGCTGCACCGATCGACATGAAATTTGGCAGGTATGTAGATGTGTTTAACCTACACTGCACTAGACAACGGTTTTACAATAGACCCCAGATTGGAGGAGGGGGCTCCATCTGAAAAGGTGACTTCTGAATTCTGGTGCATTGGTGCTTTTCGTACTTGCAAAGCACCTCCCACCTGCATACCCCCAACGAAAACAATGCAATATTGGGATGCACCTAGCAGCATGAAATTTGGCAGAACACAAGATGTGTCTGACCTACACTGCACCAGCCAATGGTTTTATGATAGACCCCACATCTGAGGGGGCTCCATCTGAAAAAGTGACTTCTGAGTTTTGGTGCATTGGTGCTTTTTGTACATGCAGGGGTCATAATGCTACCGCTGAGAAATTGTCCAGTTAGAACCAATCAGACATAGACCTAAGCTGCCGTCTTTAAACTTTTACAGAAAAAAGTGTATCCCCCCAAAAAGAAGAAAAATAATTCTTATTCTAACCCCAGTAAGTGAGTTTAACAATGTTTTTTTCCACTTTAAAACATTTTTTAAAAAGAAGCTAAAGCTGAAAAACCCTCCACTAATGACACATTTGACTAAAACCCGAGTATTTTTCTTCCAAATCATACTTTCTGTACGATAACTCGGAGGTGGCGTGTTTGCGTGCAGCATCAGCCATCTCTGCTCACCGCTGACCACACAGTTTAGAGGGATTTCAGACGTTTTGCCCGTTGAAACAGCAGCTGGTCAAGTGACTCAGACCCTCAGCAGCACATCAAACGCTGCAGCGTCTCCGAGCCGGGCTCAGTTTCACATAAACACATCAAGCGTGGCACAATGTTTTCATTCCAGCTGATGTGGAAATGTCACATTGTTTCAAAGGGAACTTCTGTTTTATTCATGTCTGTGATCCTTTAAGTCCGGACTGCCTAATGTGGACCTAGAAGAGATTTGTCATGAAGCAAAAAGAAAACGTGCACGAGCCTCAGGAAGGGTTGAGTCGGATGAAAAAAACAGGCAATTTTTGCGTGAGCAAAGATTTTTCCTTTGTTGCTCTCAGACAAATATCAGTAAATTTGGTTTTACTGCAGATTAATGAAGCAACGTTTGAGTAAAACTGATTAAAGTTGGTCACTTAGTTTAAAATCTAAAAAAACAATAGATTTGTTGCTTTTTGTGGATTCTCTCAATTAATTACGTTTCAACTTCAGCTAAAAATGTTGCTTTAATAATTCTGCTCTTCTGCTTAACATTTTACTTAATATTAATTCTCTAATTAGTTTTAAAGCAAAAGTCTGGAAGTTTGACACTAAATATGTATTTAAAATATTTTAACTTTCTCTTTTATTCCATTTCAATAATCAAATAATACATGAACTACAAAGTGTAACTTTTTTTGTATCAACATTTGTAATCTAATGTTTTTATTTAAATTCTGGGTTAAATAATGAATAAAAACTGCAATATATTAAAGACAACAAGCAACTAAATTTAAGTTTTTTATTGAAAAAATATTAAAAATATGATGCAATAAATAATTACATAAACATTCACTTAAAGTTTAATGATTTAACAAAATAATTTATTATCCCAAGAGTAAAAGCTTTTTGGGAATTATTCCTACAGATAAACAAAAAGTAAAAATGGATTAATCAGATAATTAAAACTTTCTCCAGGAGCTCACAGAGAAGACAAAGATTGAGTTTTCCTGCAGTTTTGAGGATTTTTTAAACATTTTTTCCCTCAGCTAGTTTTCCCATCAGTCGCAGCTCAGTGAGAAACAAAACAAAAACAAGTAAATTTAAGAAACAAGCTCAACAAACTGGATAAAAAGCAAACAAACATCAGCGCAGTAAAATAAACTTTAGCTGTGAGAAAAGCTTCAGAGTTCTGGAACTTGTGCTGCATCAGCAAATAACATAAATTAACCTCATTAGGAGGCGCCGCTGCTGTTGAAGCTGATTTTATTCTCCGCTCTGAGAGGCTGAACTCTGCTCTTAAACTGTAGGGGTACACCCCCCTCTTATAACAAAGTTATGAGGAACTTATTTTAGCAGGGATCTTTTTATTTTCTGTGCTTGTGAAGGCAGCAGCCAGGGCTCCTGCAGGTGAGTCTGTATAAAGCTCAGGTAACTGCGAGGTGCTCAGCTGTCACCACTCAACCTGTTGGATGTTAATTTAAAATTTAAAAAGAAAGATGCTATGAAAACTCAATATATTTTAAGTTTGAGCATTTTAGGTTTATATTTGATCTGGATCCTCCAGGTTCAGTATCTGTGGGTCTTTCAATTATTCCTGGCTGCAGTTGGAAATGAACACGGAGAACATCATAAAATGCTTGATAACGGAGCTAATGCAATTACATTAGTGATTAAAAAAGGTTAAATAGGTGATCTATTACATTGATCATAAATGCATTCAGATCTAATTTAATTTAACAGAACTATAATGCTGTAGTTAAAATATGTCCTATTAGTGTTTGGAGCCTGTATGTATAACGATTAATTACTGAATAATTGTTCATGCATTTCAACACTGGCAAGCTCTGAAGGGTGATTTATTTTCTTCAGTGGCTGTACAGAGATAGGGCTTAATTACAGTGGATAGCCTTATCTCCCCCCTCTAATCCACTCTTTGGAGTCTGTGCGTTCGCGCCATCTACTCGTTGATATCATCACACTGTTGGCAGAGTCAGACACAGAAAGTGAGCCTCCATTTCTCTGTCACATTAAGGCTTATTCATGAAGCCTCTGCCATGAACCTGACTTAAGAACTCCAGGAGTGGGAGGAAAGAGGAGTTCGCTGAGTGCTGGAAACCTTTTTCCCCTCCCCGCTCTGACAGTCTGAGGTCAGCGAGGCTGCCACATTACCCACTGCTGTTTTTTTTTTTTTTGTCAGCTGGAAGGACTGACAAAAAGAAAATAAAAATGTGCGGTCAAATCTGATCAGATAATGGGCTGAGCTGCTCGCCAGGAGCAATTTGTTGTGGATATTCTTGTGCTAATGTCGGCAATTTGACTGTTTACCTCCTCGCTGTAAGCCTCTGCAGTCTGCCGTCATGTTGACCAAATACTTGCAGGATAAGCTACTATTAACCCCGGAGAGCGCGGACACAAATGTCTGTTTTGACTTTTAGCTGATCGCCGGCTTTGTTTGATAATTCAACAGCCGTGGCAGATCTTTATCAGGGAGACTAAGAGTTTAATTATTGGAGCTGGATGGATCGTTTCCAGCTCACTAACAGTTGCATACATTAAAATGAGTCGGGGATAAATAAGGACTTGGCAGCATAAACACTCCGAGTGTTCAGGTGCCAAGAAGGAGTCGGAGCTGTAACAACGTCACTCTAAATAAACAACAAATACTGTCATATTTACATTTATCTTCATTATTATCACTTTATAAATGATTAAACTGACACTAACTCTGTCGCAACAGAATTACTGACTGATTTTTTTACCAAATCTCTGCTTTTAAAGAGAAATCAGATTTATAGAGATGCCCCCCCAATTAAAACCATTTAATTATTTTAACTAAGAGTACTTTGTAGGTTCTTTTAATCCCAAGTTGTTCAAAATCGTCATCAAAATACAAACCGAAAACACACAATGAGTCGTAATTTTATTTTTGGCCAGTTAAAGACTAACTGACTAAGAGGATTATTAGCATTAGCAACACTGAAGTTTGGTTCACATAAGTGTATGCACACCTGCACCTGCCGGTAGTGATGTGCAGATCGACACTGAAATATCGATACTACTGATACCAGAATACTATGATACTTTAGTTATTTCACATAATGTATATCATTGACAGGAAAATAGTGGAAAATAACTAAACTATTCAAATCTTGTCTAAATCATATGTGGTTGGAGGGAACTACTTTTTCTTCCGCTTGAGTAATACATAAGCACAGCGGCACATGATCAGTCATTCAGTCTGTAGATGTATGGCAGGTCATTTTAACATATAATCTGTTTCGTCTGACTGTCTGTAATTAGATTCTAGATGAGGGGTCCCCAAGCTTTTTCAAGCCATGGCCCCCCAAACATTATTAGCTTTGGACAGAGAGCTTCTTGCAAACCCCACAAACAATGCTACAAAATATACAAAGTAAAAACTTTTAGATTATTTTTTCTCACTTTTATTCACTATTCAAAAATGTTTCTATTTCTTTAGAATAAGGATTTAAAATTGTGCTAAACAAATTTAGGGTTAGGGTTAGAAATTTATTTATTTAATTTTATTTTTTATATATTTTTTTTGATCAGTTATTTTTTTTCAAGGAAAGTAGAAAGAGAAAAGAAGAAAAAAAGGAAATATGATTAAGATTGAGAGAGAGATTAGGAAATATATCAAATATACATTAATAAAACACAAGGCCACACACGACGTCTGTTTACTCACCTGAAAGTAAATAAATACAAGAAAACATAGCAACATAATACATGTCCCTATAATAATAAATTAATTATAATTTCTTTGTAAAGCATGCATACATAAGTTAATACCATATATATAGATATATACAAACATACATGCATACATTCATGCGTATTATAGATATATACACACTCAGTGACCAGTCAGAACTCCCTGGATCAGAACACCTTTTTATCCAAACAATCAATGATTTATAAAAGTAAATCAGGAAAATTAATAAGGCTGCCCAAACATTTGCACTCCACTGTATTTAAATACTGTTTTATTGAACAAAACCCAGTTTCCAGAGTCTGGAACCAAAGGCCGACCCTACATGAGGTCTGTGTTCATATCCTGCTATGGAGCATAAAGATGTACTGTTTTAACGTTGAGTTTTAATTTTTACCAACCAAACCAAAAGCCAACGTGAAAGCAGGTCCACTGAGCAGAAGAGTCGAGCTGCACGGTTGAGCTGGGATAATCCCTCAGCCTCCTTGTTTTCTGAAGTGTTGAAAGACGGAGCGGGAAACGCTCAATATGCTGATTTTGTCAGGCAGATGACAGCAGAGCCTGGATGTTCTTCTGTCCTTTTTTATTGGCTGAGTGAGCTGATGTTTGTCAGGATGGCAGGCGCCGCCGCGGCACCGAGAACAGTTTTGGGCCTCCTAAATGTCGAAGATGTCTCTTGATTCCTCGTTTTGAGTGAGCGAAGAGGCAAAATGTCAAACTGAATGCTCGGCAAAATTCCTCCTTAAATTGCCACCGCGGGCTCATTGACAGTTCTACCTGAAAGTGACACGACTCGAAGTGTAAAGAGACACGTAAGCTGACTAATTAGAGCAGAAATCCAACACAAATGTTTAATGAAGAGATAATATATCACCAACCAGTCCTGGAATAATAAGAATACTTTGTCATTTGTCTTTTTCCCTCGAAAGTGACTTTTTTTTTCTTGCACTTTAAAAGTATTGACTCACTTATGGAAGTTTTAGTGCAAGTTTTAATAAGTTTTCTTACTTGCTATTCCTTGCATGCCTGCATGATGAAGTACTCTTCCCTTGGTTTTCATTTAGTTATAGAAGATTAATCCATTTTAAGGCACATTAAGCTCATTTGCTGCCTTTGGCTTCTTTGCATCTTCTAACGATTATTTTATCATTAAGCTACCTAGGACACATTTTTTTTATTTTCTATTTGATTTGATGTTTATAGATCTAAAAGCATCCTCCACCACCGCATTTCTCTTCTATATTTCATATATACCCTACTTTCCCCCCAGTTTTCAGCTCTAAATGGAAGGTTATAAAGCTTCTCTTATTCAAAATTTATAAAGTAGAAAGATCCTGCCTGTTTTAAAATGTAAATTTTCCAACATGTGACATGGTGCTTTGTCCTTGGAAAAATGAGAAAATGAAAAAAATATAATCATTGTAGAAATTGAATTTATAATCATGTCTATTAATCTGGTGTAATTTATTAGGTGGGTTAGTTTTTCTTTGACAGTAAATGGGACAAAAGGATTCAGGGGTTTTTACTTTGGAAAGTTAGTTCTTTAAATAGTAATATAGCAGTCAGAAAAAAGTTTTGCCTTTTTTTTAATATAATTATAAAGTTATAGTTGAGGAATAAGTGCACTTATTATTTGGACATTCATTTTCCCCAAAATGTTGGATACGTGATGTTTTCACAGAATTTACCACAGACTGTTCAACTTACTGTGAGATGATGATGTCACACCGTCTGAGGCTAAAAGCTTTTACATTTTTAAAATTTAAACATCAATACAGAACTGTGAAATAAATCTTTCACTTCCATGTATCTCAGATCAAAATATTCTTTTCTTCATTTCTCCTCCATAGAATCCATCAATCATCATCATCATCATGTGACATGAAACTGAAGTCATGTATTTGAGTGCATATTTGTAATAATAAATTTAATGAGGAATTGAAAACCAATATTAAACACTGAAATGAACAGTTGTTGAGATATTTGTGTATTTTATAAGTGAAGAAAAAGCACTTTAATATGTCAAATGTTTCCAGTCCAGCTTAAAGCCACTGAGGATTCATGTCTTGTCTGTTTCTGTTCTGAGTCAGGGAGTGACAGAGATGGGGGGCACGGTTGCCATGGTGATCCCAGCAGCTTTAACATTACTTCTGTTTCCGTCAAGCTTGGATTTTCCTAAAAAGGAAATCTCAGATTATTTCTGGGCTTTACAGGAAGATGTCGATGGATGCTGGAATTTCAGGCTTTTCAAAATAAAGGTTCAAATTTGTCAAATGGCATGAAATTATTTTCCTTTTAAATGCAATTATACGTTCTAAACTCGTTCTTTCTGTGCAGTTTATGCAATTTTTTTTTCATGCACCAAGCCTGTGAATGCAATCAGTGGCCCATTGCAAATCTAGTTTTGCTCCATCTTTTTTTATTTTATTTTTTTGGCTTTTCTGGTGTTTAAACTCCCTTCTTTGCTTAAAACACAATCAATATTCAAAAGAGTCTGCTGATTTCTTCTAACTGAACGCCAGACGCCAGCACCTGATGTTACACTGACGGTAATAGCGCTGTCAGCTTTGACAATGTGCAGAAAGCAATACCATCATTCCCCATATTCACTTTTGAAAATCTCATTTTGCTTTCATCTCTTCACTAACACAGAGCTGTCAACATGTAATTCAATGAGTGTCACAACTGCACTTGAACGTTTTCTTCATCTCTTTTTGCCGACAGTTCTCAAACCATCCAGGTCGAATTAACTTCTTCTGTTGCGCTTAAATCAGCTTTTGTCCATTTTTTTTTTTTTTTGGTGGTAATTGTACTTTGTTATAGCGCGGTTTCTTTATTTTGTTAGAAAACAGGGTTTGATCTAAAAATGATTTCTAACAACCACCTTCATTCAGACTTGTGGCGTTGTCGCGACAGAAAATTGAAAGCAGTCCGTCTCTCAGCCGTGGCAGCAACACAACACTATCTTCTGTTTCCCAAAGCAGGCGATCACAAACATCACATAAATGTTTTCTGTATTTATTTTGTGGGAACTCTACAAAGTGGGTTTTCAGCCCAAGGTCGTCCCGACGTTTGGAGGGAAGTAGACGCTTGCATTTCTTTTATGGATGACTTCAGTGAAAGCTTTTATTTTTCTTATTGTCAACAAACCCTATAAAAAGTCCAATAACTATCAAACAATTTCTGTGCGCTCTGATATTTCTGTTTCCTATTACTCTATTGTTGTCCAAAAATCAAATAAACCTCCCAGTTAAAGGTTTTATACTGAAAAATTAAACCAGAGATTGTTTTCCTGATTTGAACCATTACACCGCCGCTTTATTAGTCTGAATAAACAGTCAGGAGATGTTTTAGTTTTTCTTTTTTCACTGTAATAAAGTAATAAGAAAATACACTTTGAAGGATAAACAAATCTTTTTTCCAACAAATGCTTAAATATAAATATTGTCTACAAACAAAATCTGTTTAAAGGTTCTGCAAGCTGCTCACCATCTATTTATTAATTTAAAAAACAAATGTGCAATAATGTCATGCCAAAGAATCCATCAGTGTTATTTTAGGATTCATCTACAGACAAATCATTTCAATAAAATGTTTTCATGGATCATTATCAGTGACAAATGTTTTAATGTCAGCTGTAGAAAAGCAACTCTAAATATTTAAAGGACTAAAAAATAATAATGTTACTCAAAGTTTGTGTTGAAGATGAAGCTCAGCTACTACCACACAGAGTTTTAGCTCAATATCTGTAAAACTCACTTATTTAGAACCATGTTTGGGTTTGCTAAGATCCCTGAATAGTGACGGCCAGGGTTTATAACAGAAACTAAATTAAATAAAACGAAGTGAAATAACAAAAACTGAAATTGAATCTACTTAATCTACTTAACTAAAATACTATATATATATATATATATATATATATATACACACACACACACACATACATACAACAATAAAGAAAAGAATGAAGAACAATGAGAGTCCGTTCTAAATGTGAAACTAAAGTAGAAACGTAAAAACTACATGTAAATACATGATCTCCTGCTTTTTGTGACAGCAGGTGGTTGAAATAAACATTTGAATCGGATGACTACTGCCCAGAAAAAAAAAACATTTCAGGAAGGTTGAGAGTTTAGTTTAGTAACAAGTTTTTTCTGACAGCTGAGGAACAAATCGCTCCAAAAGTGCGTCTGATTTAAACCAATCAGTGTCCAGATAGGCTTTGACTCAGCTGTTTTATCAGTTTCCTCCTAAAAGTACAAATCTTTATTCTCCTCAGTTCTCAGGAGAGATAAAAAAGATCCAAACGGATCATTTACATACAAAAGGATGATCCCTCTTGCTCAGCTGTACAAGTGATGGGAATTATCCGCTGTAGTGCTCCTTGTGTTGTTGGCTTGTTTCACGATAAGACGTGTGAACAACACTTGGGTTGTTTCCACGCGGGCCGACACCGCAGTCATTTTCATCAGCACTTCTTGTTCAGGTGCTGTTCCTTCAGGCTCGCCTGATTTGGGGGCTTATCTTGTTAAGAGCCCCCCCACACCCAGCCTGCGGCTGTCACAGACACGGCCCCTCACGCTCTTATTGGTGATTGGAGAACGACTCTAATTAAAGTCATTGATGTTTAAAATCAAGCGTCCCGCTTGTTTTGTCACAAAAAGCTCAAAGAGCGTCTGAGCCCGGCCCCCGCCGTGTCGTTATCATGTCATTTGTTTTCAGTCCCTGTGAAGAAAAAAAAAAAAAACCTCTACATGTGTGAGTCACTTCATTAAAAGCAACACACCTTCAGATGGGAGAGAGCTCTGCTTCACTTATTTACATTTCAATTTCAGCTTTCATTTGCTTATGGCAGGGTGTGATGCTAAAGCTCACTGAATCTGCACTTAATCTGATTTTTATTATAATGGAGCAAAACAAGAAAGCTGTCAAAGCTGCTTCCTTCCTGCTCAGCAGACTGCAGCGACACAATTCAGCTTTTATTTCTAGAAAAGACAGGATTTTTGTCAGGTCAGTACTCTGAAGTGTTTTGTTTTTAAAGTTTAATGTGAATATCAAACTACAAAAACAAAACAATTGATTTCAAATCAAGTCTTAATATACAGTTAAAAACCAGAGGTCTATAAAGTAACTAAGTAAAAGTAAAAATACCTTAACAGAAAATGACTTTGGTAAAAATAAAAGTCACTGATGAGAAAACTACTTAAGGAAAAGTCATAAAACTGTTCACAAAAATTGGGAAAGTAGAAGTAAAAGTAAAAGTACTTCTCGACGCTCTCTAACAAATAAACTGTTAAATTTACAGAAACAAACTGGCTCCACAAAACCAAGTTGATTAAATTGGTCATTTTCTTTAAAATAAAATAAAATATATCACCTCATATTTACTCTAATAGTTTTAGTGGAAATAGTTGATATGATTTAGTTAAATAAATTCAACACTTAATTTTTTTAGAGCACACAAACAACTCCTTTCATGATGAGTTCAGATACATTTAATTTATAACAAGTAACTGTTAAACTTTAAAGTAAAGAAATAAAAATGTAAAAGTCACAATTTTAAAAAATACTTTGTAAAATTACAAATCCTTAAAAAAATCACTTAAGTACTGTAACAAAGTAAATGTACTTAGTTACTATAGACCTCTGTTAAAAACAAAAGGTTAATTTAAAATATTAAATAAACCAGCACATGCTGGAGATTCTCCAAACTTTTCAGCCTCGCAGATTTAATCAAACTTCTTTTATTTTATTTTTATTTTTTTCACCTGAATTTGCAGAAATTTGACATGTTTGCCCAAGAAGCTGCTGTGTCTGGTATTTTAGGTGTGCAGAGGGAGGACAGACGACAACAGGTGCTCACATTTAATCAGGTGCAGGAGGGCACAGAATGGTCTGTTTGTCAGGTAATTATAAACTAGCTGAGCAAGTTAGCTGTGAAGAAGTTTTTATCTTACTTTACTGAGACTTGATTCCTTTTTTATTATATTTACATGTTTTTTTAGATAAAGAAAATGAGCACTCGCTCCAGACCAGGACTGGACAAAGTACTGATTCTACTGTTCAAATATTACTCTGGTAAAAGTAAAAGTGGCTCTGTTAAGTTATTACTTTGGTACTGGAGTATGGGCTATTATGGTCAAAGGTGACCAATGTGGGCACAGCTACTAGGGATGTCCCGATGCAGATTTTTTGGCTCCAGATACAATCCGATTTTTTTTTAATGGTTAGTCTTTCCGGTATCAATCCGATACCTTTTCTTTTCAAGTGACAAGGTTGGTAGTATTAAAGCGAGCCCTGCTGTTCCCACCAAGAGAAACATCCAGCATCATTGTTTTCCATTGAAAAGTGTTCCCACACTGTGGACATGGTTGCATACTTGTGTGTGTTTTGACTTAACAGCAGTTGTAAAGCATGATGATGCTGAAGCTCAGAACACCAAGGGATTCTAACCCGGTGTTTGAAGAAAGACCAGTGTCTTTTTGGACCCACTTACGAGGCCCCCACTCAAATGGGTTCTTTATCCATCTCTACTCACCATAAACAAATTATTTTGCTTATAGATTTATTTATTTTATGTACAAAAGGTCAATTATGATTTATGACAACAATAAAATCACTGATCATTTATATAAGCACTTTTTTACCAGCTAAAAGCAGAGAAATGGCTAAACTGCAGCTGAACCTCTCAACAGATGAACAAGTGGAAGTTTTAATGATCTAAACTTGAACGATTGTGTCTTTGTCCCTCTCCTCATAGAGCAGAGCAGGATCTCACAATTCTGACTCAGACTTTTTATTGCTTTTATAAAGTTTACAGTCAGAAAGCAGACCTCAGTGTGAGATATTCAGAAATTGATAGAAAATCTTCAGGTGCATCACGGGTCAAGTGGCTTTGGGTTGGCTATAAAAACAGAGGCAACAACAAACCATAATTACTGCTTCACCTTTCACATTTTTCTGTCTCAACCCCTCGTTTTTTTGTCTTACTCACTGATATTTTTATTTTATTTGGAATGACAAATCATTTTTGTAAGCAGTCAGGAACTATTTGTCCTTTGGTGCTGAAATGAAAGCATCTGTTCAGATTAGTTGCAGTTTCTCTGTATCACTGAAGCCAAATATCCAACAGTTGGACCGAGTGACATTTATTCACTCGACTACGTTTCCTCTGTTTAGGCTTCACGCGGTTCCTCTGTGCTCGCTGGGCTGTGGCGTTGTTCAGACATGTTCACTAGATTTCACTTTGAGCTCCCGGTTTTGTCCCGGGCCGCACCGTTTTTCAGAAGTGGTCAGAGGGTTGGTCAGCTCATTGGAGGAGCGAGAGTTGCTCAGCTTGGGACGCCGTGGTTCACTGATTAGATTTAATAGATTTTTCAGCAACAATGGAGCTTGTTTCTGTTGTGAGGCAGCCAGGCGGAGCAGAACAGGAGATATTTCCATTCACTCCTTTAGACTTTTCCCTCAGTAAACAAGTAGTGGAGCCAAATAATGTTAACGGATATTTCTTCAAAAAAAGCTTTGTGTGTTTCAAATCATGGGAGCATGTAGACAAACTAAAACCACTTTGCTCAGAAGGAAAAATTTAGAAATATATTTATAATTAGGGCTTGCCATATCAAATGAACGAAAGCAAAGGAAGGCATCGCTAATTAGGGCTGCCACGATTAGTCGACTATTAAAATAATCAACGACTAATTTAATAGTTGATGCGCCATTTATTTTCTAATTTTGTTTTTGTTTTATTAAAGTCGACTAATCGGTGATTAATGGACTATAAAAATAAGTTTGTGGTAGCCCTAGTTACCAATACTGTGCATGTGTGCAAAAAAAACAATGCATTGATTATTAAATTAGTCGACGATTTTAATAGTCAATATAATCGTGACTAGTTGACTAATTGTGGCAGGACTGCTGATTAAAAAAAAAAAAAAGACTTCAGCCATTTTAAGTCTCATAAAGCTGAAAGCTGGTGTAGTGTTAGCCAAAAACAAGCTTTGACAAAGTCTGAATGCTAAAGAAAAATTCAAAATGGCCACCAGAGCTCATTTGAAGCTGCAACTCGGCCATTTAAAACCTTTTACGCTGATATTTGGTGTGGTGGTAGCTAAGAAGGATTTCCATCACATACTAAAGCCAAATCAAAAATCCAAGATGGCCACCATAGAAAAAAGGAATGTTACCATAACTCAGCCATTTTTAGCCATATTGAGGTGAAATCTAGTGTGGTGGTAGCCAAGAGTAAACCCTCAAAACAGTTGAAAATAATCCTGCACCAAGAGGCAAGCCCCTTTCATCGTTTCTCCAGGAACTACTCCAGCCTTGATGTAGTGATTGCGTCAGTATTTACCAATTTTCTCATCTTCCTGACTTTGGTCTCCAGGAGAAGCACGCGGCTGATAACTGATAACAGATAGTTTAATCTGTTTTCTGTGGAAATTTGCCCAAGATGGACACACTTTATTCAATAAGCAGATCAATACCATTTTCAATTAGCTGCTCGGAATCAAAGGACCCCTCTGAAATGGCTGAGGGGTCCCTGTTTGGAGTAACCCTGCCTTAGGGTGGAGCAAATTGACAACGTTTGATTTGCAGCAGCAGTTCTCCCCCTCCTGTTGTCAGGATGGCTTAAAGGGACTCTCGTTGGATGCTACACCTTTTTTTTTATTTATGGCCGCTGAAGCATCTGGCTGGCAGCCACGAGCGGCCGCACCCCCACAACGCCCCTGCTTAAGATGCAGTGGAGCCTCTATGGGTTAGGAGGGCCAGCTCTATCAATCTGCTCCCTTCCGGCCCCCACGTTCTCCTGTGTGGTTAATCACTGCCACTAATTAGTGCTAATTACTCATTCATGCCCAGGAGAACCCCCCCCCCTCCTCACTGGCTCACATTGATCTGAAGGCCCTCTGTTGTACCCCACTGCTTGGCATTCCTCAGGTATGGGGAGATGCAGGTACGTGGGGGACGCTGCAGGAGCTTGGTTCAGATTGGCTGAAAGCAGAAAGCTGACATAACTACAGATCTGCTGAAGGTGAAAGGGTTGGCTTTACTTCAGACCTGATCCTCAATGTGTTTTTAATTCTGGTGCACTTTGGTCTGCTTTTGTCTAGTCTTCCTGTTCAGTAGGACTGAGTAAAAAAAACTGTTTAATCGATCTTGGATTGATTTCAATTAAATTTGGGAAAATCGATCCACAGGGCATGGGATGGATTTTTCTCCATGGCGTCTTGAGGTGTGTTTCTATAGTTTGTCACTCCTGACTTGCCGTATGTTTACATTCGGTTGACATTCAGTGCTAACGTTAGCTTCTGACAACAAGTTCTCTGTGTCAAAACAGAAACTAAGAAGTCACTAACATTACAGCTGACTCTGCAGAACTTCAAGATAACAGAGACCATGGAGACTTAGTAAAGATTTACTCTGTAGAGGAAAACTACTGTATGTAAACATCTGACTGAAACTGTTCTCCTGGCGTATAGAAATGTCTGAAAGATGACATTCTAACAAAATCATTTAGTTTTGTTACCAATGTTATTATTTTTAAATAGGGGTGCACCAATTCCAGTTTTCTTACCGATTTCCGATCTTTAAAAAGTCTGACCTGCTGATTACGATTTTAGCCGATAGAGATTTTTTTAATAGCTGACACTGTCAGATGGTATAAAATCACAATACAACTTCAATGTTCAAATGTTTTTTTTACTGAAATACTTTAAACAATACCCTTGAAACAATACAAACTTGGTTTAACTGGATATTACATAGTGCTCACATCAGAAAAAAAAGATTTTCAGACCTTTGTCGAGGTAGAAAAGCCAATCTTTTCTGCCGATCTTCTCCACCGATATTATCTAAGGATTGGCAGTTCTCTCATCTCCCAAAAATAAAGAAATCAGTGCCAATTTATTGGTGCACCCCTGAATTTAAACTTTAAGAACCGCTGCAATGAAATTTGCAGTGATGGATGGTTGCAAATGTATCATTTTTTTCTTTTGTTTTAACAGAAAGTAACAAACATTACAAATATACAGTTTTCATTTGCTCAAAGGAGTGGGCAGAAGTATATTTATATTAGCCCACCCCTTCTCCTGCAGCCTTATTCCATCACTTCTTATTCTTCAAGAAAAATATTTTCATTTCTTAAAAATGAATGCATCCAACAACACTGTCACTTACAATTTCTTTTAATTTAAAACCTTTGAAACTTGAGACAGTTTTGTAAACTGTTTAATTTACAAGTTTCTCCTTAAAACCTGTTTATAGTCAAAAAGAAATAAAGTGAATTTGGATTTTTCAACACAGTTAAACCATTTTCATTATTTACAAGCAGAACCGAATCGTGATTAATCGATTCAGAACCTTATGAATCGATTTAGAGAATTGGCCGTGATGTCCAGCCCCACTGCTCAGGCCCGGCCCAGCCTGGCCCAGCTTGACTGGACTCGACCCAGCCGGGCCTAATGAGGCAGCACCTTTTGCTCCCACTGTCATTAATTGTCCGCGGCCACTGCTCCGGGTTACACCGTGTTTTGTTTCTCTTCTCCACAGTAATTTTGCTTTAATAGATTCAATTTGCTTTCATTTGCCTGGTATTGATTTATTTGTCCTGCTTTGTCTCATCAACCATAGAAACCTATAATTTCTCTCAAAAGTTTGTGAGGAAAAGGCAGAGGGAATAAAAAAAACTCATTTAATTTGCTAATATTGAACGAAATATAAATATATATAAAAAAAGAGATGACAAATGACGTTGACATGTTGTGGAAGTGAGGCTTGACTAAAGCCGAGCAGAGAGAGAGCGGCGCCTTTTTAAAACCCTTCCAGACTCTGGCCCAGGTGCAAACGGTGAAGCTTAATAACAGGCTGAGGGCTTGTTAACTTTGACAATCACATTACTAAATTCCATTATTTTATCTGTCAAATTTTAACCCGTCAAAAGTAAAACCTCCTAATGGAAGTTGAGTGCTTCATGTCAGCTCTAAATAATTATACACTGACAGATGATAGGGGAGAAAAAAAATAAATTGGTATTTTGGGGAAGACATTTTAGACAAAAGGGTAAAGGATGTGTCGAAAATGGATTGCTTTAGCCTCTGTCAGAGAGACACAGAGTGCACCACCGTGTGTCACCGGGAATCAACGAGAGGGTAAAGACTTTACCTCTCACTGACCTCCAAATGTGTCCAGCTGTAGTAACTGTGACAGATGAAGCAGCTACAGTCATAACACACACACACTGTTCTAGATAAGGTACGCTGTATCTCTGAGCAAGAAAAAAACAACAATATGAGCTGCTGTGTGAGATTAGAGGGGAATAAAAACACAAGACTTCTGTTCCCAGCAGCTAGAAATCTGAAGAAAATCCGCCTCATGAGATTAATTACAGGATGAGAGTTTTAAAATCACAACCACAAAAAAACCCATTAAATCAGTAAGCATGGGACTGACATAAGCACAACGTTTGTTCTCTCAGCAGCTGAACCGATCTGACCACATGTCCTCATCGCTGAAGCGTTTATCTGCAACACTTTTGCCACCAAGGCCAAATAAAAGCCATACAGGAAGGCTAGACCATGAATAGAAAACACTGTTTATGTCTCTGTCATTACGCTCAGGGTGAAAAGCAGCACGTCTGATAGAAATCTCACTCGTAGCCCTCTCAAAGGAAAGGAAAGCGGGCAGGACGGCGAGCGCCTCTGTTGTGCAGACTTTATACAAATGACAGGATCGCGCTCTCTTTCTGCACTGATACCCAGATGGATTTTTACGTATCTGATGACAGGAGGGTCAAACGATACTGTGGTTAATGGCTTTTTTTTTTTTTTTTCTCCTCCATATGAGCGCACACGAGTATGTTGACTGCAAATGGTGTCACACTTTGAATATACAGCAGATTTCTTTGTGGAGTGAATATCACTCGTCTTTCTGTCGTGATTGAGTTTCATGGTAGTATTCTTCAGCTTCACACAGACTCACAACATTTACACAGCTTCAAGTGATAACCTTTGACCCTGACAGGTAAGTTCGGATGCTCTACAAAAAGTAAAAATTAAGATTTTAGTGGGTGAAAGTTTCTGATTGGAACGAATGAAAACAGAATTAGTTTTGCTGAGTTTTTTTGTAAACATTTTTTTTAAAAACAAGAAGTTATTTATGAAACTGTTCAGACATTGAAGCAGACTCTTTGTTTGTTTTATTCATCTTTTCATTTAGATTTATTATAAAACATTTATCAGTCTGTTGCCTGCATTTAAACACTTTTATACATCTAGTTCTTTGACTTAAATATGTTTAATTCAAAATGTTAACCAACAGAAATATTATTTACCAAAAAGTATAAAAGTACAGCACTTGATTTAGACAAACAGGTCTAAATCAATGTATGAAGTTTAAAGACTGTTTATTAGGGATGCACGATATATCTGCACTAATATCTGTATCGGTTGAATATTTAAAACTGGGCCGATATTAACGTCCGAGATTGATTTCCCACTTTTTAGCTTTGTGTTTCTGTTTTGGGAGATGGTTGGTTGAGCAGCATCTGTTTGATCATGATAGTGATATTGATGCTGCGCAGCCAGGAATAACTGAAGTAGAACCATGTCAGAGGTCTGGTTGTTTATTTATTGTATCAAAAAAAGACCCAAGTGTGTTTGTGTGTTTGTGTAATATTGGATATCAATATCAGCTGAAATTTTTATATCGGTGCATCCCTACTATTTATAAACTCATCGATAAGTTTATGAAGCCCTAATAAACCCTTTATAAAGCAGCTGTTATTGAGAGAAAGTACCATAATAAAACAAAAATACATTTATTTTATAAAGTGTACTTTTATAGTGTTTTTATGGTTTCCTGTGGGGATTTTTTTTTTAAAGTTTGTGTCAAGGTTGTTAAAAAAACAACCTTTTTATTTTATTTTTCTATAAAAACAACAGAGTTTTTGAACTGGTTATGGGAGTCAGCAGAAACAAACATGTGTCGAAGCGCAGCAGCGTCTACAGGAAATATATTATCTACTTTTGGAAATGCACCTCTGTGTAGTTTGGATGAAGACGATGGTTTTTGTGGTGAAACGCAGGTTATTTAAAGGAAACGGCTCTTTGCCATTCACGTGGTTGGAGGTGAAAAGACGTTCTTGTGGATAAATGAGAAGGAAGCAGAGTATGAACAGCTGTCTCCAGGTGTTTTGTTGACCCATCCGTCCTTTTCTCTGTGGACTCTGGGTGTTTTTTTTCTTGGGACGGCGGTCTCTCCTGTGCCTGGGTAAAGATGGAACACAATGAGCCGTGGCAGTGAGCACGAGCAGCTGTGATTCTGTCAACACTGCAGCTGGATTTGATTCAGTGCTCTGGACTTCGGCTGGGTGTCCACGTCACAGTATTGTGGTTTATTTATTTTTTATTCCACGTAAATGCAGTTAATGTACATTTGTAGAAATTTAAAGGAGTCACATCATGATTAAATGACGGGTCAAAAAATCCAGTCATCAGTTAAAAATGAAGAATCTGTGCTTCAAACATCCTGCCAGTCGACATGTTTGTTCTGCACTGAGCAGAGCTGCATCATCACTCATAATTATTCATTATTATTATTATCTCAGGAATTATTACCTGCTGCCAAAAGCAAAAGCAGAGCAATGAATGATTTTTTTTGAGGAACTTTCAGAAAGAACATTTTACATCTGATTATTATTTTTTGATTCAACCCACTTTAATCAACAGTAGAAAAACACAAAAATGTGAGCCATCACATCAAACTTGGTCCAAATGACCTGATCACATTTCAGATTCATGACTTTTTTACCTGTTAAATACATTTTGTTGTGGACTTGGAGTCTCTAGGAGGCAGAAATGTTGAATTTAGTCTCTCCTGGTGCTGCAAAGATATCTTTATATTCTTTTTGGGTCAGATTTTTTAGTTTTCTCTATTCTCTGACATTTTATGAACTATTATGTCAAATAATCTGTGATGGAATTACTCTAAGTTCTGGACTTTCCAACTTTAATTTGCCCGTTGTGATTCTCCTCTGATTCTGGGTCAGTCTCTGGCCCTGAATGGACAAGTCTTCTGTTGTTGACATCTTTTAATTAAATTGTAAATAAAATGTTTCTGCAAGCTAGAAAACATAACCCCCTGTGGCTGATGAATCTCTCCCGGTAGCACGATCTGTACAGTCGGCTCATTTGCACATGAGTTAAATGATAGACTTCTGGAATGCGCTCGATTTAGGAAGAAACAAACTGAAAATATTTATTTCTAAATAAAGGTGCATTACATTATATTCTGAAAACAGTTTTATTATTGTATACATTTTGATTAATAAAATATAGATTTACTATGCGTACATATTTATTTATAATAACTTGCAAACAATTTTCTAGACAATTATGATATAACTTATCTTATCTACATTTTATTTTTTTCCTGGAATAAAAATCCACAGCTTTTGCAAACGTTGCCTTTTTTATGAAACATGCAGGTGATGAAAGACTGAAATCCAATGAATTCTGTCATCAGTTTAGCAAAATGCTAAATGCTAAAAACCATGTTTCCAGGACAGTATTGGTACAGATGGGGCAGCCACAACCCCCTCTCCTAAACCGGAGTGGACCGGTCTGGAAGCAGGAGGGGGGCGGGGCTTGAAGCATCTTAAAGGAACAGTAACAAAACGAGTTGCTTTGAGACGGCAGGAAAATGGTGAAAGAGGATCTGGTAAAGTTAGAATAAGGAGGAATTCAGACCAAAGCTTTGTAGTTCCACTTTATAAAGACCCAACTGAAGGATTTAAGAACATCATATGTATACTTTAGTCTTGTTGATCATGATAATACAATATTTATTTGGTCTGAATCTTATTTTTAATGTAATTTTTAGAGGGTATTAAGATTTCCCAGCTGGAATGAAACAAAGGTTTTGCTAGCTCACATAGAAAATCTCAAAAGTTTAAAGGGTTTTTCCTCAAAATCAGATTTTTTGTTGCTTCTGCTCAAAAATGTGCTTCAAAAATATTTTAAAATATTTTAGACAGTTCATTCAAATGATAAATTAATAAAGCCTTTATTCATTATTCAGATAAAGCGTAAGAGGATGGATGGATTTTGACAAAATGCATTTATTGCAAACAGTTTAATCAAAATAGTGTCAGTTCTCCACCACTTTGAGACTTGCAGAAACCCGATGTGATGGGTCACAAATGGCTACAGCTCCGCTGATTTGTCTGAGATTGAGCCAAAACCAGGTGCAGTAGGTGAGCATCATCCACTATGTGTGTTTAATGGAAACAATTTATCACTTAAAACCTTTTAGATTTAGCGGCGTTGTGCGCAGAAACTACCAGGAATTGAACCTGCGACTGCTCCAACCGCTGATCCACAACAACTCATTTTGAAGAGGATGGCGAGTGACGTGCATTCCTTCGAGGGAATCCAGGTCTTTATTTGCTTCATGTTTTCAGGCATTTCCTAAAACTTTCAAGCGAGACACCAAAGCTAATTTTTTCCCTTTAATAAATTTCTGTGAATGGAAGATACAAAAACCTCTTTTCAGCTTTGAAAAGACATTTATTTCTTGTCAGTGTGCCTCACTTGAAAGTGTATTCATCATTTCCAGTAAGATAAATCCCCCCTCTGCACAAACGTTGTTCATTAAACCTCTGAGATTCATTCAGGTTTATTTTTAGAGTGAGAGATTCGTCTGTAACTGTGTTGATTTTTCCACCCAGTCTGGAGGGTTTTATTCTGCTGCTGCTCAGGCAATATGTTTCCTCGGAGCAAACATGAGTGAGATAAGGTTAGAGGTGATCTCCTCAGTAGTGGCATTCAATAGGTTTTTAAAAATTCAGGGACAGGAATGTCATCTGTGCACAGCTGGTATTTCTGTGTCAGACACATTATAAATGGACCGTTGGTATTCATACTTCCAGCTGTGTTTTCTGCCTCCTGACATGAATGTGTGTGAAAGTCGGGCTGTCTTTTTATTTGCAAACACCTCAAACTAAATGCTTAAGGATTTATTTTTTTTGTTTGTTTTTTTTACCCAGGCACATGTGCTTTAAATCAGAATAAATTGGTACTCCATTATTTTTCTAAGCTGTTTTAAAACTACAGAACAAGCTGATAGATATACCAAAATAAACCCAAACACAAAGGAGGAGGAACAAACGCGAGCCGATCGCTCGAGCCAACTTCTCTTCCTTACTCGTTAGGAAAAGCTGCTGATAAACAAAAGCTCAACCTTCTGAAACATGCCAAATCTGCGCTTTGTTTACGGGGTACTTCAGGAGGATTTGTCTGCATGATACTTTGTTTGTTTTGCCGGTTTCATTTCCCAGGCACCCCCGAACCCAAAAATACTTCGACGTGACTGAGACGCAGCAGGCGGCCATTGAAGAAGCCCCGTCTGTAAATACGTTTGTCACTATATTGTTCAATTCTCTGCATGCAGATGCCTCCCAAAAGCACCCGAGACTGCACTTCTATCTAAGAATAAGCTTTTAGAAAACAAACCTTTTTGAGTTTACACCTTTTTCTCTGTGTAAAGCAGAGGTAATATTTCACTATAAATGCCACAAATGTCAAAGACACGGGTGACATCAAATAAACTGTAATCTGTTGCATTGCACTGCCTCTTAATTGACCTTTTGTTCTCCAGCCTCCTTACTTGCTCCTGTATTTCTCAATCCATAGAAATAAAGTCATAATATTGAAGCCTGTAAACTCCAAGCTAAAGGCCATTCTTATTCATTAGATAAGCTGGTGGTGGTGTTGGCTATCGCTGCCACCGAGGGGCCTGTCGGCGGCTGCAGCCGACATCTGTTGGTATAATGTAGCGTTCGGGGGCTCCGACTGGCAACAGGAACTGATTTATAAGGTTCTCTGTTTAAGTGGCTGTCTTAAGGTAATTATAAACTGGTGGGGGGGGGTTTCCTACTAATTGCACCTTCCCTGATCTGTAATGAAGGCCAAACAGCATGAACGAACCCATCCTGCGTGTCTCAGGCAGTGGAGGAGCGAGGGGCAGCTGAGCTTGACCAGTTAGTGTTGGTTTAGCTCTGGGCTGCGGCGCTTCACCTGCTGTTCTGCCTCGTCTTCAGCCAATTTCTCTTGAGTAATTAACTGTGATGCCACATATGGCGCAGCGGTGGAAAAAAAAAAACGCGATCGCTGGCGGATGCGAGAGGAACGGGGGATGCGGGGAACCCCGCAGTGGTCAAAAAGCTTCCAACGCTGCATCGTGCCGAACATAAATAGGGACGACTGGAAAATTCTTTTGACATGCACAATTAAAAACAAATGTTGTTTCCACATGACATAAATGAGACTAATTAATCACTGAACAAATGAATTATTAGGAAGATTAGAATATGAGGTAGATTAAGTGCACCAATGAGGCTTGAATTATTAACAGTATTTGTATCGGTTGATTAGGATGTTATATGGAGAGAGCATATTCTGGTAACAGATGACAGGGTAATTAGAGGTAGACTTTCACATACATGATGCATGGAGGAAGCTCGAGCGGCAAAATTAATAAAAATCTTTCCAAAACCTAAAGCCGACACTTTTTCTGTAACTTTTCACTGATCAAAGCGGTTTAAATTGGACGGATATGTTTTTTTGGGCTTTCATGCAATTATTTAAGACCAGATGTTTAGAGATCATTCACGTCTAGCCGCAGCTGAAGTTGTTCAGGTTCTACAGGTTTCTTTTTGAAGCTAAAGAATATTGTGTTAAACAAATATACAATGGTGTAAAAGTGTGTGCCCCCTTCCAGAGTTTATATTCTTTTGCACGTTTGTCACACTTCAATGTTTCAGATTGCATTTAAATATTAGACGAAGACGAAAAACAAATTGCAGTTCATAAACAAAGGTCTTTATTATTAGTGGAAATTAATTTTGTTGGGGTCAGTGTTCATACCTCCATCATAAGAGAGGGGCAAAAATAGTTTGCATGGCACAGTCCAAAACAAACTACTAAACAAAAAGAACAAAAGCTCGTCTTAGTTTTCCTGAAAACATCTTGATGATTCTCAGGACATTTGGGAGAAAACTCTGTGGACTGATGAGGCAAAAGTTGAATTTTTTGGATGGTGTAAGTCACATTTACATATGGTGTGGAAGTAACAGCAGTTCAGAAAAGGTACATCATACTAATAGTAAAGTATGGTGGTGGTAGTGTTATAGTTTGGGGCTGTTTTACCTGTAAGACTTGCTGTGGGGAATGGAACTAGGAATTCTGCTGTCTACTAAAACACCTGAAGGAGAAAGCCCAATCATCGGTTCCGAACCTCAAGCTGAAGATCATGTGGGTTCTGCAGCAGGACAATGATCCAAAACACAGCAGAAAATTCACCTCAATGACTTTGGAGTGGCCTGAGTCTGATTGAGATACCATTGACCTTAAAAAGGTGGTTCATTCTCAGAAACCCTTGAATGTTGCTGAATTACAACAATTCTGCAAAGATGAGCAGGCCAGGATTCCTCCACAGTGCTGTCAAAGACTCATTGACAGTTATCCCAAACTTTTGTCAGCAGTTGTTGCTAAGGGTGGACCAACAAATTACTAAGTTTAAGGGACATTTACTTTTTCACACAGGTTTCTTTCCTCCTTAATCATAAAGACCTTCATTTACGAACTGCATTGTGTTAGCTTGTGTTATTTTTCATTCATATTTAAATTTGTTTGGTGATCTGAAGATGGGTAAGTTGGTAGAGCTGTTGTCTCTAAGTAAGAAGGTCACTGGATCAAATCCCAGTCCAGAGATATTTCTTGGTAGAATTTAGGGCTGGGTATCATTATCAATTCTCAAAGTCTATTTTATTTTGATTAATAAAGTTCTGAATCGATCAATCACAATTTGATTCAATTCAATGACAATGTTTTTTTCTCTTCAACATAAACAACAGGTTTTAAGGACAAACTTTTAAATTAAACAGTTAAATCTTGAAAGAAAACTGTCACAAATTTAAAAGGATTTAAAGTAAAAAGGAATTGCAGATGACAGTGTTGTTGGAGGAATTTATTTTTAAATCAAATATTTTGATGAATAAGAAATGTCATGTTCTCAATCACGTCACCCAGGCAATAAACTTCAATGAAAGTGACAAACCTGAAGAAACCATAACACGTTGTAAAGAGATGGTTATTTTGATATAACTAGATATTTTTCTCATTTTAATGAGATTTTTGTTGTTATAACGACATTTTCTCGTTTTTACAAGATAGTTTTCTCATTTTAATGAGATATTTTTGTTATAACGACATGTTTTCTCGTTTTTACAAGATAGTTTTCTCGTTATAACAAGATCCAGTTTAAAAATAATTTTATGTCATGTGACAGCTCTACGCTTCCGTACCAACACTGGGAGTCAGTTTACTCAGTGTAGTTGTTCAAATAATACTAAGGGGAGTTAAAATGTCTCTGAAAAGTTTAACACTGACATTTTAACACTGTTTTTTCCAGTAGGAGTGTAACAATACATTGATCTATATTGATATATAAATTTTTAATGGTTCATGATTCAGTTATATCGAGGCAAAATGAAAATATTGATCTATATCGTCATCTGCTCGATGTGAATGAATATTTTATGCCCATCTAACAGTCATTGTGTTAAAGGCATATATGATATTGCATTATATTGTGAATTGAATCGAAATCATATCACGACAGACTTTGTGATATCGAGAAATATTGAATCTTCATCCAAACATTAATATGATAAAGCTGGTGATTTACACCCCTAATGTCCAGGGTGTACCCCGCCTCTTGCACCAGTTACCTGAAAGGAAGAAGCGGGTATAGATGATGGATGAAACTTTAAGAAATCAGGATGGAAGCAAACCCTTTTTCCCACCACTGTATGTCGAACATTGCTTTTGTTGCTGGGGCTTTAATACAACTGAATATGGTGAAAATATGTTTTCCTGAAGAATAAAACCCAAACACTGTCCTGGGTGAAAAGCTGGTGTTTGAAGCAAACTTCCAACACTCTCCAATGGTAAATGTTGACTTTGTTGCTCCTCTTGTGTCTACAAACACTGTTTTTTTTGAGCCATTGACAAATTGATCTTTTGTTGTATATTTGTGTGTATTTCTTTTTTTGTTCAGGTCTTCAGTAGTTGTGCAGTTCTACCAATGTCACAAAGTGGTTGTTGACACTGACTTCAGAGAAAAGTCAAACCCTGTGGTGTTAGCTCTTAATAAAACAGTGGTTTCAGAGCATCTATGAACTTTTTTTTTAGTTATTAATAACTTTAGAAATCCTTAATCAAAATTTTAATTTCTCCCTAATTATAACAAAGTGTTCTGAATTGCCCAAACTGACAGCCATGAGACATTAAAAATAAGTGAAGAATGATATTGTGGTTTTCATGAACAGATGTTGAATGCATTAAATAGATGTGCCTGTTAGTTAACATTTTTCACTTACATGAAGCATGCACACTTCAAAACATCGCAGATACATTTACACAAAACATAAAACACCTTTGAACTTGACCAGACTGAATAATGAGTCACTTCAGAGGAGATGACATTTTTAAATTAAGGCATTATTTCACGAATAGTTTGTCAAACAAAGAAGCACAGAACCCTTTTAGGTCAAGACGATGTGTGCAAAGAACAGAGGAGCACGATTTTAAAAACAGGTGAAGTTGTGTTTAAGTACTGAGTTACAGAGAAAAAGAGTTCCTGTTGAGTGAGTGACACAAAGGCAAGATTAGCGGATCAAGTGGAGAAAAGATGAGAGAGGAATTTAGTGGAATTGACAGCACATTCAAGGGTTTCCGAGAGGAAGGGAAGACAAGAGACAGGGCGATAATTTTAGAGATTTGAAGGGTCAAGATTAAGCTGCCTGATAATAAGGAGAGTGAAATGAACCAATTCTGAAAATATGAGCTGATGCAGTGTCAACTGGTGACTGTGGAGGGGATGAGGGGCTTGTCAGTGCCTCCACAGATGACTTGGTGTCAGCCCTGCAGATCTGTATTCATGCACGGAGGCCTCGTGCAATGCCGCAGCTTCTTCACGCTAAATGTGAAGGACCAATAAAGAATCAGGATTCCTCATGGATGTAATTAGCCAATCGTTTCTAATAGTGTCCGTAGCAATGCATTTCATGCTAGTGTCATTTTACCCTAGGCAATATGCCTTGAAGTGTAATTTCTGCCTGAGCGTTTAGACGCAGAGCTATCGATTGCTTTCAGTGAATGATCGTCTCAGAAACCCATCATCTACTTTAATAATGTCACTCAGCACCACATTCTCTCTGCTTGGTTTCCATTATTACCCAGCCTACGTGACGTCGTCAACATTCAGCGCTCAAACAACACGCTCTTTGAAGCATGGTTAGTTTGCATCTGGGTCATTTAATCAATTTATACAATTGAACCTCTTTAACATATTGATATGCAGTTACCCTGTAATGTGTGTGGCCTTTTATCCCCTCGAGTGAAACAAACTCCAAGGGAGCTTTCAAGATCTTCTGCCGTTATTTATCATGTGACATTTAGCTGGGCCCTGATGGCAACAGCTCTCCTTTTTAATTAAAGGTTCAACCTCTTCACTGGATGACAAATTGACTGGTTTTCGCCTCGGAAAGGCAGAGGAACACGTCTGGTCCACCCCGCTCAGTGGGCTAACGTTGGGGGTGAGGTGGCATTTTTAGTCAAGTCATCACTGAGCAAGGTCAAAGAACTGCCCCGGATTGTTGAAGCAACATTTTGCGCCACTTTTTTTTTTTTCAAAGCATATATGAGTTGGAATAGATTTTAAAGAGCAGAGATTGTGCTAGGGGAGACCGGGGACAATAGCAACACGTCATTTTTCTCCAGAAACAAACTAGAGTGATAAAACTCACACTGTACATGTTCAGTTAGATGCTCCACCTTGTAGAGAAAAAGTAACAGATTCAAAAACTGCTTCAGGATTTATTTGAAAAAAAAAAACTGTTTTTGAGGTACCAAAGTACTTTTTTTTGCCTAACTTTCTTTTTGTTATACTGTTGTCACTGTTTTTGTGATCCAGTTCAAACTTATATGGTTTAAACAAGTGATATGTTGACTTTTAACTAATAAAGTTAACATGTATCAAGATCAGCTTATTTAGCTACACATGAGGTTTTATCATGGCTGACAGGAACGATAAATCCATTTAAAAACAGCACATAAAGATGAGATTAAGATGTTGAAATTAAGTTTACACTTTTAAAAAGGTATTGGGTATTCATGACAATTTTATAGTTCAAAACAAAAAAGTGTTTAAGATGTATTTTCTGCATTTGTTTTCAACAATGGTTTTAAAATCCCAGTTTCTTTCAATGTAAATTTTGCATAATATAGGCGTAGGTATCAAGTCAAATATTCATCATTTGATCAAAAAGAGGAAATAAATAACACTGTAATATCATAACTTACAGTTCTTATAAATTTAGCAATAATATAAATATAAAATTAATACAACTTTTTATTTACAGTGGAATATATTGTATTAATAACATTATTTAACCACCCCCAGATAATGTTGCAACTGTCCCCGGCCCCGGGGTCAGTTGCAACATCTGACTTTTCATTTTCAAATGCAAATTGTGAAGAATGTACATGCTTTAATCATCTATAAATGTTTTTGACTATTAACATATAGATGTAAGTTGATTGTATTAAAATTTGGTTTGTTTAATTCAAACATCTGAGTAACAGTCAAATGTAAAGTGTTGCAACTGTCCCCGGTCTTCCCTACAGTTGGCTCTTTTTAAACAATATTTCCCCCTCTTTGTCGTTCTTTTAAGTTCCTCGTGACCTTCTGTTGCTACAGATGCAGGATCTGCAGCTTGGTCGGTAGCAGCAAATGGCTAATGGCCCATCCCTCGGTTATTTTACGGCAGGCTGGAGAATATGTCCACTTTGCATGGTTCCCTTCTTCCATTTTTCAAACTTCGCCAGAGTTCGGGGTGACACAGCTTGAAACGGGTTTTGGGAGAAGCAGCAACACAAATGGAAGAGCAGGCCCAGATGATACAATCACTTTGTTCAGCATGAACACTTCTGCAAACATGTTGGGGTGGGTGGGGGGGGGGGTGGGGGCTTCTGCAGGGCAGGCGCCAAGGCTTCTGTGTAAGATGAGATGGTGTAAACAGGCAGATTGGCTCTCTTCACAGCTTTGGCTCCTTGAGATTTCATGCTAGCTGGATTTATAGAGAGTCACAGTGCAGTGAAATGTGCCTTGGGCTCCTCCGGGGCCCGTCTCAGAGAGGCTGCGGAGCTGTGAACCTCAGATGATAAACCAAGTATAAATCCATAAAAAAGAGAGAAAATAATATATTTTACATTCTTCAAAATTCAAGGCTCGTCATCTGACTGTGACGTTCACTTGGGAATAATTCTTCTCCTTCATCTTTGTTCGTCAAATACCTGCCCATAAATTATAGTCAATATTTTTCTTCTGTTTAATGAATATTTTCCAGGTTTATATTTGATGCCGGATTTACTCCCTCGGCACTTATGTTTAGGTTTTCCATTTAATTATGAGACCTTTTGGGCTGCCGCCTCTCCTCAAGGAGGAAAAAAAACAACACAACATGGTTTAAATTAAAGCATATTTAAAAATCAATACCAAAACAAAACGGAGCTTTAAAAAATGATGGCAAATCAAATAAGGAACAAACATTGTGTCAACATAAAAACAAAACAACTCATAGTTTACAAAAATCTTTAAATATTTGCTTTTCAGTTTAGTTTTTAGAAGCCATGAAAGGATTTAACTTAAACAAATAAAATAAAAACATTGCAGGGGTAGTTTTATTATAAAGTTATATTTTAAACACATTAGATAAGCTGTTACTGTAGAATCAATTAAAAAAAATACATATTCTCTTAACTGCAAATTGGGAAAATCTGGATTTTTTTTCCCCATCAGCGCACTCTTTGGGGCTTCTGTAGTTCAGAGGTCACCCCACCTGTCCCTCAAGATGCTTGGTACACAACATGACAATATGGCAGCAAGCAAAGAAGATCTACTTCTCAACAAAGACAGTTTCTTCAGTTTTCTGGAACTGGTAACGAACACCTCACTGCAACATCTCTCTGAAGGCTCTTGCTACAAAAAGCAGGAGTACAACAAGTTTGTTTCAACATCTGAAACAGAGGTACTCCATTTAAATCAAAAATCGAATTTGGGATGAAAAAAAATATATATTTTAAAAGCTCTAACATTTGTTAAATTTAGGAAAGGTGAAGGAAGATATTCCATGTTCTCATTCCTCTAAAAATAACAGTTTTTGTCTGGCATTCCTGTCACATTGTGGAAGAAGCAAGCTTGTATTGAACATGTTTGCAGTATAGAACTGTTGGTATCTTATATGATACAATATTTCTAAAAGAGCTTCATCAATCTTATTTTTTTAAACCTATAGTCTCTGTGCACACAGAATATTTGTGGATTTCAAATAATTCAGTGCAAATGAAACATGCACAAAAAAAGCCCAGCATAAAAAAACAAGATGCTTCATTTTGAAAAGTTAAAACATTAACACCATCAGTGCTGCAATTTCGCAGCAAACTATGAGGTCCAAAATTTCACAACTCAGGAGAAATAATGTGTTGTATCTGGTGTAAATAAACAAAAACAATCTGCTGAAATGTAAACCCTCTTCAGTCCTGCACGTGAATGTAAACAGACTCTTTAGCAACTGACTAACAGTAAATAAACCACCAACACGTTTGCTGAAACTGTCGTCTAAAACCACGTTTGTGACTCGGACTGGGTGCTGAGGCGCCATCAATGATGGTCCGAGCAGAACGTTTGATCGGGGAGTCGTAAAAAAAGTGTCTGTTTCAGTAACTGACACCAACATATGAAGGCATCAGGCGAACAGAAGAAGCAGGTTGTCCCCCGAGCTTCGGCAGAGTTGACTGGGAATGATCGAGGGGCTGCAGCTCCCTAATGACGGTCCCCTGCAGAGGGGACAGTCGTCTCCGTTATAAGCCCTACTTCCTTGACAGCCCCTGGGATTCCTTTGTCCTGCTGTAAACTATTCTGAAGGAAGGACATTTAATTGCCCAGCACACACTAATGAGTTTGCAAACTAATTAAAGGGGGTATATTAGGCCCTGTGGAGACCCACATCACTAAGAAAGCCAGGGACATCTTTAATGAGGAGCCTTGATAACCCTTCAAAGGAGGGATGTGTAGTGTCTGTAATGATGCCCAGGGTAAAGCCAAGCTCAGCCAGAGGAAAGTGTGCTGCTGTGTGTGTCCCTCACCTCGGGTGTGTGGAGACTTGCAAGCAGATGCCAAGTGTTTTCAGTCCATCGCCCACAGCTACCTACCTACATGTCCTAATCAAAGAGTTTCATTCTCCTTCCAATAGGTTCAAAGAGACCGGCTCCGCCTCTTCTCTTGGTGGGTGGTACGTACAGGTTTTTTAGGTTGTTAAATTGGTCTGCCACGTTCTATTATTCAGCCGCCGAATAATCAGGATTATTAAGGAATCAGAGGGAAGTGTTTTGGGAAGGTTTTTCCACACGTTTCCTAGATGTATATAGGAGTGAGATGGTAGCGGAGCAGAGGAGGAAACCTTGGCTCAATAAGAAAGGCGGAGGTGTGAGATGGACAGATGGACTGCATATGCCATCAGAATCAATGAAGGTCATAATTAGTCCTCGTTTTGGAACTCGTTAAATCGCCCGAGGCTCTTTATGTTTTCAAGGAAATTAAACTCTGACTGTCGGTGAGTTTCAACCGCTGCTCTTTGTCATGTCAGCTGGAGCTCCTGCTGCGGCTCGATGCAGCCGGCAGCCCCTTTTCCCTGCAAAGTCACCCCCCACCCCCTCCTCCAGTAAACAAGTGCATTTTTTTGTGTTTGTGTGTGTGGTCACAATATTTTCCTTCTAGACAGTGACGGCTGTTATTTTGCCCGTGGCTCCTGTCAAAACTAACATGGCTTAATTGACTGTGAGCGAATGAGCTCCTGGATTGATCCTGTCAGGCTCCTCAGGAAGTGATGCTGCTCCATCTGTGAGGCGCAACTCCAGCGACAGCAGCAATCTGTTGCTTGGGAATGAGCCAAGGCTGGGAAAAAAAAAAAGTCAAAATTACAGAAAGTACCTCAGGCGCTGTGTATATTCTGATCAGCTGTCAGTGATGACACACTCTGATGAACGTGCACGTGGAAATAAAGCAGCGAAGAAAGCAAGACAGATCCACATGTACACAATGTAATTTTTGCATCATGGTTAGCAATGTCACGTTCAAGGGAGGTCTGCGTTTCTCCCTGAAGGTATGGTACAGAATCAGAATGGTCTTGTCTAGCTTGTTAGACATTTGATGTGCAGCGAGGTTGTCCTCGGGGTATAACCAAAACACAGCCTGTCATCTTTCCCTACACTGCTGTCATTTGTCCCAAAAAATGGTGGCATATACTGTCATCTTTGGTTCTTACCTGTTAGTGGGCTCGGCCGGGCCCAGTCTTGACCCCCTTCAGCCTTTCACCTCGCTTTCCTCCACTCTCGCCTTTCATCTCGCAAGTCTAGCCTTTCGCTCCAGAGATACTGTACTTCCTCAGCACCAGAGTGTGCGGCGGTGCTGCAGCGCCTTCTGGCACGATTAAATATTTAGATGGCTGTCTACGCGGATGGTGGCTCGGAGACGAGGAGGAATAATCTGGGAGACAGCTGCTGTGGCACATCTGGGTGTCACTGATATCGGGAGGAAGGTGTGCGGCTGGTCTTGCCACGAAGGAAGGAGACTTGAGAGACACAGCTGTCAATCAAGTCGTCCCTCTATGGTGGGACGGCTGATGACTGACGGACTGCCATTGATGTCTGAGCCGGGTGTAACTTTTTGGGTGCATAATGCTTTCACCAGTCACCGTGAGCACTCCAAAACATTTCAGCTTCCACTAACCCCCCTCTGTCAAATGCACTCTGACACTAAAAAAACACCTAAATTAGTAAAAACTGAAGCCTCTCCTCTTGCAGCGATTGTCTTCATGCAGGAGACATTTTGGGGTTTTTAAATAGCAACAATCTGTGTTTAGGTTTGCTGATAAGCAGGGTGGCTGTAGGTGCAGTGTGTCAGAACATTTGAAGAAGATTGAGTGTGAACAGCCGCCCACTTCTTTTCCCCCTCCGCTCTTCATCCGCCAGCAGCCTGAACCAGGAGGCTCGCACCAGCGGCGCTCCGAGGCCGGCTGGCCTGAAAATCACTTTGTGTTCCTCTCCCAGGCACATGCGATATGGATGCGTCTCCGCTCGGCTCGGGCCCTCCCGACACCGTGATTAATGGCACTCGCTTCTCTCCCCATCTCATTCTGTTACTGTCAGAGTTAAGTGGGCCGAAGACAATAATAAACAGTCAGTCTTCTGTGAACCCCCTAACACGATCATTCCACCCCACCCACTCCCCCCCCCCTTTCCAATGAGGAAAAGAGGAAGAGAGATGGAGTGGGAGATGGAGGGGAGTGTGCACGCCTGTGTGTGTTTGTGTACATGTGCACGGCTCTAAACAGACAAATGCAGAGTTAAAGACACAGAAACGGGGCTCAGTAATGGAAGTGGGAGCTGGGAGCTGCGTCAGTAAATCAGATTGTGCCTCATAAGTACGTGATGTTAAGAAGAGGCACCACTCGGTTTAAATCCTGCAGGACGGCAGAAGTGTGTGTGCCGACATGATCCGGGATCCGTGTGCACGACGAGAGCTTCAGTATCTTAAATATTGAACATCCTGCCGTGTTTATTTTCCTTCTTTACATTCATTTATGAATATCAAGCAGCAAAGCCATAAAATGGATATTTAATTTAAACGAATCCTGCACTGCATCACCTCGGTGACCTCACCGCGGTCCTGCAGCTCGCGTGACAGTGAGTAAAGACTCGATCTGCGCTGTGATCATTTAACAAGTCGAGCAAGTGTTTTATGGATTTTAATATTGCATGGACATTAATGGAAAGCCAATGCAGAGCACTCACCGGGATGATCTGCTCCGTATCAATGCCGTTTTGTAGGGAGTCGCCACCGGCTAAAGCGGGAATATTAAAACCAGCAAAACTAAATGTAAAACATACATCTGCAACACAAACAGTCAAATCAGCATCAGAGCTAAAACAGTACTTAAGTCAAACTCAACTTAAGAAGTGTTTTATTTTGTAAGATAACTAAAGGCACTGTGACCCAGTGTTGTATAAAGTACCACAAAGTGATACTTGAGTTAAAGTTCAAGTATCTTACCAAAACATCACTTTGAAAAAAGTTAGTCTCCTTTAGGAATATTACTTGAGTAAAAGTCTTAAAGTATCTGATATTTGTTGTAGTTAAGTATTAAAAGTCAA
>JARVGW010000194.1:15928482-15944458 GCA_031762495.1 Anablepsoides rubrolineatus
TAAATCAGTCTCAAAACAAGATCAAAAAGACATTTTGGCTGAATATAAGGTTTTAAAACTTGGTTAGATGGACAGTTCTTGCAGTGAGGATAATTAAGACAAATTAAAGTTGGTAAATCCAGACTTTATATGGTAATTTTGTCGCAGATTATTTGATGTAATAGTTAAGAAAACCTCCCAGTAATGGTTGTCTGAAGGACCTGCTCAGTCCTTTAGTTATGGAGGAACTCTGGAACAATGTTGCTTTGGTTCATTGAGGTTCACAGACTTTGGTTTCTGCTCCGCTCTGGTCCTATCCCAACTCGTCAGTCACATTCTGGATCATTCTTCTCTTTTTTTTGAAACCTCCTGTTGTAGAATCACCACAGTGTTTGGAGACCCAGTTCTGCCCCAACCTTTGGCTCTCAGATAGACTCCGACTCCAGAACCCTTTGGTCTACTTTGGTCTCATCTGTCCAAGAGAAGTTTTGTTGCTCCTTCAGATTCAAAACACTCAAAGTTGCTGCGTTTTCCCTTCCAGTGATAGAATTTATTTGGAGATGAATTAAACATTAAAATAAATATTTTTAATTTGAAAACGGTAAAATCAACTGCTAAAACTTTCCAGAACATAGAGGAAGATTACGTACATTTTTAATCAGTAATTTTTCGACAAATCATAAATGACATTTTTTACATTTTTGCAGACAGCAGCCTGTTGACAAAAACAGGTGAAGAGTTGAAATTCCAACATAAATCACAGCTCAGACGACTTCAGTCCTGTTCTAATTAAATATTTATTCCTTTTGTTTGTCCTTTTGTATTCCCACCGGAGAACTGATTTGGATTTATTGACCGCTTCTGAGAAACACACAAAAAATATTTAGCATCCACACAAAGAAGTGTTTGTTTCTTTTAGAAAGATGCAGTGTGCTTTATACCTCCCTGCTCAGATATCTGCAGGTTTTTAATTAGCATCATCTCTTTTTTTACCCACACAGCCTGATCTCATTCCTCTGTAATTGTTGTTATTTACACAGGAAAGGTTTATGGCTATTTATTGACATTCCCTTTCCCTGATTTGGTGGCTGGCGTCGATAATGAGGGGGAAATTATTTTCAACTCTTAGACATTATCGTTGTGTTCAAGTAGTCTTTCTTTTAATATGGTAATGCTACAGATATAATCAGCTGGTAATTGTGAAACACTCGACTACGACACGTTTTGTGGATCTCTCTCTCCTGAATGAAGAAATCACAGACATTTGGCAGCTCCGAGCTGCTGCTGCTGGATGAGACACTTGCCAATCCACTCAGCTTTGTTTAAATCCAAACCGTGTTCCCACTTCTATAGAAAGGTTCAGGCTTTATTTATTTGTTTTACAGTGACTCTGAGACGCCAAACACAAGAAACTGTGAAATCTCACCAAACAAAAACAATTGCACTGTCAGAGAAACATTACACCAAAACAAAAGAAAAACAGTCAAATGTAGAAAAAACCTTCAAACTGAAATGGATGAATTTCAGATGAACCTAAAAAGGTTTAAAAAACCAAAATGTTAGACATGGTTCTTGTTTTGTTGTTGTTGTTTTCTGTTTTTGCTCTCGTGTTGAGGTTTGTATTCACTTGTCAGTTTCCTGTTGTCTGCTTATTGAAATGTCTTTTCTGTCACGTCTTGGGAAATGTTGCTGTTTTCTGTTGCACTGTTGTGTTAAATGTCTTTGTGTTGTGTTCGCTGGCGTATTTTTGCTTTTGCTTGTCGCTTTGTGTCCAACGCTGCAGTCTTTTTTTTTTTTTTTGCACCTCGGGGGCCACCGTACGTCAAGCTTCTCATTCCTAAAAATCCCCTCTTGATTAGCGTTGATCCTCCCTCAGACCTGGTTTCTACCTGCCTTCTATTTATGTCGCAGCGTCATAAATGAATTTTTTGTTATTGTGTCTTAACCGGAGTGATGAAAGAAGTGTTCTCTCCGTGTCCTCCGGGGATGCGAGAGCTTCTCGGCGGAAGAGGCTGGGATCCTGACTTTGTTTTTCTCCTTCGACTGTTATTTCCCTGAAGAGAAGAGGCGAGTGAAGGGAGCTATGAGTGATCAACTCTGCCTTTATTCTCCAAGTTTTCGGGGGATTTGAAGTTATTGAAAGTCTAGAGACGGGTGACAGCTCGGAGATGTCTGCATGACGCCTATCAGGCGTGCGGCGGCCGCTCCGCTAGGCGTTCTGTGCACCTCGGAGACGGCGGGCACCGGCGCCACGCTCTCAAATACATGATATTTTTGTGGCCAATCATTTCTGCTCACACATGACATCTCTCCTAGATTGATTTCATTCAGCTGTAGAGGGCGGCAAGATCAAACAAATGTTGTTTGAAATAGCAGCGGCAGTGCAAGGAGGAGGAGAGCGAGAGAGAGGGGGGTCAGAGGTGGGAGGTTGCTGGAAAGATGAAGTGAGGGATGGAAATGGAGAGAAAGGGAATCAGTCATCCAGTCAGCGCAGTGCCATGTGGTGACACGCTATATCGCTGGAAAAAGTGTTACTCTATAAACCAACACTTCTTTTCACAGCGAGGTGGCTGTTTTTTTTTCCGTGCGGAGGTGTTTTAGGGTAGCGGGGGCCGACATCTATTCCTTCACGATGCCTCTGAGTACCCATGCAAGGAATAATGGATGCGTAATATGGAACGACAGCTTGCAGAGCCCTATCATTAATGTTGTAATTCACTTTTAGTGTTTCTACTATTGCACTGCAACAGGAGGCACAGATGCCACCTGAATCTGCTCCTTCTAGCAGCCAGAAAACACCCGCTTTTCACCAGCTGTCCTGGAAAACACCCTGCCAGCCCCCCCCCCCCTCCCAGTGTGGCCAAATGTGGGCACGAGTGTTTTTCCTCAGCGCGTCCCCTTATTTTACATTTTGAATACACGTCGGGGGGTTTTTTGGAAAACAGTTTTTCTTTACTCCGCATGTTTGTTACTTTTTAGGAAAGTGAAGGTTTTTGGAGTTTCATGGCTTTGCAGCAAAGATCTGGGTTGATTGTTTCTGTGCACCGAATTCTGCTTTAAAATGTACTGAATTCCACTGAACCAAATCATTTCAGCATCCCAGGAGGACCAGAAAACCCCCACATACAAGTATATTCTCTGCCAGTAGTGGGCAGACTACCTACAGTGCTGATGTCCACCTGAACACACCAGAATCCTCTTCATCACTCACTAATAAGATATGAACCGTGTTGTTTGAAGGCATGGTTTTTATGTGGCTGCATTTCTTTACTTGGTGAATATTCTGGCCAAAGTGACAGCATATATTTAAATAAAAGTGCCAGCTGCCCATTACCTTCAGGCTGTGAGGGTAAAAGGGGTGGCAGACCCCCACCTGCAGTGTAAGAGAGCTGCACTGGTTTCAAAATGTATTTTAGACACACAAAAAAAAGATAACTTAAAACGTGGGCTTTATCTAGAATATGTTCCCACCTTTACTTTGTGATCAGGTGGTCTTTAGCTGTGAGCTAAAGTGTGCAAAAATCTTTAAAGCCATCCAATTTTTGGGGAACAGAAGCAGTAATTTTATCTAACAGAGCCCTGACTGATGCTCTGCGGTACTGTTCACAGCTTTTTTTCATCTTGTCCAGAACTGTCGGACACACTGATCAAATCATTTCTGTCTTTTTAGCATCAACAAAAAGCTGTAAAAAACAGAAAACTAGTTTCATCACATCTAGCCGTTTCCTCTACATTATAAAAAATAAGGATATATCTGTATTAATATCAGTATCGGTCGATATTGGTAATTTTTTAGAGTATCAGTATTGGTCGATTTGTAAAACTGGGTCAATATTAACGTCAGATATTGATTTCCCACTTTTTATCTTTGTGTTTTTGTTTTGGGAGTGGAGATGGTTGATTGAGCAGCATCTGTTTGATCATGATAGTGATAATAACGCTGCGCAGACAGGATTAACTGAAGTAGAGTCATGTCAGAGGTCTGGTTGTTTATTTACGACATGAAGAAAAAACCCAAGTGTGTTTGTGTGTATTATAATTTGTGTGTTTGTGTAATATTGATAAATATTTGTTATCAGCCATAACGGCAATTATTATATCGATATCGGCTGAAATTTTCATATCGGTGCATCCCTAATAAAAAAGCCTAACATTTTTCTTTAACTCGTCTTTTTTCAGATTTGTAAGTTTTATTTTAGGGATTTAGAGAGCAATACTTGAGTGATGATGATATTCTGTTATTACCCATTTTAAACTTTAAAAATAAGATTCCTGCTATAATTGCACATCTGTGTTTCTTGTCTGCACTGTCAAACTTTACAGTTAATAGTCTGTTGCGATTATGTTGTACTGAAAATAGGTAAATTCTAATTTCTTATGTCTAATACTGATGAGAACCACAGTCTCTAAAACAAAACATCTTTTTTACTCTTGCACAATCTTTTTATATTATATTTTTATTATTAGTAGTAATATCATTGCTAGTTAGTGGTAATTTTGTTTTTTTGTGCATTTTTTTATAGTTTGTAAACTAGTGTGTGAACCTTTGTACTGATGCTGCTGTGACACCTGAAATTCTTGAATTATCAATTACCCAAATTCCTTTAGACTTGATAAAAAATCCTATTAAAATCTTTTGTTACTGATCACCATGAAAGTGAACTGAAATGAAACATTTTGTTGGACCGGTCTTGGATTCAGTTTTTCGCCATGTGATTGACAGCAGAGGGTCCCCTCTGTAGCCCCTCCCTCCTCTTTAATGAGCGTTTGTGGACAAATCAACAGTGTCAAACATCCATCATGCACAGAGATGTCAGCAGAGTCGATGCTGTGATGGACACAGCCTCACCACGTAATGAGACGTCCGTCTGTCTTTAGAAAATAAAAGAAGAAAGGAACGTGTCGCACAAAGATTTTCAGCAGAGTGGCTATCATTTTCAGGCTGCTTGTTCTCTTGTGAAATTGGTGAAAATGCTTTCCGATGGCTTTTTTTTCTGAAGGTAGAGGAGCTACTGTATGAACTAGGATTGATTTTGACTGGATGTTTTTTAAATACTGACAATCCTTCAGCTGTTTGTTGAACACTACTTTGGTCAATCCTTGTAAATTTCATCCAACTTTTCCACATTTCTGTAATAGATGTGTTAATGTACGGAGCATGTAATGACTCTCAGCTGCTGAGGCATCAAGTTTTATCTCAGTAACTGTGAAACTGATGTAACCACTTAGGAGTAAGGTCATCTAGCTGTGGCATCCCGTTTTAAACTGGGTTGACTCCAAAGGACACAATTCAGGGGCTGGATTCTTCAAACTTCTTTTTTCCCACCCTTGCTCTGGCGTACGTCCTGTCCTAGCAACCCTGATGACGCTAAACAAAAGCAAAAATAGATCCAAATGATCAAAATATCAATGCATTAGTAATATAAATATCCTAAAACAACAAAATTAGTGTAAAAGCTAATTTTGAAGAACTAATAGACCTCCTGTAGGTGCATGTTTATTTCTCTAAACTGGCTCGTTTGATTTCTGACAAGAAGAATATTAAAAATATGTCTGCATGTCTGTTTATACCACCGGATTTTTTATTTAAAACTGAACTCCTTTCTCTCGGGGTCGGCCCGCTATGCATCATGGGATATGGTGGGCCGAGAAGGATCCATCGGACCCTTCCCTAAAATCGGGGCAAAAGGACACGTTTGTTGGACGCATCAGAGGAGCTCTGTGACATAAACAGCTGACTAATTCGGCCTTCAGAGGACGCAGCCCCTGAATTTGGACACAATCAAACCAAGGATAAACGTCACAGGATTGATGGAAATAGTTGCTCAGATATTAGACCAATATTTAGATCATCGGGCCTCATGCAAGAAGCGTTCGTACAAACAGATTTGTTCTTAAGTTGTGCAAACGAGTGATTTAGGAGAATTTGTGGCATTCACCAATTTGTTCGTATTTTAAGATTTTCTTCAGATACGAACAAAATTCACGTGTGGTCCAGACCTGTCGTATATTTTACGAGCGTCAGTCTGCTGTTATCCAGATGGATTTTCTTCACTAATAACTTTATATTTCTGTAGTTTGAAGATATTTCGAGTTGAAAATAAATCACACTCCATAATTATGTTGACAATAGGCTATTATGTTTGAATTAGAATTATATATTTAAATGTAACAATGTAGACTAACATAAATTGGCTTAATTTTGTTGTATAACACTTCAATATTAATATGAAGTTAATTAAAGTTTTGAGACATTTTAAAATGTTTTTTTTCCCCAGAAACAAATCTGACACAGTGCTCTTCTGAATAAGTGAAACATGTAACAGTTGTTTACACTTAAATGAAAAACATTTGACTAAAGGAAAACTGAAGCAGGACTACTGAGAGAGATGATTATGATTTAGATTTTTATTTCTGTGACTGTACGACCCACAGGAGACACAACATGAACATTTCATTCCTCAGCTTTGAGCAGATTCTTTAATTCTACAGCTGAAGCTGCTAAAAATTACTTTTTTTTCTGGATCTCCAAGAGCAGAACTTCAAACTCTGAACTTGTAAAGTTCTTCTTTTTTACTTTACGATGTCATTTATGAATGAACACTTCCTGGTATGTCAGGCAGGAAACATAGCCTTATATGGTGTTTTTGTGGTAGAAATGATGTGAATCTGCTCTCCCCGTGCACGAGCACCTGGATACACATTCACTCCTCATTTACACACTTTTCCTGAAGATAGTTTGTTGAATCTGACCTGACATGTTCGTACAAACCCTTCATACGAACAAAAGTAAGAGAAATTTAAGATAAGAAAACAAACATGTTCTTGCATGAGGCCCAATATTTGTAGAAGTTAGTTTTGGGTTGAGTCCAATCCTGAGTGAATTGTAGACACATGGAAATATATTCTGAAAGTTGCCTTCTAATTTATTCAGTGCTCCATGAGATAAATGAATCCAACTGTACATTCAGACCAGACCAGCACAGACAGGAGCAGGAGCATTATCGCTCCACCTTTTGAATAAAATAATGACTTGTTTGATCTAAACTAAACTGCCAAAACTGCAAAGTCCACTGAATACAGGCTGCTGCTGATTTCTCCTTTCTCCTTTGAAAGCAGCAGTCTGACTGTGAGGTGTAGCCGTTAATCTATTGTCTAAGTTTTAAAGCACATTTTGTTGCTCTTCATGTTGTTGACTGCAGTCAATTGAAGGAAAATAGACTTTGAAGTTCTACTTCAAAGACGTGCAGTTATTCCCAACGTTTTAGATGTGTAAAGCAGTAATTTTCAGCTTTTTTTTTTTGTTTCATTATGTGTTTGTGTTCACCTTTGCCAATCTTTAAATGCATATGTCTGCTCTCTCTGAAGCATTGGTTTGACATAAAGCTCAGTTTTCAGATTCCATGATGTGTATTCATTCACCCATCAGTCAAATATTTTGTCTCATTGCTTCAAAGTGCAGCCTTTTTCTTTTCTCATGCAAAATGCAAAACAAAGAGCAGGTAATGATATGGATTTCATGGCTACCCGGGCTCTAATTGAAACAGGTGTGATTAGCATTTTGTTTGTGTTTCATGCTGCACCGTAGGCCTATTTGTGTTATACGGGGGGACCTTTATGGAAATGAGCGCTTTGAAAAAAAAAATATAAAAAATCAACAGAAATGTAACCTATTTCTTTAAAAGGTGCACAAATTTACTGTGAAGATCATCCTGGCAAAACCACAGAGGGAAATGTCAGAAGAGAGGGGAAAAAAAGGTTCAAAGAGAAAATAGCTGACTGACTCTGTAAGTGAAGCTAAGCTCAAAATGAAAAATGTTCATTATATGCCCGTCAAGGTGAAAGGAAGCCATCTCCTCACCGCTGCAGTTAAAATGTCGACCTCTCCGTCTCTGAGGGCGAAAAGAGGAGAAATGTAAAAAGAGGAGAAAGTGTGTGTGTGTATGTGTGTGTGTGTGAGGCTGATCCCAGCTTCATTCCAGACAAGGGCAGCAGTGTTAATGGTGCTGCTCAGTAAAATGACCCTTACATCTATTTCTTTATACGTTTACAGTCCTTCTGAAGTCCATATTTTCTCCTTGTCAGCAGCGTTTTGGGTATCATCGTTATTGTTTTGAGCGCGACCTCCACGACGAGCGCGGCACCCCCTCAGACCCCTCGCTTGTCTCTTTGCATGTACCTGCTCATGTTAAAGCTGTAAAAGTGTTTTTGTTTGCAGCGCAGCCGCGAGGCAGGGCTTAATGGTCGACCTCTGCAGGTCACAGACGTCGTTCCCGCTGCGTCATTACCGACAATTTATGTAATCTGGTGTTATTTGGATGGCTCGTGCGATGCGCCGGGACGGTCCAGCTTTTCCTGCAAAAATAAAGCAGCATGTGGGAGCAGGAGCACATTTTGACCAAAAAAAAAAAACCCCAGAAATGTCTGAGAAACGACCTTCATGGCCTGACTGCAAATGAGCAGAAGCCTCCCAGTTTGGATTTGTCGGCTCGTGCCAAGGCCCATTAGAATTTTCATAAGGTTTCCATGCCAGCGTGGCAAATCTCAACTATCTGTTATGGATTATGAGGCGACCTTCCACCTCACCATCTTCTCTCCAGCAGCACTGTTTGGCTGCGAGAGATCCGCTGCGTTGGAGTGCTCTGAACTCTGCGCAGGTATTCCATCATCGCTCGACGACGCCTTCTTCGCAATTCATCATTTTGTGTTGAAAATGTTCGAAACAACTCGGGTTTTGTGTTTTAGCAACGGAACTAAATTCAAATAAATGAAGGAGTGTAGCAGGCAGCCTGGTTTTTATTAATCCTCTGGATCATAAAGCTTTGTTTTGATCCAAAAACTGTTAAACACACGTTGTAGTTTGTTTAGTTTGACTCTGTTCTTCAGCTCAGAGGCACCAAGTGTGGATTAGTTCACAGCTGTGGTATTTTCCTTTTCTCCCACTAAACTTTTCAAGCAGTTTTCTCTCTATATTTAGAAATTATTCTAATAAAACTTAAAAATGTTTAAGTTTTGAACACTTTGTGTCGGACTATAACAGAGAGATTTAAATTTCTTTTGAACAAAAAGTATTTTTTTGACATTTTGAACTTAAAGGTCTTTCTATCCGAAACAATAAATCCATAAGAAGTGTTGCATAACTATAGATTAGTTTCACATCTGCTCTTTAAAAACAGAAGTAATCTTACTTTATTTGAAGTTTCCTTTTTTTTAAGCCACTTTAGTAGAAAACAGAACTTATTAGTTTCTTCATCATCAGTGACTTTTTTTAAGAAGTAAATTTAGAGAAGAAAAAGAAAAAGAAGAAATGTAATGGGAAAGATTGAGAGATTAGAAAATATGTGAAATATACACCAAGAAAACAGACACACACAAAGACAATACACTCAACATCTGTCTGCATACCTGCAAAAAGACAAAAATACAGCAACAAAATACATATCATAATAATAATAATAATAATCATAACCTTGCTGAATTTTTTTTATAAAATATAAATCTTAGTGACCATCAGATATCCCAGAATTTGAACACCTGTTTGTGTGTGGTTGGGAGCACACCTTTTTGTAAAAACCAGATTTCTTCAATGGAATATTTAATAGTGACCCAAAGACCTGAACCCCAAGACCTGCAGATATAAGGGAGACCCCGAGAGGGACCACAAGCTTGATATAAAAGCACTAATATTATATTTAGTTACTTTAGTTTCAATTCAAATGCAGAACATTGCAGTTTTAGTTAAAGTTTTTGCAGTAATATTTAAAACAACATATATTTTAATAATTTAATCAGTGTGAACGCCTCACAACATTCACACTATGATCAGGTTTTCTTCTGTACATTTTTTGGCCTCTTTCTCGTTTCACAATTTTTGTGCTACTTCAACAATTCATACATCAAAACATTCAACTCATTCAGAACATTCTGGCTATGACTTTTGGTGTTTCTACTATTTGTACTTTTTCAGCTATTTCACTTTTTTAGCCACTTTTTTGTCATTGAAAATGAATGGAGCTTTTTTCAACAACCTTAAAATCCTTCAAGTTGTTTCTAAATCTTTACAAAACCTTACACAATTTGTTCTGCTTATGCTTTCTTTTACTCCCTTGTGCAGAGTTTATAGCTACTTTTTAGCTAATTTTAGCTTTTTTCTGCTACTTTGTGCCATTTTTCTTACGGAGCTGCTATATTCAGCTAATTGCTGCACTTTTAGCTAATGTTCAGCTGATATTAGCTAAATTTTCTGCTATGTTCAGCTATTTTAGCTTTTAGCTTGTTTAGGCTAGTTCAGCTATATTTTTGCTCCTTTTGACTGATTTTCTGCTTTTTTTTTGTTTAAGATTTCCAAGTTTAACTTCCAATAAAACTTTTGCTATTAAACATTTTCAGCTTAATTTCAGCAGCTTTCATCAGTTTTTAGCAACAGGCATTCACACTAGCATTTTCACAGGAAACACAATTCTCTAAGTGTATTTATTCATTATTTTAAGATCAGGTTTCTCTAAACTTTCACATATAAACTTCCTCTCAATCTATGCTCTGAAAATGAATAAACTGAGTAAATTTGATTTCTTTCTGTTTACCTAAATAAGCCTGACAGTAACAGACTTTGGAACATCTTGTTTGTATTAAAACAGTTTGATTTAATTAAGGAGATTCAAGGTTTTCTGATAATTTTAGATGAATGATAAAGGTATGGCCAACACAATGTCAACTGCTCAATGTATTTTAAACTGTGTTTGCTGTTAAATATTATGAATAACTGCCATTTTATCTTTGCAGCAGTAATGATGTTGTGTTCTGTTCACTTTAGCTGTTTTACTGTTGAGCAGTTAAAACCTACACTAATTAAACACGTCTGAATTTAGAAGCTGTGCCTTTCTGGTGACTCATACCATCATCTAACACTTTTTTTTCCTGTCTTATTTCACAGTGATTGTGTTTAAACTCGACCGTGGCGTCGTCTGAGTTTCATCTCCTGCAGACTTCCACACAGGTAGGAATACTGACTTTTAACTCGGGGTTCACGATCTGAGCAGCAGATTGTTTCAACTCAACTTGTTCTGGTAAATTACAAACTTTGTTTAAAAACATAAAGACTGAGCTCCAGCCTGCAGACATGATGGTGACATATTAAGAAAGCACACAACAGAGCGCAGCTCTTCATAATCACATTCGCACAACGGAAGGAGGAAAAGTTGCTTTGCGTGTTGGGAGCTGAATATAAAAACAAAGTAATCTTCCTTAGCACACCGCCTCTGTAATTTCTCATTATTCAGCTCATCTTTTAATTAAAAGATGTCTCTGCAGGTTTTTAAATGCTATATTGACTTAAGTTACAAACCACTGGACAACAAAGAAATCCTCGTTTTTCTTCTTTTGCCATTTTGTGTAATGAGCCACCGTTTCCTCGTCCCTCTGCAGCGAAGCTGCTGAAAGACAACAGAACAGGCTCATTGGAATGATGATCTTTGTGTGTGTGTGTGTGTGTGTGTCTGCACTTATGGAGAACATCTTGAAGCATGTCAGACTTGCATCAAAGCTGCTGTTGTAATTTTCTTTTTTCAAGGGCAACTTGAAAGTGGAGTCGGGAAGGAAGAGAAGTCACATTAGTTTCTTGTTTTCTCCTGCGAGGCAGGCGCTTCAGAAAGTAACCCTGGCGCTTTGCTTTCCGAGGGGGGGGGGAGTGTAGGATGATTCAGCAGGAAGCCCACCCGCCCATCTGACTGATTCACGTTTAAACATAAACAGAAATATGGCCGCTCGGGTGCTGCAGAATAGAAAGCAGCTCCAACATTCCCAGCAGCAAATCAAAAGTCTTTTTATTGAACTTTTTTGTTTCCCCTTCCTTTACGACGACTCGTGTTTCTGCAACAGCGCCTGCTGATTGGCCTTACATGAAACACGTATACCCCGACAGGAAAAAAAAAAAAACTGGAGCAGAGATTGTCACAAAGGGATTGAATGTGGTTCTTCAGAAGAGGAGGGCCTGAGAGGATTATGTGGCTCAGTGGGCGCTGTATTGTGCAGGGAGTGGATACTGCAGGTACCACCGGCCAACACACATGCACTGTTGCTAGGGATAATGTTGCCTCCCAGCAATTAAACTCTGGAGGTTTTCAAGTGGTTTAGGAAGGAGCTTGTTAAATTATCTCATTGCTCCTTTCACCCATTCTCTTATCTCTCTGCCTTTCTCTGTTAACCAGATTTCTGCCTTTTTTTTTTTTTTTTGCTGCTTTGCTCAATGAAAACCTGAAACTATAGGGGTCTCGTTCAATCATATTTATTTTAAGATGTGAAGAGAAGCTGCTTGAACATCCTTCAATGTAAAGAAATGCTTTAAAAAATGCCAAAAGCTGCCAGATGATGGCACCTTTGATTTATAAACAGCCTGATTTCAATAAAACAAGACAACGAAGAGCTGAACTGGTTGATGTGATGAGGTTCTTGTGTTTTTCACTTTAGTTGCAGAGGCTGGAAATAAAGTTAGAAGATGATTTAGAAGAGCTTCATGAAGATATCAGAACAAAACAGCTCCTGTTTGCTTCGTTAAACCAAATCTGTGTTTCTCACTGGTTCAGTTAGCTTTTAAATAAATCCAGTTTGTTTCCCAACAACTAAAGGCTCTTTGTTGAATCTTCCACATATTTTTAAAAGCTCAGGTATTTCTTACATTTGTTGATCAGAACAGTTTGGCAAAAAAAAGCCCGTGAGTAGAGGTACAACAATCCATGTGTCTGTATGGAACCGTTCAATACACACTATGAAACAATACAGATTTTTAACATTTATTTTATCAGCTTGTCTTCTGAAGATGCTCTGTGTTGAAGGATCAGTGGATCTGTGTTCGACTACTCCACCTAGGCTGCTGTTTCAGCAACTTTTCATTTAAAAACTGGACTTTTGAAGTTGAACACATGCTTATAATTAATTTCAATAAATGACAAGTTTTTTGTATCAAAAAAAATATTGAACTAAAGTATCGAACCGAATCGTGATTTATTTGTATCGTTGCACTCCAAATTGAGAAGCAATAAAAAATAATTGTCAAATTGTAAAAATTGCAGGTTTTTCATTTACAACAGTTCTAATTTCAGGGTTCTTGTGAATCCTTAGAAAGTCTTAAAAGGCGTTAAATTCATCAGTGAAACAATAAATTAACCCTAAAATGTCTTTAAAAAGTTAACATATTGTAAGGTCTCAAATAGTAAAAGTTAAATTAGTAACATTTAATTCTGAAATATTTTACCAGATGCTTCTCGTTGCTCATTGTTTTGTTTAAATAAACATTTTAGGTAAAATTGTTGTTTTTTTTAATTTCATTTCAAGTTGCAATAAAAAGTCTTAAGTTTATTTTATAATTATTTATAACTCTGACTGTACCTGCAGGGGTCATATATGCTGCATATTTAGATCATTTTTCTACATTTTATGTGAAATGTTTTTCATCACTGTATAAAATCACAACTTTTTTGATTCTTTATGACCAAACAAAGTTTTATTTCAGTTCTTTTCTGTATTTTCCTCAGTCTGAAGGTTACTGACTCTGCTGCTGTCTCCTTTATTCTAACCAAATATTCATTTATTTATTTCTCGGAGCTCGAATTGGATGAACGTTTTCACTATTTTTTATTTTTTTCTCCCCTTCAGCTTCTGTAAAGCTCCTTGTCTTGATTTTTGTGTGAAAAGCAGCGCTCACTAACTTTTACTATCATCCTCGGGCGAACAAACAGCTTCAAAGGTGAAAGTCCACGGCTTTCCTGTTGGAGGGGGGGAAATTTGTTCATTTATTTCTGAATGTGACTCTGTGCTTCCTAACACCCTTGGGACTTGTGTGTCCGTAGTTCCAGGTCGCTTCCCAACGGCGTGGCAGTGCTGCGTTAACCTCTTTTTAACACACACACACACACACACCTCAAAGTAAGTGTGGGTAGTGGTGCCCCAAAGCTTCGTCGTCCAGGACAAATTGGTAGCAAGCGGCTCATTTACTCGGAGCCGTCATGAATAGACTGTGCCGTGACTGTGTAAACAAGTGCAAAGACTCCCAAGGGCATTCCTGCATAAATAATGACTCCAAAAGATGTTTGCCATTTGTACCACTCACCGGATGCAGACACGGGTCAGGTAGTCTCCTCTGCAGGGAGTCCTCAGTAAACAACAGCCGCGGCGTCCATTAACGAGCGCGTGGAGAAAGTTGATCCGGTCACAGGTGCGAGGGGCTCGTCTCGTAACGGCTGCGGGGATTTATTTTAGTCTCTCCTCCCGATTATTGAACGCCTCTCCGGGTCGAACTCGCAGACGACCCTCGCCGCAACTTTTGTGTGTGTGTTTCTGCTTTTTTCTGTCAGGAAATGTGAGGAAGGGTTTTTGTCATTTTGCCAGAGCAGAGAGGTTTTTTTAGTTGCGGGTGAAAAGTCAAAACGTTTCACGTCTCGTTGTTTCTGCTGAGCACGTTGTTCAGAAACACACAAAAACAACCTGACTACATATTTCTCTGTATTTTTAGCTGCAGTTGGTAAGCTTCTAAAAGTATTGTTTCCAACTTTCTTGGAAGGAGAATGAAGCAGCAGTTATTGGTATTCTTGACTTAATTTCAGTTGTATTATCCTCTCTTGGCCAAATGAAGCAGACTGAAGGATTCAGCACTCTAAGTTTGATTAAATTGCTCCCAACATTCTCCGTGTGAATGCACTCGAGGACCACATTAGAGCGGGGACAGATTTGGCTGCTTCAGGTTTCACTTTGGTGTGACTGGAGATCCCTGCTGCTTTCACTGGGTTTTTATTCAGTTTTGCTGAACATTTAAAAAAAAAGGTAAAGTAGAAGGCTTTTTTTTCTTTCTACAAAAATAGATGTAGTACTATAAGTCAGCTGGTGCTTGTTTTTCACACTTAAATCACTTTTTTTTCTCTGGTAAACATTCACATGCTGAGTGAAAGCAGCTTTAATTTCCTCATTAAACAAAACTATTAGCTGGATTTATATTCTGATGCCGGCTAATAGAGATGTAAAGAGGGAAAACATGCTGTTACCTCAATCTAAAGGGTTTATCCTCAGTCTGAGGGGCATTCAGTGCCTGTCAAACTCAGCTTAGCAGAGATTGTCAGAACCGCCCGAACTTTCAGCAAGCTGAGCTTCACTGCGACACAAATGCATCTGTAAGGGCTGTTAACATGCTGACATTTAAAATGTATATTCATTATCGCTTCCCAACATGGAGCATCCACTCTCTTCTGATGAGTTATTATATGATCCTTTCAAAATAAAGGCAGCATCTACAAATCCTCACCTGGAGTTAAAAAAATGTGACACAACAAACTAATAAAAAAGTGTTATTTTAACCCTAATAAAGTCGAAGCTTGTGACTGCTCATTAATTTAGTGTGTTACTGCAGAAAACAGGCTGATAATCCTCTGAGCTTATGGTTAATGTCACTTATGTTTCACATTAAGAGCTGCTCAGTGTTTTTCTTCCATTAATATTTTATTGAATAAAAAAACCAAACTCAGTTTTTTAAAGCATTGCATGCTCATGTTGTCATATTTTACATCAAACTTTATCATTATTGCCCACAAACAGCAGTTTAGTTTGTTTGTATTGTTAGCAAAATATCTCATGAATCACTGAACTGTTTTTCTTAATTAAAATGTTGCAGTCTTAACTTTGATTTAAGATTTGGTTTCTTAGATTCTTTGCTTCAAAAGTCATTTTTATTTCTGTTTTTTTAACAAAGGTACAAAAAAAAAGTTGCAACTTGGACAAGAAACGGAAATATCTGGATCAAAGTAAAGTAAGTACACAGGCTGGAATAAGTACACAGGTTAGAGTAAGTACACAGGGTAGAGTAAGTACACAGGTTAGAGTAAGTACACAGGTTAGAGTAAGTACACAGGGTAGGTAGAGTAAGTACACAGGGTAGGTAGAGTAAGTACACAGGGTAGGTAGAGTAAGTACACAGGGTAGGTAGAGTAAGTACACAGGGTAGGTAGAGTAAGTA
>JARVGW010000194.1:15954681-15969308 GCA_031762495.1 Anablepsoides rubrolineatus
CTGGCTTTCTCAAGGACCAGGATGTGTGACACAAAAATCTGAATTATGGAACTGAAAGTAAAAGTAGTCAAACTGAAGTTTTAATAAACCAAAATACAGTTTCAAAGCAAATTAATTCAGATACAAAACTTTAAATTCATTTTCAGTTTAGTAAAATTCATTTTCAAACCAATGCATTCAATTTCAAATTCAATTCTGACACAAGATTTATCCCATAGACGTCCATCAGTACAGGTGGACAGTCCCATTTATGTTTTTTTTTCATTTTTGAACCGCAACACCTTTTTAATGAATCCAATAAATTCTCCTCATGACTTCGAAAGTTTCAGTTTTGTTAATTGGAACACTAATTGATCAAAATACAATATTTTTGGAATCTTTAGGATGAAAGGAGCTTTTAGCAGATAATTCGGAGACATAACTGTGAGTCTTTGTTGGTGACATTGAGGCGACCCAGAACACTCCATGTCATTAAAAGCTTTGCTGCCAGCTCAACAACACACTGCTCCCCCCCCCCCTCTTCTGCAGGACTTGTACGTGTCATCTTTTTGTCTCCTCTGCTGTAATGAAATCCAACAGCTGCTTGGATCTGCGGTAATTGGAGAATTTCCTGTTTCTTTTGTTTGACTTTTTTTTTTTGCTCCGTCCCGTGTTGCATCACAACCGTGGCTCTGCACCGAACGCCCCTAAATGGCTTTCCTAGATAGCCTCGCGCGGTGCAGTTTAATTCTGGTTACACAACACTAGATGTCACTTCAATGCTCCCAGAGCAGTTTGATGTGACTGCTTTTGCCCACAAACTAGGTGGACATCCCCCCCCCTGCTCGCCTTTTTTAGCGCGCCTTCACATCCCGTTACATGGCGTATTCCCGCAGTTAATCGTGGATCAAAAGCTGGTGTCACCAGAGTCAAAGATGCTGCCTCAGATAAGCAGATTTAAAGTGTGTGTTATTTGAGCAGAAAACAGAAGAGGGGGTTACTGCTGTGGTGTGATCCCGGGTCTCAAGGGGAGGCTCCCGCTTGTCAGAATATGCTGTTGCAGGATCTTCCTGATGAAGTCATTAAGAAGTCATTAAGAAACCATTAAGAATCATTAAGTCGGCGAGGTGGCACTCCAATGCGCACACGGTGAAGCACCAGGCATCAGGAAAACTTGTTAATCACGCAGTTTATTTGTTTCCCCAGTGTGAGACTGTAAATACTATGACAGTGTGTTGAAGTGTGCATCCTAATGAAAGTCTGTATTAGCTCCTCTGCCAGTGTGAGCGCCCGTCTCCAGAGGGGCCACTCTCATCATCACACGATGGCTGCCTCCTTGCCAAGCCAACTCTCTAAAGCAATAAACAAGAGCACAGGATTCTGATTCTGTTCACTCATTTTCTCCTTAATCGCCCAGGTGGCTGATTTATAAAATGGCAGAGATATCAGGGAGAACGGTGCTTTTGTTTTTGTCCCTCCATCTCCAGCTCGGCCCGCTAATGCACGCCGCACTTTGCCGTGCCTATAGGCATGTGGCCTGTGTGTTTTTCCAGCTGATTGTCTGCAACCACTAGAAACCCAGCGTGGCGACAGGTTGAAAATCTCCTGAAGTGCTCTTATCTTTACTCATTAGGCCGGCCCGATGTGTCGCCTTCCCCCGTAATTATCTCCATACAGTAAATCTCTCATTAGGAGGTCGCTCCAAAGCAAACCCTACGAGACACGCAGCTATCTGGAGGAGGAGGAGGGGGCGCTCAGGTGTCGCCTGATGCTGCTGTGGAAAAGAACGAGGCTTCAATCAGCTGCCAGAAAAGTCCTTTATGAGAGGAGGAACTTCACAATTTGTGTTTTTAATGTGTTAAGTTTATTTAAATATGTTAAAAACACGACATTAGAAACAAAAAATGCAAAATAGCCTGTTAAATCACATTATTGCATGTTTAGGTGCAAAATAAACTGGGTCATTCCTAATGTTTTATTCCACTTAGTTTGTAAGTCCGCTGTTTATGGAGGACTGAACCTGTCATAATTAGAAATAAAATCAGAATAAATAAATTAATACATTTAAAATGCACCAAATGGTTAAAGAAACGAGAACTTTACCTCGTGTTTTATCATTTAATTAACCTTCATACTTTTTCCAGCTTATTTCCAATAAATTATATATTTTAGCACATAAATTCCATTTTACTGTTTTTAAAAATATATATTTTATTATTTTTCATTTTACTTGTACATGCATTTATGTCCCTTAAATGTTTATTTTGTAATTTTGTATATTTTTTTCCCCCCAAAGTCTCTTGTTTTTACTTTACCTTATGCATTTCTGCCTCAATATGTAAATCCAGTGGGCGGAGCTTCTTGGGTCAGCTTCTCTCCTATTGGTCAACAGGTGCAGATCTACAGTGCATGCTGCTGCCTCAGTTTAGATTCAAGCTTAATGTTAATTTAAAACAAAGGCAAGAAGGAAAACACTTGTGTACTTGTACACAAACGCATATACAAGTAAAAATAAAATAAAAAAGTTAAAAAAATGTAAAATGTAAATACTTTATGATGACCAACACAAACTATTATTTACTCTATTTTCACCCCAAAATCTAAATCAAGTCCAGGTGTTTTTATTCTCAGAATATATTACATGAAATGTTTTTTTACTAATAAAAACTCTATATTAGTGTGTATTTTCAGTTTCAAAAGAGACCGTGTGTTTTAGGAGTCACTCCTCATCTTCATCCTGTCATTTAACTCATTTAAATCAGACAGACGCAGAAATCAGAGACGTGTTCCTTTTTATTACGAGCTGTCACTCAGCTGTAATTCAAAAAACATAACTAAACTTTAACTCTGTCAAAGAGACAAACTTTTCTGTTGAAATATTTGTTTTTTTTAGTTAAACAAACAAAAACTAGCTTAGAAGCACTCATCTCTTTTAAAGTAACAGTTCAGCTTCCTGAAACCTGAGCTGCTTTATTTTTTATGCATTTTTTTTCTTGTTTAAATTAATGAAACCTCAGTCATAGAAACAATACATTTGTATTAGTACTTAATAAAGATATATGTTTATAAATTATAGTACCATCAATAGAAGCAGCAGGTCTGAGTTGAAACAAAACATGAAGTTTCTGAGGACACAGATCTCAAAAGAGACAAATGTTTTGCAATAAATTAAAAGATTTAATCAGTAATAACTCATTTTTTTCTCCCGTATGGTTTTCAGCATACTTCACAATCCACAATTTTTATGCTTTTTTAACAATTCATGTATCAAAATGTTCAGAATATTTGTCTATGACTTCTGGTATTTCAGCTATTTCAATTTTTAGCCACTTTTTTGACAACATCCTTAAAATCCTTTAAAATGTTTCTAAATCTTTACAGAACCTCGCACATTTTGTTCTGGTTCAACTCTTTTTAACTTTCTAGTGCTAATTTTAGCTAATTTTTTTTTTGTTGCTAATTTTAGTTTTTTTCGGCTATTTCAGCTAAAATTCAGCTTCTTTAAGCTATTCTTCTACTTTTTTCTACTTTTTGTGCTTTTTTCACTTTCTGCTATTTATGCTTCTTAAAGATGCTTTCCACTATATTCAGCTATTTGCTGCAATTTGCTGCAATTTTAGCCAATGTTCAGCTGTTATTAGCTAAAGTTAGCTTTTTTTATTGCATCAATTACAACTTATTTCTGCTAAGTTCAGCAAACATGTGCTCCTTATGCTAATTGAATAATTTCCAGCTACATTTCAGCTTTTTTACTGAAAAATGTGGCTGTTTTAGCTATTTAACTATTAATTTTCACTTTGTTGTACGTTTGTTTTTTCTGCTGACCATTTTTACAACCCTTTCACTATCTGGGTGCTAGATTCAACTTTTGGCTGCTATGTTTAGCTTATTTTATGCTTTTTTTTCCCTTTTAGCTATAGAGATGCTTCTTTTTGTTATTCTTCTGCTTTTTTCTACTTTTTATGCTTTTTTTCTGCTAATTTGTGCTGTTTATGCATCTTAACCCGTTTCCTGCTATTTTCAGCTATTTTAGATTTCAACTATATGTTATATGACTGCTTTATTTTATATTTTATTACTGTTTTCCTGTGAAGTTAGTTTTTTTTTCTTCTTTCAGCTTCAAGTTTTCAGCAATAATCATTAACACTGTTTTCTCTACAATGACTTATCATCCTGTCAGGTGCTACGTTACAAAAAGCAGAAAACATATCTGCACAGTCAGCACATTTACTTTAAAACTACCATTAACTATCATTAACTTAGGCTTTTATTTTTTAGCTCTTTCATGTTTGTCCAACACAATAATCCAGATTTATGTGATTCACATGAAGGTAAAAGCCACAGATTTGGAGCTGAATACTATTTTTCCAGTGTGAAATAGAGCAGTATGGTTTCAGTAACATGTCTAACATTCAGAGGATTTTGCTCTGATCACTTGCTTCAGCAGAATCATGGCTCTGTTTGTTTCCAGCTCATCATCTTTTCCAGAATCTGCTTCTTGTTTTTAAAGAGATTCACGGCCGAGAAACCATTCGGTCCCCCCCGAAAACGTCTCACCAGGAGCTGCGACGTGAAAATATCTCTCATCTCTGCCACGTTCTAGGCTCCCTAAATCCTCTAACACCCCCCACAACCCCCCCTTTCTCTGTCTGCTGTGTCTAAACATCCAGAAGAAATGATAAAAAAAATGCAGGTGTTTAACAAACACCTCGTGTGATCAAACCCCAGGAAATCCCTGCCTGAACTTTTTTTTTTCCCGCCGTTTGGCTGTTTGCTGCCATCAAAGAATATTGACTTGAATGCTCTGTGCGTAGCAGAAATGCTACATGACAGATGGCTTTCAGCTAGAATATAATTATCTTTTTTTCTATTTGCTTTTGTCCGTGCGTTTGGCTCCGTTCCTCCCCCCCATTGCTCTTTAACCCAAAAACCAGAGCCCCTCATCCCGACTGTGTGACCCGGGTCAAGCAACTTCTCTCAGGGATTAGTCCTCGTTGTGTGTAAACACATCAACTGGCAATTAATATGGAGATTCTGCTCCAGATGTGCCTGTAAAAGTGGAGTTTGGACTTGGCAAGCAGCTTTTCTGATCCATATGGGTCGGTCGCCGAAGCAATATTCCACCTGCTCCCGCTGCCATTATTTTTCGCGGAGGCAAACAAATACCCCAAATGAGAGTGGCAGCATTTGGTTGAGGCGGTGGTAGTGGGGGGAGAGGGAGGGGGTCTTTATTTTCGCAGCATTCATATACACCTGGTTAGTACGTGTTTAGACGCAGTGGAGAATCTGTTTCTTCCCCTAATTTCAGCACCTCCCACTCGTTTGGAACTTGATGATGCGAGGGTTTCATCAACAGCTGCAACTGTCTGTCGAGTGATCCGACATTACTGCAGCATCAGTGCTTTTTCACTCCACTGCTTAAACTTGACAAACTTTCTCTGTTGGCTCGCGCCGGTGGTGTGAAGCGGGGGGGAAAGGTGATGTAAAATGTGGAAATCACGGCAGGCTGTAAAAAAATGAGGCACTCTGCCTCACCTGCTGCCTCACAGATACAGACGGCGCAGGGTTCCTCAAACAAATTGAGCAGAATTGTGCTCAAATTTTTCATCGACCCGGCTTATTTACAGGGGCCGTGTAATTTGACACTCCTATTACCGGGCCTATATATCATCTTTGTTTATAAAAAGAAGGAGATCAATAAAAACTAATACTCCTCTCTTCCAAAAAAAGGAATCTGTGTGAAACACAACGCTGCAGTGATATCGGTCAAAAAAAAAAAAGCTGTTGTGGTAAACCTGGATGTACCGGTGGCAGAGGTCTCATCCAAGCGTCAGAAAACAAACAAACCAGTGGAGCTCCTCTGATGGATGTGTGTTGCCAGTTGCTTTCAGTCATCTGGTCCCCTCGGTCGAGGGGGGCAAACGGGTCACAGCTGAGATTCTGAGGAACTCTCAGCAGATCCGTGGCATTAACCACCTGCAGAAATAATGACTGGGGGAGGCTCGGAACACTTGTTCTCTTCAGGGTTTGCTCAAAAATGCTAATTCAGAATTCAGAGCAACGGCGAATAAAGTGGCCGGTTTTCATGAGTCATCTGATCAGAAGGTAGGAATATAATTATACAAGTAGTTTATAGCTGCTATTGTTGCTTGAATACACTTATTTTATGAAATATAGTCTAGACTTCAATGAATGTTTTCTTTTTTATTCATCAATAGCGTTTTACTGGTGGAATTAAGAACACATCTGGTGATTCTGAGCTTTCCCTTGCATTTATTTTAAAGATTTGCATGTTTTCTTGTGATACAAATATACATATTATTACTTCTGCACAAGCAGGAGCTGATTGGGTTTAGAAAAACATCCCAAAATACTAGAGACGTTTGGGAAAAGATGTTTCAGATGGTAGGAGGAAGGAGAAAAAGCTGCAGTTTCATGACTTGAGTGGTTTTACTGAAACATGACGACTCTTATTGATGCTTCAGTTCATCTGGAAGGAACATTTCAACTAAACTTTGTGTGACTGAGAAATACTTCATTTCTCTAACTTCTGGGAGACATCAGTTAAAACCTTACCTGAAAAATAACATTCACTTGTGTTGCTTTGCACAATGTGAAAAAACATGATATAAAAATGGTTAATTTTAAAGTATAATCCACTTAAAGATGAAAAAGTCATTTTCACAAACAAATTAAAGTCTTAATAACTCAGTTTTTTCCTATAGGGATGCATTTGGGAGGATATTTGGATATTTACAATATGGATGACTTATAAAGAGGTTATTAATTTATCTGTAAACACTTTATAAATCATTAATAAGTTTTTATTTTGCATTAATTAAGGACGAGAAAGACTAAACTGTCCGGTTTCTTGCTAAATGGAGCCAAATCTGTTCTTGTACATATTATATGTAAAGGTGCTTATTACACATTTCACACTAGGTTTACCTTGTAAGCACAATAATGTATTGGAAACACATATTTTATGTATAATATAGTACTGTATTACTGCATTATACATATCTACAACTATCAAAGGAAGCCTTTAGTAAAGCCTAGTAAAGTATAAAACTGTACACTATAAATGGCTAAAAAACATGTATAAATGTTATAAAGGGAGCCTTAGAATTAGTGTACTGTTTTACATTTTACAAAGTAGTACACTTAATCAATCTGTGTATGGTTTGTTCTTTGGTTTATTCGTTTCAAAATAAAATTGCAAAAACAAAACTTGTGACTTTTTGGTTTTCCCGTTTTTAAAACGAAATTTAGAAAAACGGCAACTGCAAAAATAAAAAAAAGTTTTTTTTTTTTTTAACTGCAATGGTTAAAACCAAAGAAAAGCTTTTATTTTTTTACGGGACCTTACTGCTAAACCAGAAATGAAGACCTGAACTCCCGGCACAAACCTTTTTAGTTAGCACTTCTGAATCTGCCAGTTCAAAAATAAATACGTTTTTCCTCTCTTAAAAAATTTGATAATAAATGCAGAAAATGGTTCAAGTGCAGCCTTTGCCTATTATTTATTATTTTATTGCTACATATTAAAACAACCACCGTATTTTATTTTTATTTAGATGGCTAAAGCAAAAATCAAATGCTGTTGAAAAACCACATGCTTGTTTGGTTTTTGCAATTTATTTTTTTAAACGAAAAAAAACAAAGAAAATTTTAGTGGTACACTTATTGTAAAATAGTACCAATATTAGTTTTAAATTCTTTTATTGACAAACACGAACATATAAAAATATATTTATTATTACCCTGTGGTCACATTTAGTTTGCTGCAGTAAAAAAACAAACTGCAGACGGTTGTTATGTCTAAAGGTTACAGTATTGACCTGAAATCAGCAGAAATGGTTAAATCTTGTGCATCTTCTTCATTTATTAAAAAGCTAAAGTCCACACTGTATTCACTCCAGGTGGACTTAATATCCAATAAGTTTCATTTGACAGAAAGCACTTTTTTGTTCTATATGACCTTAATTTTACCACCAATAATTTAGCACTGCCTGCAAAAGCAGAACAATTAATTTGACTTTGTTGCAGCATGTTTGAGTGTAAAATGCCCACTATAGCAGTTTTTGGAGGCCCTGGGGATGCTTGGGCTTAAATCAGACATCAACAGTGAAAAGCTGAAATAAGATAGCTGATAGTTGTTTCCCGGAGTAACGGCTCCAAAACGCCCACTCGTCGCCACGTGGGGTCTGTCCTTTAGCTCGGCCCGGATGGACTAGCGGTCCCCCGATGGTTGCATCCTTTCTCCTGAGGTCTGCCGTGTGCCGGCGAGTACAAGAGATGCACTAGCAGACGCTGGCCACAGTTGCTGTGCCTGGCATGAGCGTCGTGTTGGCTCCGACCAGACCCGAGTCTTCCAAAAGCTCTGTCTTTTCCGGCCGGCTTGGGCACCCGCATGGGTCTGGCATGCTGAGCGTGAGCTTGGCATCCCGGACAAACAACAGCGGGAGGAGGCACCGTTGTTCTCTCTCTCTCCTGATGATCTGCTCCAAGGACGATTTCCCTTTTTCCTCAAAACTGGCTGCTGTTTTCCTACACAACAGCAGCAGCATTTACAAACCATCCAAAGAAATATAATGGAACAAAAAGGAACCCAGGGAATATGTTGGGTTTGCTCGATTCATGCTGTATGGAATCACATCCAGGGTAATTAAATTGTATTTGTGTTTGGATGCAAATCTATTACTGTGCAGAAGATTGAGGCGTTATGTGTCAGAATCTGTGGTAGGCCAGGATTTAACGCCTCACACTATATTTATGTTTATGCCCTGGTGTGTTTTTGTAGCAACAAGTCCTCAGGGCTCATTATGTTGTTTATTCATGCCCTTAAATTCAACCCATAGGGACATCCTGTGAGCTACTGCCCCCGCAGGCTGCGAGAGGTACTGCATAAATCAGAGCTAAACGCACAACCAGGACCGTTTCCTCTTCATCAGACAGCTGGGAGCCATTCCACACAACAAAACTCAGCTCTTTCTTTTTTCTCAGGTGGATCTTTCTTTAAAAGACAGCAGGATGGCATTTTAACACACAGATCTGGAGAAAGCAGGTGTTTTTTTATTTAAGAGTAAACAAAAATCTTGTTTTTTTATTTTAGCTGTAAGAATTATTAGTCACTCATCAAAATTATTTTATCTAATTAAATGACTGAAACTGTATGATTTATTTATTTTTATAAAGTTTATTCATTTCTTTTAAAAATAACCTAAATTCTATATACAATAAAAATACAAATCATAAATTAAATGAAAGGCAGCAGGAGCAGAAAAAATCAAATATCTGCTTCGTTTCTCGAATACTTTCAAAATAAAATTGTCTTTAAATAACAAAAACAAAACAAGGGTTTAACTCCTTGAGCAACAATTTGTTTAAATATACCTTATACATTGTACAGTTTCACTTTGTCATTATCTTAAATGCACCCATTGATGTGGCATTTCTGTCAGTTTGGTTGATTATATTTTAGAGGTTATATATAAGGCTCACACAAACATATTGCCTTTAAACATTTAATAAAAAACTTTTAAGAGAGTTACTATAATCTTAAAGGAATGGAGATTTTTAGAGAAAATATGATAGTGTCGATATGAATTGTTTATTATGATAAAATAATCTTTCTGCTTTCTTTCATTTCATTTATGATTTGTATCTTTTATTGTGTGTATATATAAAATGAATGAATAATTAAACAAAAATAAATGCTAGACTAAAAATGGCATCATGAGCTTTCAAAAGGAAGCTTAATTATTTCTAGTAAAAAAACAACAAAAATACATTTTTGCACTTAGTCACTGTTTTTTAATTTAACCACTAACAGTCCTTGTTCCACCCGTTTGCACAAACCGTGCGGTTTCTGCCTTTAAATGTTTCCGGTTTCTACCAGGGGCTTTTATTTTGAAAACTAGGGTATCAGATGATTTCTTACCTTTAGTTTGACACTCTTACAAAAATAAAGTGTTGAAAGGCTTTTAAGGAATTTCAGGGTTGACTGTTAAGTGTTAACAAAAAAAAAGTTTTTGATAGTAATTAATTTTCTGTCTTCACACAGGGAATCTATCTGTGGTTGGTAAAGTGCAGACTACTCTGACAGTCAGGATATATTCAAGCTTATTTTGATGTTTTTTTAAGCTTCTCAATACTTTTGAGTTTACCGTTGTCTGCTTTTTTAATGAATTTTCAGTGCACAAGATGCCAAACACAATCTAGATAAAAATAGAAATTCTTGATTCTTCTTGCTGCCTGAAGCCAAATAAACTATTGACATCAATCATAATTCTTTTCCACAGTTTTCCGAATGTGTTTTCTTGTTTTTCGCTTCACATCATTAAAGTTAGAAGCTGTGAAAGGTCGAAACGTGAAAAAATAATTTAAAAAAAATCAGTCAGCAGCTCTTCTGGGTCGCACAAAAAAACCCTCTTAAACAAAAAAAGTCTTGGTTTTGACTTGGATCTCAATCACTGTTTGCAGCTTTTCCATATCGCTCTCCTGCTGTGGTTAATGAGCTGAAAGCTTCTTCCTTCACTTCTCCGACTGACCAACAGGAGGGTTTAATCCTAACGCCGTCCTTTAGGCAGCCTTTTATTTCCATATGCAGCTCTGCGGTTGGATACTTCCCAACCGCCCCGGCTGATGAAAATAAAAGAAAACTGTATTTTAAAGCGTGCACCCTTCCTGCAACCCGCATTATTCATGCTGTTTATGATGTAAATATTTCCGTGAGGTGAGATGACCCCACTGGATGGCAAAGGCCATTAATAATCATAAAAAATCTGAACCGCCCTCTCCATGATTAATTGCGTGCGTTTTGCATAATGCTTTGTTTGCTGTGAGCTTTAAGCAATTTACCATCAGCCAAGCAAACTGTCAAAGTAACCAAGGCTACCTCCAAGTGATTTTTGTCCACATATTACTAGTTCCTCCAGAGTTATCTCCATAAAGGCTGAAAGATGGAGCACACCTCTAAGAACTTGTGTCAAAAGAGTAGTGAGTGATTGTTTAAAAAAAGAAGTGTTTTGTTTTAAATCACATTTTTGTTTTGCTTGATAGATCCTCTTGAAAAACTATGACTTTACTGTATAATAAAGTTTCAGTAAAATCCATATTTTCCAATATTTTTACAACTAGAATAGTTCCTGGAGAAACCATGCGAGGGATTGCCAGCTGTGCAAAACTCGTTCTGCACGTTTAGAACACGTTTGCTGTTTAAAAGAAGTTCTGGCGGATGTATTGAAGATTTATTTAGCCTGTGTTTGAGACTAAAGCAACTAGCAAATCTTATCTTTAAAGGTCAAAGCTGCAAGCAGAGTTGGGCGGCCCTTGCAGTTTGAGCGCCGCTTCGGCCATGTGGCGCCTATGGCAGAGCTGGCATTACACAAATTTTGCATTTCCAAAATGCCCAACTTTCCAGAATCTTGCAAAACACTTGCCTGATTTTGCTACGCCACCTTAACCACACCGTCTAGCAAAACTAGCAAAAACCATGTGAAACGGGTCTAAGCGGCCTGAAAACCACTGAAAACCACCAAAAATCATGTGAGAAAGGGCATAGGAGGGCTGAAAACCACCTACAACCACTCAAAACCACCAAAAACCATGTGAAACTGGTCTAAGTGGCCGGAAAACCACTGAAAACCACCAAAAATCATGTGAGAAAGGGCATAGGAGGGCTGAAAACCACCTACAACCACTCAAAACCACCAAAAATCATGTGAAACGGGTCTATGAGGGCTGAAAACTACTCAAAACCATTCAAAACCACCAAAAACCATCAAAACACATGTAAAACAGGCCTAGGAAAGCTGAAAACCACCTAAAACCACTCAAAACTACCAAAAACCATCTGAAACGGGTCTAGGAGGGTTGAAAACTACTCAAAACCACTCAAAACCACCAAAAACCATCAAAACACATGTAAAACAGGCCTAGGAAAGCTAAAAACCACCTAAAACCACTCAAAACCACCATAAACCATGTAAAATGGAGTGCTGAAAATCACCTAAAACTACTGAAAACCATCACAAAACGCTACAAACCATGTAAAAAGAGCATGGGAGGACTAAATGCCACCTAAAACTACTCAAAACCATCAAAAAGCATGTAAAATGGGCCTAGGAGGGCTGAAACCCAGGCAAAACCACTCAAAACTGTTACGAACCTTTTAAAACAGGTCTAGAAGGTTCAATAATCTGCAAGTTTTCCCAAATAAAACAATAGTATGAATTTTAAAACCAGAAAACCACCTGATGCTTCTTAAACCAACTCAACTAATTCAAACTTTCAGTCCCTATGAGGACCATTCTTTAATATTTACTCACTTTTTAAATATTTTCTCCTTTAGTTTGTTAATATGGATTATTCAGTGACCTACATGGAGTCGATATTAAAATGAGGGTAAAAATTACCTGCCAAACGTTGGCCAAGTAAAACCTGGTGAATTGGCAGCTCGTGCTTTTCCTGCTGGCTCAGCTGACGACGGTTTGTTAACTGGATCATTCATATTAATTTACTCAACAGTTCAACAGATGGATCGGCTCAAGCTTTGCTGTAGTGTAAGAAAATATAGTTGTAATATTGACCCGCGCAATAATTAGAAAGTTAATAGTCTGTGGGTGTAAAGTTTGTTTGTTTTTTAATTCTTTAATAGAAACAAAGCAATACATTTGAAAATATAGGATAGAAGGAAGGTTATTGATATAAAAATCTAATATTTAAATAATAAACTGTGGACTTTAAGAGATCCAGTTTCATGCTAACATGTAGCATTCATCCCCTCTGTAAACACAGCGTGCTGTGTGTTAGAGTCGTGAACTGTTGGAGTTTGATGGAGGTCCTCTTAAAATCTGACCGTGAAGGACCACAAAAAATAAATAAATCTGAGCAGAAAGTTAAAATTGAGCATCAAAACATGCAGTGTGAAAATAGTCTTAGATTCTCTTTTATTCATTTTAATTTGTTAAAACATCAAGAAAAATCTATGTTATAAAAAGCAGGAATGGAAACATAATGAAGAAAAAATCTGTACTGTCAAACCTTTTTTTCTCTCTAAAATAAATTCAAATAATAATAATACAGGTTTTACAGACTCAAATGATACAAAAACAGCATCAGGTTCTTCGTTTTATTATCCCCATCAAGATTATTCAATAAACTTCTTCCTTGAATTACAGTTTAAAAAACAAATCTCTCTTCACAAAATGTAACTGAATATTTGCAGATTGTATATATATATATACACTTTTTTTGCCATATACATACTTTGTAAGAGATAATCTACCAAATCATAAAACTTCAATAATTTCAACTGGTAAAATAATAAATTTCATGGTTGATGATGTTTTCTAATTCTCTTTTTGTAACTAACCCAAACTTCAACACAATATATTAAATGTGGGACAGTCATCATTACATATATTTTTCTAAATTCTTATACTTTATACAACAAAGCAATATATTTTTTTAAACTTTAATTCTTAAGTAATTAACGTGAGCTTCTCATCAGTGACAACAGCCAAACATCTGCCCTGTTGCTGTTGGGGTTAGAGTAGTTCCTGGAGAAACTTTGAAAGGGCTTGCCAGTGCGTCCAGTTTAAACAAAGATTTGAATTTACTGTTTGCTGAAGGTCACTGTAATCCACTACCATCCCATATTTGAGCCAAATATGTCTATAAATAGCTGCGTTATGGTCAATTTTACATTTAATCTATGGCAGCCATCTTGGATTTTTAGTTGACATTCAGAATTTGTCAGAGCTTGTTCTTGTTGGCTACATCTACATCAGTTTTCAGCTCGCACTTGATATGGCAAGCTCTAATATTGTAAAAGATTTTAAAGATATATTTTATTTTTTTTTGCATATATAAGACCTTATTTGGATTCAGTTAAAGTTTGTAGAGCAGCCAGTAAAGTCGGGTGTTTTTTTTTGGTTAGGTATTCATGACTTGGCTGAGAGAAATGTGTTACACACCCAGTCTCTCTTTACTGCCGTTGCAAACACACAATCATAAAATGATTGACATTTGTTTGCTCGGCTACATTTCCTCTTCTTACAGCGGTTTAGAGATGACCTGCAGCTCTGCTCTTCTGTGGCTTCCTCAGCCGTGACGTTGTGCAGACAAGTGAGAGAAGTTTCATTCAGTGGATCTTTTATAGCCATGAGCCACACAGGTTTTTTTTTTTATGTTTTGTAGGAGTGGTCAAACTTATCTTGGCTCATCCTGGGACAAAATCCAAACCGTATGTAGAAAGCCAGTGAAGCAGAGCAGGATAAATCATTCTGGGGATATAGAGCATAAACTATATCTGGACTTGAAAATAAAAAAAAATCTTACTTTTAAATCACCAAGCTTCTGATTAGAAAAGGTAATGGTCTTCTATAGAATCTGTTGCTCTGCTCTTAACACTACAAAACTGTTCAATCACAATATCAACAAACTTTAAATACATTTTTTTGATATAAGAGCTGCTTTTGCTTTGTTTGAATTTTGCAGCATTTTACACACTGTTGTATAAAGTACCACAAAGTGATACTTGAGTAAAAGTACAAGTATCTTACTAAAAAATGACTTTGGTAAAAGTTAAAGTCTCCTTTAGGAATATTACTTGAGTAAAAGTCTTAAAGTATCTGATATTT
>JARVGW010000194.1:15976921-15987000 GCA_031762495.1 Anablepsoides rubrolineatus
AACCTGCAGTCTGAGAGCGAAGTGCTCTGTTAGGAAAATATGGAACAATAAGATATTTGATATAAGATGGAGCTTGGATTTTAGCCTTTTTTGGAACGAGAGAAACGCGCTGAAACTAAAATATCGATCGTGTAACTTTGTCGATACAATCTGAGACAGACATTCTTATCGTGTTTCTGCGGAGTCTCAGTCATCCAGGTAATAGAACTCTGTAGCTGAAGACTTGTGGAGATTTAAACTGCACAAGGTTGGTAGCAATATTCTGAATACTTCCATCGATCTGCCTCAGACTGATATTTTATAATGAGAAATGAATAATGCGATAAAGATGTCACCCTCAAAATATATGTTGTGAATGACACTCAGCTACTACCACATCAAATTTGAGCTCAGTATCTGTGAAACTGACAGATGTCTTTGTTTTGACCATTTTGAACAAATCGGTTGTATTTGTGCAAAATGGTTACTTCCTGAAAAGCACAGAACACTTTTTAAATGGCAGTCATGAGTTTTAGCTAGCATCATTAAACATATCATTTTACTTTATCGTTCGCAATCATTTTTCTTTCCTCGTATTCTGTTTTTGGCTGTCGCTCAGTTTTAGCCCGACGGATGAGCTGATCTCTTTTATTCACACTTGATCTTTCTTTTATCACCGCATCTTCCTTTTTTTTTGTCTTTATTCCTTCCAGTTGGCCGACCACGGAGCTTTGGTTTGTATGAAAACAGTTTTGACTTGAAAGGCAAGATCGATGTGGCGTTTGAGAGGGGGCGGCGTGGGGGGGGTTTGGCAGCCTTTAGGTCAGATTTTCTGTTTTATTTTGCTTGTCACTGTGAAAGTCATGCATCAACGCTTGGCATCCCAAAAGCTGCTAATTGTCTGCTTCATATAGATACAGAATAAAGACGTGGACTCAAATTTAGACTTGCTTACAAGCTTAAAAAGATGTCATTTTCTGCCCACAAATTCACGGTGGAGAAAAGGAACATTTATTTTCTATTGCATTCAGCATGACACAGATGCTCCTTCACCACAAAACAGAGCAGGGCTTTATTCTGCAGAGGGTTTAAAACCTCCATTATAAGCTTATTTCTTAGAACTGATCTTTTTGATTTTGGTTCTGAGTGTTTTGAATAATAAATAATAGTAATGAAATTTAACGCTTTGAATAAACTTTGCACAAATCAAAACTGCAGCATTCACTGTTTGCACAATAATCAGCTGCAGTTTTTTTATATTAATTTTTTTATTAGCCGTCTTTGAAGTTTGAAAAGATGAATAGTACGTCAGTCTTTGCACAGAGTTTCTGGAATACTCGTGTGCCTCAAAGTAGGCCATGGCTTCTGTTCCATTTGCTCTACCCGTTAATCCTTTTAGAGCGTCGGCCTGCGCTGGGCGAGAGGTGGGGTGCAGCCTGCAGGTCACTTTTTACTCATGAAGGGAAGAAGCAGCGTCTCTGTTCATGTTGGCACAATGGGCATTTTAAAAATCACTGAATTTATGGGTTCTATATATAAAAAATAACATAGTTGTACAAATATTTCCAATCCTCATTTCTTTGAGTTTTCCCTCCAAACAGCCAGACTTTTGTGATTTATTTTTGAAGTGGTTTTGATTCAAATGTGTCTAAAATTTTTAAAGGTTTTCTTTCATTTTTTTCTTAGACTTGTGCTGCTTTTTCCACTCATTTCTTATCCATGTACCAGACTCTGAGCTTAGAATAATTCAGACACAAAAAGGCTCCTAAAGCCAAAGAATGATAATAATTCACCACATAACAAACATGATGGTAAAAAAACAGCTTCCTTTTATTGTCATATCTTTAGTTAAATTTATGAAGAATACAAACAAAAATCATAGTTTAACAGAGAATAAGACTTTATTAAAAACAAAGTGATTCTGTGAAAAATGTTTCTTCAGTTTTCTTATAAACATGACTTTCAGTTAGTGCTTATTTTCTGCTTTATTTTGGCACTTTTGTTTTCTTTTCTTAAGACACACTGTACAATAGGCTGCCATGGTCAGATGTTAGAGGGAGAAAAATCAGCTGAAGTCTACTGAAAAGCCCAAATAACTATTGATGAACAACACTCCGTTTACATGGACATAAGTAAATGGATTAAATGGCCATTGGGAAAAAAATGCATCATGTAAACACCCCATTCTGATCTGATTCAGCTCCATCCGAATGAATTTGTAATCGAAATGAGAGATGTGGTTTATATAACATGCATGTAAACACTAGGGGTGCAGCAATACATGTACCCATATTGAACTGTTCAATACATTATTTTATCAGCTTGTCATCTGAAGATAGATACTGTGTTGAAGGATCAGTTGATCTGTTTTCGATTAATCCACGTGTGCAGATCCACTGAGAAACTTGCTGTTTCAGCAACATTTAATTTAAAAACTGTACTTTTGAGGTTAAAAAAAAATTCATATTTAATTTAAATAAATTACAAATTTCTCTTTTTTTGTATCACAAAAATATCGAACCGTGAGACTAAAGTATTGAACCGAATGGTGAATTTTCTGTATCGTGGCAGCCCTAATAAACACTTCATCTAATCATCATATTCTGATTGTGAAAAACTGACCTGACTGCACGTCTGCTGACTTTCATCCACCGGTTTTTGTGCTACTGGAAACTACAGCAGTGCTGTAGCAGCACAGAACCTTTCCTCCTGTTCTCTCTTTCAGTAAACGACAAACAGAATGCGTTGCTTCACCCCAAAAAAAAAAAAATCACACATAACCTGTAGCTCAACCAGAGAGTGCAGTAACATCTCCACCATTATTAAAACCTGTCGCAGGTCCATCTTGTTTATGTTCACCATGGAAGTAGAACTACTTCTGTGTTTTTTTAAGGGAAAGTTAACAACTCATGTCGTTGCTTCTATTCTGAATAAAAGCCTGGTGCATGTAAACACTCATGATCGGATTGTACTCATGTAAATGATATAATTCAATTATTTAATCAGAATACATTTCAATCCAATCAAAGAATTTTGCTCATGTAAACATAGCTACTGAGATGTTACAAAAAGTTTGGTGGAATCAAACTTCCAACTCACTCGTATTGTTTTACCCACTGAGCCACCTGCGTCTTATCTGAGCTATCACTAGAAATAACTAAAACTAAAATATTGACTGAAACTCAGAGTGGTGTTAGTAAAACCTCATACTTGTCGTACTGAGTTGTACCACTTCTCCTCAACAGGAGCCTGTTTAATTTTCACTCATGACACCCAGTCACTCAACATTGTGTAGGTTTTACACAATTAGTGTTTGTAGAGACATGCATAGTGCTACCTTGTGCAAATTTTCAGATGATACGTTTAATATTATGCCACCGATTAGATTGTATGCATGATCAAGTTCTGATGGTGTCACAATGGAAATGGACAGCATATTTTATTCAACCTTCTGTTCTAATTTGTATGAATGTATGAATAATGAGGAGAGCATAGCGGCTGTCTATTGAACCTTGTATTTATGGGCCCAATGCATTAGAAAGTGCAATTCCTGAATGATAGAAAAACCCATTAAAGTAGTAATAAAATTGCAAATGTCTCCCCTCTCTGTTTTCCTGCCGTTCAGTATGGGCAGCGTGAACACGTCGCACTCACCAACTGTGTGCGAGCCTCTGGCGAGCACATACATAGCAATATGATACTGAACACATTTCCCAATCCAATTCCTGCCCGCTGTGTTGGTGAAACACTTGGTGAGATCCATCTTTTTCAATTACACCAAAAGAAGACAGGCATTTCTTTAAGCCTAAAGGGGGAGGGGGGAGTTTAACGACAGGTCTCATCTCCGAATCTCAGGTTGCATTAAAACGTGTTGGTCCACTGGATATTAAAGGAGAAAGTGGCGGATTATTCAGCATTCAGCTTGCTGAGGGATCGTCATCCAGAGACACACACTTACTTACAGGAAAGATGGATACGGATTTAAAAACACATCAGAAACATAGCAGAGGTGGTGTGCAGAATAATTTCTTTAAACCTTTGGGTATAATATGAAAAAGTACTTTACACTCATTGGTTTATCATATATTCCAACTGTTGCATTGATCGCTGCAGCCCCAAAGCCAAACACTGCTCCCAACTAAACTGCAATAAGTTTGCATTTCACATTCTGTTTCTGTGGTAGAATTTGATGTTTGCACACGGCTAAAGATGAAACCAAAAAAGGAAGAGCTGCTGCCTAATAAGTAAAAAAACCTACAGTTGAACTGTTCATTTAAATTCATTTTTTTTGTTTGATTTTGTTTTCACAACAAATCATAGACAAAATAAATTTGTATGTTTAAAAAAACCCCAGCTGTGATGTAGAAGTGGCGTTAGTGGCAATCTTCATTGAAACAATTATATTTAACAATTTTAAAACATTTATGTAGAAAATTACATTTTTTGTATAAAACAAATTAAACTGGTTTGAAAACACAAACCCATATGAAAAATTCAGACGACTTAAGAGCAAAAATTTGACTCTGTTTAAACTCAAAAACCTGTGAGGGATGAGGAAAAACTGTTCCATGTGATTTTCTATAACAGTGGTTCCCAACCTTTTTAGACTTGTGTACCCCCTGAACCACTAGTACCCCCTCTGTCAAACATAATGATGATTCTCCAAAACTATAATGTACAACAGCTGATTATTAAATGAAAATAATTTATTCAACCCCCTAGAACATTTAAATCTCAGGCATTTTATTCTTTTCAACTCAAACATAAAGATAAAAATGTTGCCTTGAAAGTGAATAAGTAATAATTAAATAAACCAGGTAATGGCAGGTGCAGAAAACAGCAGCGTCTAAAATACATGAAATACCCTAAATGAGCAAATTCTGAGATATTCCACATTTCATACCACATTTTTTGTCAATGTTGTGATTCTGTTTGCATTTTCTGCATTGTGAGAATCAAAGGGCCTTACATGTCCCTGTCCTATTTTTATTAGTTTTTTTACATACCTGGGAAATTTTTCCACGTACCCCCTGTAATATACTCGTGTACCTTAAGGGGTACATGAACATATTACTCTTCAAGGGGTACACGTACCCCTGTTTGGAAATCACTGCTCATTATTACAATAAACTGTTTGAGTTGTTTGAGAGTAAACAGGCCTAATGAGACCACTACTATGAGTCGAATACTGGTCAAATTTATTATTAAAAGTAAAAAAAAATGACAAAAGTGCTGGGGAAGTATGTTTTTATAGAGCTATAAGTAAATTTGATTCACTTGGTAAACACTAAGCATACTTGTTTGGTTTGTGGCCTTTGTTCCTGACAGAAATGTTCAGAATATAAACAACCACCTGTTGAATAAATATAATCATAAATGTGGTAAATGTGCGGTTTTCGGCATCTAACTCATAACACAATGTTTGTGCTATTTTAACAATTCATATACCAAAACATTCAGCTCATTTATGCCAAGGGTGCTATGACTTTTGGTATTTCAGCTATTTATAGAATTTCAGCTATTTCACATTTAAGCCATTTTTTTGCCATTGAAAAATGAATGGTGCTATTTTCAACAACCTTAAAATCCTTCAAATAGTTTCTAAATCTTTACAAAACCTTACACAATTTATTCTGGTTATGCTCTTTTTTACTCGTGCAAATTTTAGCTACTTTTTTCTAATTTTAGTTTTTTTCTGCTATTTTAGCTAAAATTCTGCTTCTTTCTGCTATTCTTCAGCTTTTTTCTACTTTTGTCTGCTTTTTTCTGCTACTATGTCATATTTAAGCTTCTTACAGATGGTTTCTGCTATATTCAGCTAATTGCTGCACTTTTAGCTAATGTTCAGCTAATATTAGCTAAAGTTTGTGCTTCTTTCTGCTATTTTAGGTTATTTATGCTTCTTACTGTTGCTTTCTGCTATGTTCAGCTATTTTATCTTTTTTAGACTAGTTCAGTTATATTTTTGTTTCTTTTGATTGATTTTCTGTTTTTTTCTTTCAGATTTCCAAGTTTAACTTACAATAAAACTTTTGCTATTTTCAGCTCAATTTCAGCAGCTTGTCAGCTAAAGTTTTTAGCAACAGGCGTTCACAGTAGCATTTTCACAGGAAAGGCAATTTCTCTAGTTTTAAAAGCATTTGTTTAGGAGCATGTTTTTATCCAATGCATGTTTAGGAGCAAAATATCATTAAATCAACTCTACAGGTTAGATTGAGCTGCAGAGTAAAGACTGTTCTTCATCTCATACCCTAAAGCTCATGTCAGAGAAGGCCAAGGGAGCCATGTGTTGTGCTCCAAAGCTTCAGCAGCAGGAATGATGACCCTAACTATAAAGCTGAAACCTAAGTTATTGTGAGGTGTAATTCTTTAGAGAGTATAAAGAAAATGAGGAACCAAAGAAGAGAAATTGCGGAAAGCCAGAATTTTCGCCCTGAAGGTGCAGCTGAAGATTCACAAGTCACCCTCTAATGGTGTTGTCCTCCTGCAGTGTGGAGGAACAGGAGCTTTACACTTAAAGGTTGTGGCAGTGGAGTTTGCCCCCCAGCCAGACACCCCCTCCCCACACACTATAATCAGTTCAGTGTGTGATCATGGAGCTTGGTGTGTGATCACTCAAAAACCCTATTGTGAATGGTGATTGGAAACACCAGGACCTTTATGAGTAATGGACAGAAAAAGGTCCACGTTTCCAAACGCACCTTCTTCATCATCCAGCGACTCCCCAGCAGGAGGACGCCGGGCGAGCCACAACCGGCGGTGCGTTTGATGTTTGCCCCGCCTTCCTCGTGATTCAAAGCTGCTCATTTGTTTTGCTTTATGTTGCACGCCGAGTGCTGCGGTGGCCTTTCTGATCACTTTAAACGCGCACACTAGTGTGTGAAAGCACCCTGGCAGGACGCCAGTCACATCTTCAGTCAGTAATCAGAGAGCCGGGCAGCATTCCTCCTCCTCAGAGTCCGCAATCCCCTCGACCGACCGGAGAAAAGGGAATTACATTTCCCCTGGGTGGCCTCGCACCAGGGAGACAAGCCCCCACTGGCCTCATGTTGGGGGAGAAGATGAAGATAGCCTGTAGGGTAGATTGAAAAAGTGAGAAAATCTTCCCCAAATCAGAGAGGTGACCTAGCCCAGATTGTTTGGCAGATTAAAAGTCTAAGTTTGTGATTCTTTTCATTTGTCAGAGAATAGTGATTGATTCGTGCTCTAAACCTGTTTTAAGTGCCGTAGCATCATGGTAGTCAGGAGTGAACAAGTCTTTAGCAAAGACAATAAGAACTCTGAGGTGAAGCTGTGCAGAAGTTCATCAAGTTCATATCAGGATGTTATTTTCATGTCAGGTTATATATAGACACCCCACACAGCAACGTGTTCCATCTTTAATCAGAAGGTAGATTTTTTTTATTGGATTGTCTTTAACTATTCTTTTGTAAAGACATTATATCACACACTTTTCCTTTAAGCTGCAGAGCACAGTGCTTTTCTAAATGCAGGAAAAAAAAGTGTTTTTTGAATCCTAACAGACCAACAAGTCCCTCCCCCTCCCCTCAGAGCTTCTTCCAAAGCTACGCCTCTAAAACCTGTGAAGCATCACACTCAGCTGGACCAGTACCTGTGCTTTTAAACTCAAATAGCTGACTCATGACTGGGAATAACACAGTTTTCTATTTACAGCAGTGATTCCCAACCAGGGGTACGTGTACTTAAGATATGTAGTGCCCTATGATTTCGGCAATGCGGAATAAACAAAATTGAATCCACTTTTAAACGTGGAATCTCACACAATTTGCTCATTTGGGTGAGTTTCTGACGTATTTTGGGCGCTGCTGTTTTCTGCACCTGACATTACCTGGTTTATTTTATTTAATTACTTATTCACTTTCAAATTTTTTTATCTTTTAGTTTGAGTAAAAAAATGCCTGAGAATTAAACATTCTAGGGGGTTGTATAAATAATTTTCATTTAATAGTCAGTTGTAGCACATTATAGTTTTGAATAATCACTACGTTTGACAGAGGGCTTACTAGTGATACAACAAAATGGCTCAAAAAGGTCGGGAACCACTGATTTACCTTCTTTTTCTATTTCTAATAGTTGTTTGAAGTTGTAGTTTTTGCATACTTTACCATTATCTCTGAACTGTACTATGATAGTAGTATTTGGTGTGCGTGTTTAATGAGTGCACACAGATAAAGTGTCTTATTAATGTGGCACAATATTTGGTATTAGCTAAAGGTTTTAGCCAACAGCGACTGAAACACAAATATTTTTCTTCCTTTTTGGTCACTCTGATTTATCCATACTAAAGCTGCACAATATATTAAAAATTTAGCGTCATCGTGATAACAGCCTGTGCAATAGATATATTGCAAAAAAAAGTCATTTTTTATGCTCTCACATCATCGCATTATTATACAGTTATTGCACATCGCAGGCTTTCCTAATATTGTGCAGCCCTAACATACCTAGGCGTAGTTAACATGCACAATATAACATAGTATTTCATACAGATTGCCTACATGTGCTTTAGGTAATAAATATTTTTTAACATAAGTTAGTTATCAGAAGGAGACTAAATCAATAGTTTTGAAGCTGTTAACTGAATCCCAGTTCAGAGCTACTTTTCTTCATCCCATTGTTTGTGCTAAAACATTTAGTGCTTTCTGCATCGTGTTATTCCACTAAATCTTCATAAAGAGGACCCTTTGTTTAAACAATATGTCTTGCTCAGTTCTCTGACCTTCTAAAGGTCACTGTCAGCCTTTGCAGTAAAAGTTTATGGGATGAAATAATCCCCAGTTGAGAGGAGACCTTCCTCTGTAATTGCTTGTTACCCTTCTGCTTTTGTGCAACAGAGAGAGTCTCATCTGTGATATTCACTGAAGAGATTGAGTGACACGGAGTTGAATATTCCAGATGAACCAATCACGTTCGCCCTCTATTGTTTTAGACTGAAATAAAAGGGATGAGAGTGCAGGGGGCCTTTTGTTGTCTCCACACTTATCGCCGGCCTGTTCTTCATGATCCCAACGTCCCAAGTCTGTTCCAAACAGGACCAGCGATTGTCTACGAAAACAAAACCTCGCTCCCAAGCGATCCCTCTCATTGAACCACAGACACTGTGTAGAAATATGTATGCTTGTATTCAGGCTTGGGAAAGGGCAACCATCAACAATACCTTTGCCTTTCCCTCATTCACGTTGCATATCAAAGGACAATGTGATCAAAAATGCAGCGTAGTTGCCAAGGACTTCACAGCAGTTTCACTTTTTTGTCTCTGATTGTGGCTTTTGTGTCTCCTTTTAAAGCCCAACACTGGCTTATTGTCTCTGTCACACATCGGGGACTCTAAAAGGAGGAGTAATAGGATGTTCAGGTTGGGGCATATGTTGGCTCAGACATGGCCGCTAAACTTCCACTCCATCATTTTCTCCATTTACCCACCGCTGAGGCACATCTGGGTCCAGGTGGCATCCTTACATGTTGTCAGCATGTTGTGGTAACTGCCTTAATGGCTTGAGTCATTCTAACTGACAAGATGGGAAAACAGACATGGCAGAGTCTCGCTCGGCCTCTTTATCTTCTGTTTACCCACCACTGTTCCGCTGATAACAAAGAACCCCATACCTCGATAGCCTACAAAAGCTCCAGCTAAGCCCGGCGAGGTCTTCTGGGTTTTCATAAAACACAACAAGCACAAGTGGTCAGCTTGTGTGGTGAAACAAAACACACACATCTGCTGTGTTCAACCCTTTATCATCTGTTGAAATCGTCAGCTTGTCAAAGAAAAATAAATATCTTTTTCATCTGTGCAGATTTCTGAAGTGTTGGTTATAATGTAAAAAAGGGTTGTTTAAAATAGTACGTCTGTATTTTAAACAGCTTACGACTAGTTGATTTGTTTTATTCCTTGACCTATTTCTTATAATTTCTAAAATTAAAGCATTGATGATAAACTTGGTTTATTGTCTTTAAAGGAATGCTGAATAAAAAAATGGCGGCACGACGGCTCAGTGGTTAGCACTGACGCCTCACAGCAAGAAGATCCTGGGTTCGATCCCCGGTTCGGACCTGGGGTCTTTCTGTGCGGAGTTTGCATG
>JARVGW010000194.1:15988817-16006357 GCA_031762495.1 Anablepsoides rubrolineatus
AGGCCCAGGCCTCCCTTGAAAAAGAGATCTGAGATCTCAACGGGACTTGCCTGATTAAATAACGGTAAATAAATAAAAATGGTCAATTGGACAAAAACACTCAGCATGGATTTAAAAACAAAAAAAAGTTTTATTGTAGATCAAGTGGAAAATTTAGGCAAGAACTGACATCCATCCATCCATTCATCCATCCATCCTTGCATTCATCTATCTTTGTATTCATCCATCCATTCATCCATCCATCCTTGCATTCATCCCTTCATCCATCCATCCATCCATCCATCCTTGAATCATCTATCTTTGTATTCATCCATCCATTCAGCCATCCATCCTTGCATTCATCCCTTCATCCATCCATCCATCCTTGCATTCATCCCTTCATTTATCCATCTATCTATTCATCCATCCATCCATCCATCCATCTTTGAATCAACTATCTTTGTATTCATCCATGCATCCATTGCATTCATCTCTTCATCCATCCGTCCATCCTTCTATGCAACCACCCATCCATCCTTGCATTTATCCCTTCATTTATTCATCCATCCATTCATCCATCCATCCTTGCATTATTTTATTCATTTATCCATCTATCTATTCATCCATCCATCCATCCTTGCATCCATCCATCCATCCTTGTATGCATCCATCCATCCATCCATCCATCCATCCATCCATCCATCTATGCATCCATCCATCCATCCTTCTATGCATCCATCCATCCTTCTATGCATCCATCCATCCTTGCATTCATCCCTTCATTTATTCATCGACCCATCCTTGCATTCATCCATCCATTCATTTATTCATTCATTCATCCATCCTTGCATCCATCCATCCATCCTTGCATTCATCCCTTCATTTATTCATCGATCCATCCTTGCATTCATTTATTCATTCATTCATCCATCCTTGGGTTGATGATGTCACAGCTCCAGGGGACCTCCCAGCAGCTCAAACTCAGTGTTGTAACTTACTAAATGAAGTAGATACCTGTAGTTTTACCTGAACATCTTAACTCAGTATCTCTACAGACATACAAACTACTGTTGGACGAGAGGTTGCTGGACATTAATTAAAGTGCACAAAAAAATAAACCAAATTACAAAAAAAAAAAATCAATCTCCACACAGTTTAATCTCCCCACAGACACACAAAGATTCCAACCCTTCCTGCAGAGATTACTAAACATTAAATCATCCTTATGTATTTCATACAGAAATGTGGATATTTATAAGATTTAAAGATATTTTCATTTCATCTGTGGTACAAAAGATTGTCAGAAATATCCCAATGCTTTGCATAACAATCAGGAAAATTGTTCTCTTATTCTTTGTGCTGTACTAATCTATATTGTTACCGGCTGCCATGGAAGTTTAAATTGTACTGGCAGATAATTCAATAGTTGAGTTTGGGCTGCTGGCTGTAAGCCTGGTTTGAGCCGACATTGATTTGATGTGAAGTACATACAGACCCAGATAGTTACTGATGATAGGCACAGGTTAATATCTAGAGTCTCCAAAAATAAGGGATAAAAGTTAGCTCTGCATGAATCCTAATGAGCTCAACTCCCTGGATAAACGCAGGAATATTTAATAAAGAGCACAGGTTGTTGCTTACACACACACACATCCATACACATCATGCATCAAATAAATTGGCCCTTGCCTCCTCAGAGCTTTGAGTGTTATGTAAGAGCTTTCAGGTACATTTTTCAAGCATAAACAGTCTGGGATTAGTTCTTGTTTGCATGACATGTGGCTACACGATGACCCAGTCGGGTTAAGGATATTATCTGGATTGGGAAGAGACTGTGAACCTCCATAAGTCATTGTGAAACATGCACTTATGTTTAATTAACGCTGAGTTCAAGAACTGCTGGCTTTATTCGCTGCAGAGAAGGGCAGACGGAAGCTCCTTTAATTGGGGATGAAGAGAAAAAAAGGAAAAACTACGATTGAGCTGAATAGATGGGTCATGCATTAAGTTCAACATTTTTCATAGAAACCTCTGATCCTCTCTCTTACACGGCACGATTAACTTTGTCACAGCTTCATTTTCCTTTTGTTCACAACGAGATAATGAGTTTTAGAATTGAAGCTATTACTCATATATTCTTAATTTCCGCTTCAGTTTAAAATAAGATATTTTCACAATGTGTTAACGCTGGGAATTACTCAGGCTAAGAACTTAGGGGGGGATTGATCTGACCGGAGGATAGACGAAATGACCGAGGTAATCAGATAGCTTTTGTTAATTTATTGTCTTCTCTGAACATTTCTCGCCTTGACGCGACCGGAAAACCTGATCCAATCATCGCCAGCGCGGAACCAGCTGACTAAGATTTATTTAAATGAGTAACTAGATTGCTCTTGTTTGATACGGTTCATTTTTCCAATCGAAGTTGTTTGTTTTTGAAAAAACAGCTGCATAAAAACACTAATTTTTCTAATATTTTTGTACATAAATAATATTAGAGGTTGTTGGAGGACAAGAATTGTATTCAATAAAAAAAATGTTTACACCTCTAGTCTGTATAATTCAACATTTTGGTGAGAAAATAATGATTTCACAAGCTTTTTTAACAGCAATTTTTTTTTCTTAATTTTAGTGTGAACAGATTTTTTTAAGGAAAACGACAAACTCCTTGTTTGGTTTCTGCTTTATGTTTTGAGAAAGTGCAGAAAACCTCTTTTCTGTCCTGACTGTTGCCATTTAATATTTATTATTAAGAAGAAATGATAAAGAAAAAAGAAGGGTGAAGTTATTTTTGTGAAAATCACCAGCTGCGCTCAGAATATTCTTGTCTCATTGTTATTGTTACTGCCCCCTACTGGTGTGGCATTGAACCTCCTGCACACTTTCTGTTTTCATCTGGACTGAAATATTTTCCTCACAGCAGTAAAAATATTTATTTAAAGATGTCCAGATTCCCTGTTTAATCATATTCAAGTTTTATTTTGAATTAAGACTAAAATTACTGCTCAGCCTAAAATTAAAATAATTTAGAAGAAAGATTTCATAATTACAAGTCAAGGATGAAACTAAGCAATCCTAACCTTGAATAAAAGCTTCCTGTTTAATACTTTACCCAGAGTCCTTTGCAGCAATTAAAAATTAAAAAATGTTGAATTGTCAGACCAGCTTTGTTCTGTTTGTTTCTTTATTTCTATATCAGTACATTTTATCTAACGGTATATACACATCAGGAAAAGTCTCACATAAAACTGGACTTATTTTGAGCTTTTGTCTGCTTTTATCTGTTTCTAACATTTTTGTAAACATTTAATAGAAAAACAATAATTTTTACTGTCTGAATATCTAAAATCTAAAAGAAAGTTCCAAAAAAAAGATGCTTAAAACTCATCTGGTCATGTTTTCATTAGACCTGTAATAATAAAACAAACTGTTTAACTTAACATCATCACTTTAAGATGTTTGTGTTTTTAAAGTTAAAACCTAAAACTTTGACTTCATGTGCACCGAAATGAACACTTTTTTTACTGCATATTGGTAAAAAGTTTCAACTATTTGACCGTTTCAGGTGGTAAATGTAAAATTGTAAGAAACACTCTTGCTTTTTATACAGGTTTACATAAAAACATGTGTTTTAAAGAAGCAAAGATTAAAAACAACAAAACAGTGAGTCGGCTGCACGGCCCATATTTTAACTTGTCATCGCTGATTTACTCTTGCAGATGGAATATTAAGTATGTTTTAAACACAAGAGGGAGGGAGGAAAAACTGTAGAGAAAGGGAATTAATCCGCTTGGCTTTATTTTGATAATGTTTGAGAGCTACGCCTGCCCAAATCCATCGGCAGAGCTGCTCCACTTTCTCCTCCACAGACGAGCCAATTCTTAATCCCAATTCATCTAATTGTACCTCAGAGTGCTAATAAATATTGTTATGAATTATTCAGGCTCTGAGTGGGCTGATGACACAGAAACGGGTGCAGTGAGCAGAATTCAAAGCACTTCAGATTGGAAACGGGGAAAGTGCACTAAATTCTCCCCTGAATTTGAATTAATGAAAGTTACATGAAAAAATGAATAGTGTGGAGACCTTCTCTGTGTGATTATTGTTCTAATGGGGATGTTAGTGCAACTGTCCAAGACAAAACACTGCCAGTTCATCAAATGCAATCTGATATAAAAGGTAAGAGGCATTAAACCATCAGGCTGTTAGTGATAATAAACACTGCTACATTAATATGCCCATTATACAGGAAAGTTTGTGCACTTAACAACTGACATTGTCTGAACCCGGAGTGTTGCCTCGGCGTTCAATAATCTATTCACAGCACACCTGGCGCTCCTTTTCATGCCGTTTAAGTGCTGCTTTTTAATGCATTCATCTCTTAATTTGCCACCCGGATACTGTATGTTTTCAAATGTCATCCATGTTCTGCACAGCTGGAGGTTTTACAATTCGCTCCTTGGCTGCAGGTCCGCGGGGAAACGACCGCGGATTAGACTCCGTGGCAGCAACGCGCCGGGCTTGTCTTGTCGCGGCGCTGCGCGGCGCAGCACCGCTCCTCCGCAGAGCCCCCCACGCTAATGGCCGTGGCTCAGACCGGGCCTCATTAAGGCAAACTGACACCAGGAAACAGGGGCTCGCGGTAGGCGTGATTAGATTAAAAGTTCAGACAAGCCTTTGGTCTGTGTAATTTGCGAGGCTTTGGCGATACACAAATAAACAAAATGCAAGAGCACTTCAGAAACAACCCCCTTAATTAGCTCGTTGAGACTTTGGTAAGCAACATCAACACTGTGGCCTGAGGCTTTGGAAGGAGCCGCTGGAACCAGGGAGTGGCTGGGGGGGGCTAAAGGACAGCAGAATTATTGACTACAGTTGTTTTATTTTTGCGGCCGCAGATGCAGGCAGGAGGTCATTGAAATCAGCAGCTCTGCTCCAAGCCGCTGATTTGAGGCTGGAATTAAAATGTTCCACAGCTGTTTGGCTGGTCTCTGTACCTTGACTAATGAGTTGTGGAACAGGCTGATATCTCGCCAGTTGCTGACATCCTCACTCCGACCAGTCGACTGTTTCAAAGTGTTTTCTGACTAAAATACCACCTGCCCCGCTCAGCTGTTGCTACAAACAGCTGCCTTCCCAACATGTGGACGGCAGCACGCGCGTGTGCAGTTTCAACTTTTCATCAGGCCGCCACCAATCACCAGCTTTTTTCCCACCTGACATCAGACACTGGCAGGCTCTTCACACAGTGACATGGATGTTTTATGTTTCTATGTCATTTTACAAGCTCAAAGAACAAAATATAGATGTTAAAGAAGGAATTAATGATGGATTACAGTTACAGACTGAGTTTGACTCATTTTGCACGTGTCTGTCATGACTTTTAAGTTTGTATTGTGCACAGTAACCTGCTTTTACTTTATCTATCTTTCACCTTGATAGTCCGGTAATTATTATTCTTATTCTTATTTTGATCTATGTTTATTCTTTATTGTTACTATCTTTAATTCTAGTATTCTTGTGGATTAATATATACTGATTTGTGGATTGCTGTGTGCATCTGCTGCTGCTACACCTGAATTTCCCCGAGCGGGCAATAAAGGCTATTTCTATTCTATTCTATTTTATTTATTTATTTATTTAATTTCCCCTTACTCATTTTTAGATGTTAAAAAAATAAAAAAGATAAACAGAACAAACCTGAGAACATGACAAGTTAAATTAGTTCCATCACTCCGGAGCATCAACCTGACTTTTTTTCTTTTGGGGAATAAAAAAATTAACCTAAAGGGGACATATCCTGCAAAATCCACTTTTAGCTGTTAAATGTGTTTTGTTGTAGACTTGGAATCTCTAGGAGAGGAAAAAAATAAACGTTGAGTTTAGTCTCTCCTGGTGCTGCATCATATGTTTAAACCCGTTTAGTTTTCTCTATTTTCTGTTATGTTTTCTGAATTATTACGTCACATTATTTGCAACAGAACTGCCAAAAAACTACAGTTTGGTGGTCTTGGTTCTCCTCAGACTCTGGCTCCATTATGTAAGGCTGGATGTTGACATCTTTGAATTAATTTGTGTGCACTGCTACTGTATTTAGTCATAAACTCTATCAATCTATCAAACTGGAATAGACTGGTCTGGAAGCTGGAGAGAGGTGGGTTGTGAAACAGTGGAATTCATTGCTAACTGAGTTGAATAACTGAACAATATCTGAGTTTAAAATGTCTTAAAGATAATCAAAGATCTCAACTGTAATGTTTCAGAGTGAGTGAGGTGGAGGGGGGCTCAGTGGGGGCAGGCGCTCTGCTGGAGAATGAGCTCCAGGAAGGGACTTTGTGTAAACTGGTGGAGCTTTGTACCAGAAAACATTTAGGCAGCTCCACAATGGCCACCTCATGAGATTGAAGGATTTCTCAAACAAAAAAAAAAAGCTACACTCTGGGTATGTTTTACATGAAATAAAGCTTAAAAAAAAAAAGTTGATTTTGAATACTCACCCTTTAAAATACACAACATGTCCACTTTAACTCCATTAAATATCAGTAGCAGTTTAATATTTCAGCCAACATGGTGGATCAGTGGTTAGTACTGTTGCCTTGCAGTGAGAAGATCCTCAATTTGGGGTATTTCTCTAAGAAGTTTACATGTTCTCCTCATGTTTGTGTGGCTTTCCTCCCAGTCTAAAACAGGGCTGTTCAACTAAACTGCTCCAGGGGGCCACAGTTACTGCAGGGCAACAGTTCAGGGGACAAACATCCAGCACTTAAAGTCATTATGTAAATAAACCAAGTATTACAAAGATCTGTTACCTTTGAAAAAGTTTATTTTGCTGTATTTAATCATGAAAACAACATACAGAACCCTATATAAAGTAGTGATAATTAAACATTATCAAAAACAAAAAGAACACATTATGCCTCCTTTAACACAAATCATATTTTGACATCTCTGACTTGCCAAATGTTTAAGCCAATGCTATGTTCATAGAAATTTTTTTACCAGCTTCTAGCCAATATTCTGCCATTTCTGTATATACCAATGGTGTCTACGTTTAACAAAAAGAACTTATAGTAATTAAAGTAGAAAACCAGGGGTTTGGGCTTAAGAGCTGAATGAATAATCCTGGTCTAAAAACATGCATGTTAGGCTGCCTCATGTTAAATATTTGTGATTTCAGTTGGTTTTGTCTGGCTAAATAAAAGTTCAGTCAAATATTACATTCAGATTCATCCAAAATATCTAAACATGATATGATTATTTTTAGCATTTGAGGACTGAGAAATGATTTCACTATATATGAGACAAAGATGTCAGTTTGCTGGTGATTGATGACCGTGATGATGACTGGATAGCTGAGTGCATGTAGTGTGAACTACACCACTCATATATATATATATATATATATATATATATATATATATATATATTCCCTGATACAGCAGTACTTTTTAAATGCCTTTGATAAAGTGTAGTAATATGTTTCTTCTGTTGGGAGCACCATCAGTAAACATTATTATAGAAGCTGCATGATAACTAATCTGACTGATGGATCATGCATGAGCAATGGTGACACATAAGTGATGGATAGTGTTAATATCACTTGTGGAAACATTTTTTTTTTCCTCATCTAAAAAGGACAGCTACACTTATTTTCTGTCCACCAGTTGACTTTCATTTATCATCACATTTGTCAAAAATATGTGCTCTCGATGTATTTTTACTCCTTTTTTTCCCGTTACTCTTGTGGGTCGATAAAGTTTCCTGAGCGATGATTTGTGGCCGATAGGTAATCAGATTAAAGTGACTCTCCGCACCTTTAATATTCAGACTTTGAGATTGTCTTTTCAGACCAGCTGTCAGAGGGAGGAGAAAAGATCGGAGGCGGTTCGAGCAGTCCCGCCAGATGGTTTGTGTGTGTGTGTGTGCGTGTGTGCGTGTGTGTGTGTTGTCATAGCTGCTCTTCTGCAGTATGTGGAGTGATGGAGAAAGTTGGTGCATTCTTAATAGATGTGCTCTTTCTGTATGCTTATCTGCTCAAAAGGTCAGTGAACATTGTGAGATTGAAAACACAAGCCCAATTTTTTTTAAGGTTACATAATTCCCTAAAAATCACAACTGTTGCTCTTAAAGTGTGAGAACTGTATCCAATATTTATGTTGTAATTTTTAGTTTAAAATGATCATTTCAGCCTTTTTCTGAGCTATGATGTTTTGTTTTTTTACTGACCTTAAGACATTATCCCAGTTTAGTGTCTTGTTGTAGGTAATCAGTTGCTTTACGTTCAATTTGAGCTGCTAATTTAAGGAAAAAAAAAAAGTCCAGCCCCTCTATGCCACCATTTTTTAAGACAAAGTTTTGGAATCATCAGATCTAACTCAGCAAATCAACACAAAATAAATCTGATTAAATGATTGCAATTATCTCATTCTGACAAATCTTAGAACGGTGAATTCAACAATAACATAAATACAAATAAATTAAGGTGTAATCCTTAAATATTTCATCTTCACTGCTCAGTGTCGGAGTTAGCTCATTAAAATCCACTTTAAACTCCATAACCTGCATAAAGCAGCCTGGCACAAAGAACTGGAACTGTTTTTGTTTGTTTAATTAGTTTTTACCTCTCAAGAATCTTGATGTTCTGTTTTAAATTACACGTACCGGCCCCTTTAATAAATCCCACCTGTTTAATTGTTTACATAAACAGTAGTGGTGCAGCGATACAGAAAGTCCACGATTCAGTTCGGTTCAATACTTTAGTCTCATGGTTAAATATTTATTCGATACAAAAAGAAAAATGTCGATGCATTTGCCGAAAAAGGGAAAAATACCCAGTGAGGAACAGTTGTGGACAAAACTGGCAAGAAATAAGCTCTTGTTACAACCGAGGTCTACAGAACGTCTCTGAACTCACCACACATCGGCTCCTTGAAGCAGATGAACTGCAGACCGCACAGGGTGGCACTCTTCTCTGCTGAAACCAGTAAACTGAGGCTATAAAAGACACGTTCTCACCAACGGTGGTATTGTCTGAGATACCACAAGAGATGGTTGACCATGAAAACCTCTGTAAATTAGCAGTTTGTGAAATATTCCACCAATCGTGTCACATTCAAAGTCAATCAAATTGCATCGGTTTGAACTTCATCACCTTTGAATGCCTAGGTGATGTGATTGGTTATAATAAACTGAAAAGATGTGCAAACTAAAGAGCCAAGTGAATGATTATTGCTGGTATAGCTAAACATAGCTCAAAATGTAAAAAAGATGTGTGCTTGGTTGATTATTTATTTGCTTCTTGACAATAAATCTTACAGTGGGCACGTGATTGGCAGCACCAGGGGGGTACCAGAAGCTCAAAACAAGGGTCAATAACAGTAGAATAAGCTGTTTGGTAATTACAGAAAAGATTTAGTAAATGTTTCATTTTTCGCAACCCACTCAGCTCTACTGCTCATCCCACAAATGCATGTTCCTTACAAATGTGGCTCAGTTTAAAATGGAAGATTTATTGCCACGAAGTACTGGTTATACTAATTCTTTAGTCTTTTTTTCTCTCACACATTTGTCTTGATCTTAATAACTGCCTGGTAACACAATTGTTGTCAAATGTTCACGTTGTCCTAAATTTGACAAATAGTAAAACAAAAAGCACAAAACATCTAACGTGTGAATCTGAATGTTTAAGTTTTTTATTATTACCTTTGAATAAAGATTTTAATGTTTTGTATACGTCTTAAGCAGAACGCAGATCACTGCCCAGCTCACTGAACACTGATAAATGGAAAGCCAGTGCGTTAAAATTCGATGCCAAGGGCTTCTGACCAAGTGTCAGTGTGTGATGAGTTGGGAATGAGAATGTGTTGCAAGAAGTAATGCAGTGGTTTCATACTCAGTATAGCTCAAGGGTTTGTAGAGGGAAGAAAAAAAACTCTGTAAGGCAGAAGATGACAGACAGGTCAGACCATTCTCTATTCCTTTAAGATTCCTGTCTTCTGGCTTCTGCCACCCACAGTGCTAAATCAAGGGCCAAGTTGGGCTCTCTTCAGCTCTGTGTGTGTGTGTGTGTAAGAGAGAGAGAGAGAGTGTGTGGTTGGGGGAGCTGTGAAGTGGATCAGACCCACACGGCACGTCTAGTCCAAAGGCCATGCCTGCTCCATGGTTGCCTCCACGCCGCTCTGCTCCCAAAACATCCACACTGCCCACCAAACACAACCCAGAGAGCAAGCAAACAACCCTCAAAGAAATATTGCACCACACGCAAGTACAGTGGGTTTGCACAGGGGCATTCTGTTTACAGTAGACACATACAGAGTATATATTCCTCGCAGGACGGGAGCGAGCGCACACTCATCTCAGGAAGTACCGAGTAGGAGGACAAGCCCGGCATCTCATCTCCTTCCCTCTTTCCTGTCACAGTGCGGTGGCGTAGAGGATTCAGGCCTTGTGTTTGGCACAAAGGCCTCCTACATGCCTGCAGGCCATCTCCTACGGGCCGTTTATTTTTTTCAACTCAGCAGGTTTCCTCCCACTGTGAACCTGGTCTGAGTCATTACCTCTTTTTCCCGAGTGTCAGAGATAAATCTGGCTAATGGAGAACACAAAGGTCAGCATCACTTTTTGTCAGAATTTTGCTCGGCTCATGTTGAGATTTGAATTCTTCTACCTCACTTTTTTTTTGGTCTGAAAAGCTCACACTTCTAGAGTTCTCAAATAGGATTTTGACAGATTCTTTTTCTACTCCGAAATAATCCGCTGTCAAAAAAAACAGAAAAAAAGAAAAAAACTTTGAGCTAGGTCTACTTAACCGGCAAGTTTAATGTTGGTGCTTTAGGTGAACTTTCATAATTTCATTTCAGCCTAATTTCACCATTTTTACTGAGTGCATTTTCCTAAAGTGCTAAAGTTATAAGACGGCCTAATTTCTTTTTCTACATTCTCGCCTGGGCTTAAGGGTATTTTCTTAAATGAGGTTTCTAGCTTCTGCTTCTGATTTTTTTTCTCCCCCAGCTAATGGGATTATTTCTTAGCCTGGTTGTGACCTCTGAACCATCATCCACATCTCTGCTTTTTTTCAGTAATTGAAATTGGTCTGGTGTTATGCCCACAGGCCTTTTCTTACAACACATATTCAGAATTGTCATGCGAGGAAAAGCACACGTATTGTTGCCATTAAGAGAAACGTTCCAGAGAAGCACCAGGATAATACCAGCTACAACCCATCCCACACAAGAAAACAAAAGTCATAACAAAATGGTCGTTAATGGATTGATTATTTCTTCCTTCTGTTGGAAACACTGATGAGCCAGGTTTGTATCAGCTGCCTCACGTTCATTTTCATAAACCAGCATCCAGAGAAAAGTTGACCAGATTAGATGTTTAGGGGACAGTGGACTGTCGTTGGTCTCAGGGTTGAGGACACTAGCTGCGTTTCCATTACAAATGTGCGCAAAACTTTGCCGATATTTTGTTAATGTCGAAAAAACACAGTTTCGAAATTGCGGTGTTTCCATTAGGTAGGAAATACTGTCAAAGTCACGCGTGAATACGCTTGTTCTCGCGATAAGTCATTACAAACATGGCGACAATGGATGTAAACAATCATGCATGTTGCTACCACGACACTAGCGCTCATCAACCATCAGAGGAGACGTCAGCGTCTTATCGAGGCTTTCGAGAGACAAGCCCCTTATACTTAGGAGCAAATACGTATGTGGTGTTTTGGGTAAATTGTAGTCGGTGAGTTTATTTCTTTCTTTTACAACTTCGGTGAATTTACTACTGCTTTTACTTCCTGTTGTCATCTTTTTTGCCAATAGAAACAGCCGGTTCTTAATCACGTGACTCCAGTGATGCGAAAAAAGTGTTTCCATTACAGTTTTGCGAAAACACCAATTTCGATACGACTGAAAAACCACCTCTTCTTAGCACAGAAACATTTTGTCAAAAACGTAAGTTTTTTCGAAATTGACGTGTTTCCATTGAGCAAACTTTTTTCGAAATTCTAATTTGCGCATTTTCATGGTCAATGGAAACACACCTACTGTCTCTAAAAGAGTTATTTAAGATTAAGTGTTCATGATGTTTAAAGGGCCAGTATTGTTTCTCTCGGCATATATTTAAATTCTATACCATAATAAAGTAATTATGTCACCTTCAGTTGTTATTAAAAAGCAGAGGTTTATAGTAACTAAATAAATTTACTTTGTTACAGTACTTAAGTAATTTTTTCGAGGTTTGTATTACCAAGTATTTTTTTAAATCGTGACTTTTACTTACTTTTAAAACCTAAAAATTATACTTTTACTTCTTACTTACAGTTAAAGTTTAAAGTTTAACATCTAGTTACTTGTTATAAATTAAATGTGTCTGAACTCATCATGAAAAACGTTTGTGCTCTAAAAAAATTAAGTGTTGAATTTACTCAACTAAATCATCAACTATTTCCACTAAACCTAGTAGAGTAAATTTGAGGCGATATACATATTTTATTTTAAAGAAATTGAACAATTTAATCTTTTGTTGAGTCAGTTTGGTTCTATAAATTTAACAGTTTATTTGTTAAAGAGCATTGAACAGTACTTTTACTTCTACTTTCCCAGTGTTTGTGAACAGTTTTATGACTTTTACTTAAGTAGTTTTATCATCAGTGACATTTATTTTTACTAAAGTCATTTTCTGTTAAGGTAGTTTTACTTTTACTTATTTTTTTTCAAGTACTTTATAGACCTCTGTTAAAATGCTGTTTATAAATCAAAAATAAACTTGACTTCTCATCACAGCCGTTTCTAAATACTTTGAAATTGGCCTCTGTCTCTTTAAGAACCTCTTACCAATTCCATCACACCCATTTCAGCACGTCATCACAACAACTTCATGCCGTTTACAACCGGTCTGAAGAGTGTTGTATTTTGTTTTATTAATAATAAAAAAGCAACAACATTAAACAATATCAATTTAGGAAAATAGCAACTCAGGATAAAACGGAACCTTACCGTAATCACATCGTATTTTAGTGATATTCTTAATAGTCCACTGGTAAATTCCCTTTTGTTCAAGAAAGCCATAATCGGTAAAGTGGCTCACAAAGATATAACTTTTTTTTTTTTTTTGTCGGAGGGTTGCTTCCAAAATTGAAGTCCAGCCATTTCTGAAGAACCGTGTCCTCCATGTGAAGCTTAAAAAGAGGGTAGTCTCCTTGGCAACTGAAAATCCATTTCCTCAAAGGTATGTTTTAATCTGAAAAGGACTGGACTGAAAAATATTAGGAGCTCAGCAGAATGTGTGTGATGAATAAGCTCAGTTTGGAGAGACAGCCCAGAGGAAGAGCTGATCCCAAAAAGGTGGTTCTAGGCCCAACCGGGGGGTTTTTGCTCCCCTGCCTGCTGCCTCAGGACACTACAGGATTTCTCAAACATGCATGAAAGAGTCAAAGCAAGACTCTGGGCATGTTTTTGATAACATTATAACATGATCTAAAACTCAAAAGTTGATTTTACATGATATTGGCATTAAAGACAAAAAAAAAAGCTTGATTTAAGTTGTGAATCAGCGACTGAGGCAATGCTTGAAGCATCAACTGTGTTTTTCTCCAACACCACAGTAAGGACACATGTCACCTCTCGGATGTCACAGTGAGTTCAGAAAGAATCAATAAACATCCTCGCTATGATTGATGAAGACCCAGAGCTCTGAGCAGTGTCTCACTTGTGATCCACTTCTAGTGAGACATACATTAGCGTCTCTTGTTTAACGAAGGGACAAAAACAAGGCGGCGCTCTCGTGGGAGCGTTGTCTAATTCTTTTCCATTGTGCATGACTGGGGCGTGGCGGTGTCCTAGTGGCCCATTCCAGTCACCATCAACTAAGTGCTGTACTCTGGGGCCTCCAGCCCTGACTTAATCAGACCAGTTGTACATAAATAGCAGGTCAGCATATGGTTCCAACGGTTCCACATTGCTTTTACTTGCTTGCTTAACTATCTTCAGCGCTCCTCCAGGATTTAAAATGTCATAAGCAGCTGCGTTGTGCAGCACGTATAGTCGACGGCCTATGGAATCGTGTGTGCTCACACATATGGTGCATACGTAGCGCAACCGCCTCAGGCAACACAACATTTACCATTTGCATCGGCCTCTAGGTCAGCACGGAGCTGAATACACAACATGTAATTCGTTCATTCCAACAGCAGGTTGGTAGAGGGAAAAATGCATCGGCGCTGTTGGCTGTGCAGCGGATGTGAGGGAAATCTATAAATGTTTGCTGTATATTGTGTCAGAAGCACTGTAATTGCAGCCCATTAAACCAGCGGGGTGTCCGGTCGAGCCAGCTCTGATGAAGCGGCGCTTCGCTGCTGCCTCCACCAGCCACAGTAGGGTCAGCAGGCTGGGGACCACCAAGATGATTTAAAGTCTGAGTCACTGGTTAATAGTTAATGAGAGTGAGTCGTTCAGAGGCTCTGGATGGGTTCCAGCTTCTAGCCAGCTCAGGGACAACAGCCTCGGAGCCACTACAGGCTGGAATTGAGAGGCAACCGAGAGGTCTATTCATTTTGTTAAATGAAGGTTTCCTCCTCTTCACTCTCAGCAGATCGCTATGCACACAAAAAGACAAACAATAAACACAAAAGATCCACCTACATGCTCCTGTGATTGTGTCCCCGTCTAATCTCCCGCTCCCGTCCCAGAAGCAGATTTACTGCCACTTCTGTCACCTCTGTAACTTGTTCCCTCTGAGTTTTTTTGTCTCGTTGTTCATCATTTTTCCATTTTTCAGGCCCTGCGCACGCTCAGCCATAACTCATGGTTGTGGGAAACCTTGTCATTCAGCCATTTTCCTGAAATAAAAAGGGCTGATTTTAAGAAGGCGGAGGATAAAAACTGAGGTTTTTGCACGCAGATGCTTACTGTGTCTGTCGAGCTCCAACATCCATAAATACAGCTGCAAGAAGTGATAAGTCAAGAGAGAATCAAGGGCACATTAGTCTCCACAGAAAGAAACAGAGCTACAGTAGGAAGCCATTATTGTTCCAGGTTTTTTGCTAATTTATAAAGTGGCTATTAGCAAGGCTGCCAGACTTCCTCGTTTGGATCTGAGGTGTTTATTGGTTTATTAGGATCCACGCTGACTTCACTGTACCAATTTAATGCAATGGAATTGAAATAGAGCAAGATATTAGCGTTGTCTGCAGGAGCAGAGAGAATCGTGTCACGTAGCCTGTTAATGTTGTTTCATTATGAGAGCGGATTTAAACGACTGTGTGCCCTGCAGAGGTGACAGTGAATTATAACTGGACGAATTTACACTCTCCAGTGAGTGCCGGGTTGCGTGCATGTTTGCCTTCCGTATGTTCTGCATGCATCTGTGCATACGGCGCCGTGCGACTGGCTTTGAGAAGCTGTAACGTTGCTGGCTGTGAGAAAAGACAGAGATTGGCCGAGAGCTGGAGAAGAAGACTCTCCAGGGTTTAGAGAGAATGCTCATTAAGGCCTCCTATAGCACAGCCAGCTCATTCCTCACAGTCCCAGCGGCCGGCTCTACTACGCTCTGCTTCCTTACCACATCCTCTCCCCTCTTTATCTGCTCTCCTCTATTTCGGTCTTCGTTTTTTTTTTTTCTGTCTCTTTCCCCCCATCTGTGTCTCGCCCGCTTCTATTTGCGCTGTCTTCCACCTGCCATTTGGAGGCTTCAAAAGCAGATGTTTTGACTTGAAGAAGAACGTTTGCATGTATGTTAAGCAACTTTACCTTATTAGTAATTGAGCTCATGCAGTCTGGCTCATATTAAGCAGAGTGTGTTGCTGTCTCCGGCCCACTGTTTGCATGTTTTCTCTTAATTGGACTGTAGAAGCCGTCCTGGGGTCATTTTTATGTGCTTACTGCAACAGAAAGCAGCTGGATGCGAGCAGTGATTGAGATTTATCCTCCAGAATGAGCTGGGAGTGTTTGCTCAGCAGTTGCTCATACCTCTTGGTCTGAGGTGTCTTTGCGAGCAGCGGAGGTGGATGTGTTGAACAGGTGGAACTGTCACTGACGAGCCCGGCGCTGAATCTCTGGAGGCTCGCAGCTAACAGCGGCGGTTTTATATTTAACTCACCCATTTTTGAGCCCTCTCTCTTCTGCTGGTTGAGGTAAAAAAAAAAGACTTTCCTTGTTTTTAATCTCATTTGAAATGAATTAGGTCGTTGTATCGTTGCACGGGTAATGTAAGTAATGTATATATTTTTGCATCTCGAAGAAAATGTAGCAGACTTGCGTGAGCCGTGCTCGCGGATGAGTGTCGGTGTCGTTATCCGTCACGCGGACAGGCGGCCCGCTGTCGGCTTGATTACCGTTGGCCAGCCAAACGCTTGACCCTCAAGCATTTGAGGCCCCACTGGTGGCAGCGGTGGGAGCATTATCCACCTCCACCCCTGCCTGTGTGTAATGGTCCCACCATGTGATCGATGGCCTGTGTACCTGTGGAGACCAGCAGCTACAAAATCAAACACACACACACACACACACACACACTTATTCAAGCAGCCGGCTATCATAAAGGCCTGGAGACACACAGAGCTCCTCAGGAAACACCTCGAAGACTCGCCCTGACACATGGATCCATTACACAAGGGACTACATGTTCAGTGTATTTATCACCTTGTCTGCAAACATTGTGCTCTACATTAGAAATGGATAAAAAACATACCCACTAAATTCCTTCATTTATGCCTCATCTTTGACTGGGAGAACCAGGATCCCTTTAAACAGCAGGAATATTACCATCTCCATAGTTTTCTTTTGTTTTACTACATTATATAATGTGTTTTAATCATATGGTGTCTTTGAGAGCCATGAAAGGTGCCTTCAAATAATAATAATAATAAGCATTTTTTATTTTTTAACTTATAAATTTTATCTATCTCCCTGATGCTGGTAATAATTGTTATTCAGTGCTGTGAAAACTAGGTGATCATACAACTGTATATGTGTGTGTTTATGTGCTCATAGTTGGCCTGCTGTTAGTAAAATATCCAATTACCTACTTTTTGTATTGTGATATAAATCATATTCCTATTTGAAGTGTACCCGATTCAAGATGTCTGACACAGCTGGTCAACCTTAAACACAAATCTTTTATTCAGTTGATTTTTTTATAGATGTATTTTGTTAAAATTTGGTGAGATTTTATTTGAGACTCATCCAAATCTCAGATTAGAGATTCTTTTTTTTTTATTAGTAATATATTTAATTCTTAAAAACAACAAAAGTCCATTAAAAAAAACAGAAAAACAGTGTGTTCAGTTGGAGGCTTCTTCAATTTTGTTGTAATACAGACTGATACAGAAGATCTGTCCTGCCCACAACCATCACCATCTACAATAAGTCTTTAGTTAAATGAGTTACAACAAAACCACTGATTGGTGAGCCTGATGGATAACCCTTCATCAGGGCTAAATAACAAAAACAATCTAAAGCTCCTATGTTGAGCAGTTTGTGAGTTATGAGCATTTTTGCATGTCCAGACACCCCCTCTTTGGATGGAGCCCCCTCCTCAAATATGGGGTCTATCGTAAAACCGTT
>JARVGW010000194.1:16008741-16023684 GCA_031762495.1 Anablepsoides rubrolineatus
CAAGATTAATAATCAAACACATTCTGCTCTTGCTTAGTGTATCATCTCAAAACAAGATGAAAAATATTCTTTGGCTGTGATATAAGTGTACCTTATTTACCTCATTTAAACTATGTAAACGTTTTTAACCCTGCCTCTAAAAAGAATCCAAACTGGGAATCGTTAGGAATGGTGGAATTCAAATGAGGAACCGGAATCGTTCAAATCCAAACGATGCCCAACCCTATTCTTGAGACAAACTGTAAAAGTTCTGTATTTCTGCATGTTTTAAAAAAATCATAAACTTTCAGATGGAACCCAGAAATCTTTTGATGATAAATTTATCTTATTTTATTTATCTTCTCTGAAAAGCAAAGCTCCTTTCACGTGTGTTTAGTTGCATCACTCTTCCTAAAGTTTATCCCGTTTCTGTTTTATTATAAAACTTTGTCTTCTTTACATTGTGGGTTAAAATGCTGGGACGTAAGAGTCACTAAAATCCTCCCAAAAGGTTGGTTTTTAAAACAAGTAAGAGCATTAAAATCCAGGAAATGAGCTGCAAACATCTGAAGCAGTAAGGAAAAAGTGATTTCAGAGCTCAGCAGGTAAAGCCTTTTTATCCTCATGGGTGATGGCAGTTAGCACAATTAGACACAAAGAGAACAGGGAGCCTTTACACCACCTCAAATATTGTTGCAGTAATGCGGCATAACTAGTTACGTAATTTTGTTCTATTTTTTTGGTATTTATTGTAAACCTCGATGGACTGCATGTTTATTCATATATGAAATCATCAAAACAATGAACCTCCCTTTAATGCATTAAGTTTCTTTAGTTGTGCTTCCCACTCTTTCTCCTTTAGGCTCTCACTTGTATTTCTCATCACATACAAATATTTTTTACCTTGATCACATCTCAGAAAGTATAAATGAATCTTGTGTAGGTTACCCTATCTGTATTTATTTTTTTCTTCAAACACACCTGCTTCCCCGCTAACATCCTGTTCCTGTCTGTCTCCTTTATAAACAAAATTCCCCCTGCTTGATCTTTTCAAAACTCCCCATTTGTCCTTTAGAGAGCCAAGGTTAGCGTGTCCATCGCTGCCTCATTCCGCAGCAGAGATCTGTCAACAAACTTCTGAGGACTTTCTCACTTGGCAAACTTGAAGAGGAGCGGTGGGGGGTGGTGGTGAGGGGGGGGGGGGGGTCCCAGGAGGTAATCAAGCTCCTCCTGCTCCCAGTATCTTTAAACAGAATAGATAAAGGAGGCGCAGGTCACGCAGGAGAGCTCAGGTACTCGGCAGGAAAAGTTCAGCGTATTGATGTGCTGCAAAGGGCCAGTGCTTCACAAAGAGAGGAGCCCGTCACACCGCAGGCTTGATACCTGCACAGGTAGCCCAAAGGGAACCGGGTTAGTGCCCAGAGAAATTGACTTACTGGAGAGAGAGAAAAATAAAAAGGATTAGTTCCTCTTTCCTTTCTTCCATCCTTCTTTGTAAATCTTTCTTTCACTCTTCTCAACTTTAGTAGAGAAGAAGAAGAAAAAAAACTTGGAGAATTTTTTTTTTTGCTGGAGACTAATGATGTATAGGTTTTCTGAAGGACGTATGCTTTATATATACATACAGCATCGTGAAGTGTGCCTACTGTATGTATATTTTTAATACATAAATGATGTAATTTTAGTGAACAATGCTGCAGATACTTCATGTTTTTGTGTTTAGCCTCTGTGACTCTGTTCTGTGCGTCGTCAGAGATTCATTGTGACAACAGCTACAGACAACAGCTACAGAACCAACCTCCTCTGTCAAATCTCCACGAGGGTTTTTTTTGAACCGGTTAACTTGAGTACATTTTTTAAATAAGACCATGGGTGGAGCATTTCCTTTGGCTGACTCTCCGTAGTGGAATGCCCCCTCTGTGTCGGAGTAGAGCTGCTGCTCCTTCACATCGAAAGGAGTCAGTTGAGGTGGTTCGGGGCATCTGATTAGGATGCCTCCCTTTAGAGGTGTTCCGGGCACGTCCCACTGAGAGGAGGAAGACCCAGGGATACCCTGGAGGGATTATGTATCCTCTCTGGTCTGGGAACTCCTCGGGGTCCCCCAGGACGAGCTGGAAAGTATCGCTGGGGAGAGGGATGTCTGGGTTTCTCTCCTGGACCTGTTGCCTCAGTGACCTGACTACAAATAAGTAGAAGTGTTTGGTTAGGGGTTAGGGTTAAGCCCTAACCCCTAACCATTACAGAAATACCCATGATTAAATCTTCTTCAGTAAAGTACAGATACATGAAAATGTATTTAAGTACAGTAACAAAGTACTTGTACTTTATCTCCCACCACAGGGTTGAAGGCATCACAATGCTCAACAAATCCAGGTAGCTTCTCTTCAGCTATAACAGCTCTGTTCTTGCTTGTGTGGTTCTTTTCATCAAAGCATTTTGTACTCAGAAAGAAACTGCAGCTCAGAAGTTATCTCAGTTCTACGACACTAGAAAGACCAAAATGATGTAACAAGTTCTCAACCTTTTTAAATCAGCCTTAAGTCTGCTTTTGTCTCTGTTCAACACTGTTTTTTTTTATATAAACGTTTATGTTTACATGGATTTTAGCAGTGTTTATGCAGCATGAATTCCTCCTTTGTTAGGCCTCCTATACAGAAGTTTGTGTTTTCTAATATTTATTTTATCAGACATGGGCAGACATAAATCTACAATGAAAAGTCAGAGTATTGACTCGTATATAAAACTCTGCAAGCCTCTCACTGATCTTTGTTTTCTTTACAATGACCTGCTTTGCCTTCCTACTCACTTGACTTTCACTTTAATAAAGCAGTGGCTGCTTTAAAGTGAGCTATGAGTGAATTCGTCTGCATTATTCTCTAAATTGCTGCTTGGAGCTGTTAAAGGCTAGAAAAAGAACTTAAACTCTAAGAAAATGTGACCATTCTCCAGCCCTTTTTTTCCCCCCTGTCCCTCTCCATTCCTCACTTTTTCATTCAAGCACAATTTGATTTGACTTGATTTGATTTGAGCCCTGCCACTTTCAGTTTGAATAAGGTAACCAAGAGTTATTTGCTTGGAGAGACGAGGAGCCTCACCGGACGGAAGGTTTGATGAATTATTTTTTTTCACCATTTTAAAAAATTCAGTCTTTGTTTTATTCAAATGTAACACATGACAACAGAGACCCGCTGTTTGATGAGGTGCATGAGATGTAAATGTCGAGCGGAGCGGAGCCTCGCTGCTTATCGGCTCTGCCAAGGAAGGTGCCCAGCATTGTAATTATCTGATCTGAGTGGATTCAAAGTCTGCTCTTTTTGTGTGAATGAGTGCTGCTCCGTTGCTTTGAGAGGGGGGGAGCTGTACAGTAACGTCCCTCGGGGGGCATCTTTGGATCAGATAGAGCATGCAGGGAGATGTGTGCTGCAGATTTGAAGGAAGCTGAGATTTAAAGTTATTTTCTGGGCATCCAGTTTCCCTCAAGGATGAACACTTCAAATCCCAGATTTTGACTTCAGTTCTGGAAAATCTGTACCTGAATTCACCTTCAAGTGTTCTTCAAGTGCCTTTCACATATCTGAAACAGCAGCATTTTATTTATTGTAAGCCACTCTGGATGTGATGATCAGCAAAAAGTAAAGTATGTTTGAATTAAATTCATTTTAATGAACGTGAGCACATTCTGGTGGATGTAACTGTATAAGGCAGTAGTTCCCAACCTTTTTAGACTTGTGTACCCCCTGAGCCATCTTGTCATACCTCCTAGTACCCCCTCTGTCAAACATAATGATTCTTCTCCAAAACTATAATGTACTACAGCTGATTATTAAATTAAAATTATTTATTTAAACCCATAGGACGTTTAATTCTCAAGGATTTTTTTATTTTCAACTCAAATTAAACAAAGATAAAAACATTGCCTTGAAAGCGAATAAATATCATATTTATTCAAATATAATCCAGTCATTTTTGGAGCTCAAAAAGCATTAAATCTAATTATAATATTAAATAAATAAACCAGGTAATGGCAGGTGCAGGAACCGCAGCAACATCCAAAATACATCAAATACCCCAAATTAGCAAATTCTATAAGATTCTGCATTTTATACTGAATTCCATTTTGTGTCAATTCCGTGATTTTGTTTGCATTTTCCGCATTGTGGAAACCATAGGGCCCTACAAATCTCAGTCCTATTTTTATTTTTATTTTTACACACCTGGGAAATTTTTCCACGTACCCCCTGTAATATGCTCGTGTACCCCAAGGGGTACACGTACCCCTGGTTGGGAATCACTGGTATAAGGTAGAAAGACATAAGAAGCTAATAAATGTTAAACTGCAGTTAGAATATTGTTATTGCATTAGATGTGAGGGTAGACGTAAAACCACTGAACAAAATAAGACTAACATGGGAAATCTTCCAGTAAAAAGAAGTGTAACGCCACCAGTTAATGCATTAAAAGGTGATTTAGGAAATCAAATATGTGTTCTGATCCCAAAAATAAACTATAAAATGTTGAGCTGAATGAATGCACATCACCCGCTGCCTTTCATGACAGAGTTTAAACTCAAGATGACGCTGCGTCTGCAGGGATTTGTTGATGCTTGAATAATGACTCGGCTACAGAAGCTTCACATTTTTATGTTATTTTGAGAGAGTTCTCATTTTCGTACTGGCTAAGATAAATTAGTTGTGGCATATTGAATTAAAGAAAGGTATTCAGTTGTAGACGTGAACACGATCGCCTTCAAAAAACTTCAATAAATCTGTCTAATGGTTTGTGGGATTATTTGCAAATAAAAAAACAGGGTTGATGTCAGTTGTTCAAACAAAAAGCATGTGTTTGTGTTGGGGATGATTCTCGGCTACAAATCAGGGCTTATCTGTAAAATTCTCTGAACCAAAGCCTTTATTATTAGGGGTGCAACGATACAGAAAATTCATGATGTGGTTGGATACTTTAGTGTCACGGTTCAATATTTTTTCATTACAAAAAAGAGAAACGTCCAGGCCCTTCTTAACTTGTAATTTATTGAAATTAATTATAAACATTTGTTTAAACTCAAAAGTCCAGTTTTTAATTGAAATGTTGCTGAAACAGCAAGTTTCTCAGTGGATCTGTGCTCGACAATGCAGCCTAGGTGGAGTAGTCGAACACAGATCCACTGATCCATCAACACAGCATCTTCAGAAGACAAGTTGATGAAATAAATGTTAAATATCAGTATTGTTCCATACTTGGTGTGGATTGTTCCATGCGTGGTGTGGATTGATGGGTTCCATACAGATACATGGATTGTTGCACCCCTAGTTGTTATTGGCTAAGGTCACTTAAATGTTGAGAACCATATGAACGGGATTCATTTATTATTTATTTGTATTGGGACAGTATTTACAATACCGTACACTCAAACATAGGGCACTCAAGCTAATTTGCAGTGCCAGCCCCTAATTGAAATCTAAAGTTATTCAATTGAAGATATAGTTCCAAGGATTATTTCCAGTTTGATTCAGATTCATCCACTGGTTCATGAGATATTTTTCTAATAGTACAGAACTACACAGGCAACAATTGACACAAGTGATGAATAATTAAGAAAACCTATAAGTTGGTGAACACAAACTTTGTCAGGTTAATAATTTATTCTGCCCTTTCAAACATTAAACAGGATTTCATTAAGTTAGAAATAAACTTTTAAAAAATGTAACTTTAAAAATGAATATTATTGAACCCAGCTCCACAAAAACAACTCCAGAAGTTGAGTTAGTATTGCTCGTTACCTGAGCTCAGTCTAAAAACAATTACCTGCACTGCAGATGTTCTGCAGATGTTCTGCGCAGCATCATCAGGACCCAACATGCAGCCTGTTTTTGTCCACAGATTTAAGTAGACCTGTGTGAACCTTTTGTGAGAGGGACATGCTGTGTTCACAACTGTCAGCACTCCTATTGGGGACCGAATTCAACTTTTTTTGACATCTGGTCTGCATAGTTCCTAACTGCTCGGCGTCTTTCTGCAGCCGTTTTGAGAACAGTCAGGACTGGAATCAGCAGGAATTATCGTTTAGCTAATTAAAAGTGCAATATCTGAGCTTAAATGTAAAATTATAAACAGCAGATGTTTAACAGTATGGCAGATGTATTTGCATCACGAGCGGTGTGAGGATTCATATCTGTTGTGTTAGCTCATGGTCCAGTGCATGCTCTGCTCATTGCCAAGTCTATGGATGGTCGTGCATCTGTCGAGGGGGGGGGGAGCTAAGTTAAAATTCTTTGTGCATGTGGCTAGGGGATAGTGTGTCCATGAGCTCGCATGGGTTTGTGTTTGTCACTGTGTATTTGCACGTTAGCTCCAAACCAAGCTGCTCACTGCCTGCCTGTCCCCCCCACCCACCCACCAACCCAAGAGGGTCATTCAGCCCCTCTTTCAGCCTCTAATCCCGTCTGTCCGGAGGAGATAGAGGGAAGCGGACGGCTGCAGCACACCCGGGGCGCCCCAAACACAATCACCAGCCTTTCACAGACACTTAACGGGGCTTTGCGCTTGTTCAACAAGGCAAAACGCGGCAGGAGGGATCAATTTAATACAAGGCCCGACTCAAATGGAAAGAGGGTAAATAAATAAGCAATGACAGCGAGGACTGTTGCACAATTTGTGTAGTGGCTGTCCACTTTCTCTGTCTGCCCCCTCTCTTGCTTTTCAGCATAGCGTCTATATGCTTCCATTTCCTCCCTCGGCGGCAGATGGGGATGAGCTGAGGAGGAGCAACCCTGGCACCTCTCTCATCAGGCTGTGTTATTTTAATAAATCACTTCTGCCATTGCTTGCTACATTAATTCCCCGGGCCCAGAGGGCTGTGTTGCCACTAGCAGCGATCTGCATGAGGCGCTAAATGATGTGGGGATCCCCTGGTGAGAGAACAGAGGCTGTGTGAATCTTCCCTCCATCACAGCCTTGTCGGTTTGGTTCTCACCCTGGGCTAGCCCTGCTCTCAGCAGACATCATAATCAGAAAGGAGCAGCGACCTTGTCATACAGCACATACCAATGAGACCTTCATATACCCAAGAGGCAAGTTACCTGACACCTAAGTTTGCTGATGCTATTCTTTGCACGACTCCTGAAAGCTTCGTCGCTCATTTTCTTCAAGCTTTTCCAGACAGATTCTTAAAATTGTTTTTCTTTTGAGTCGATTCGTTTTATGCAACCCAAAGACTTCAAGTCTCCCCACATTTTAACCTACATCTTCCTAAAACTTGTTTTTTTTTTCTTTACAAGTCAACTTCCTTCTTATGGTTGTTTACTGGGATGATCATAAACCTCAAAAGGAGCAATATGTCTGCAGGTGGCTGTGTGCATAAACTCAGCATAAATGTGGCTGCTTTACACAGTGGCTTGATTGAATTCAGCACAGTGTGACTGCAGAGGCAGGTGGCACAAGTAGCAGTCACCAAAGTGGGAACAGTAGCAGGAATAGTAGAGATGTGGATGAATGTATTTTTTCCAGACACCGCCATTTTCCTTCCAACATTTGTTCAGTTTTTTTTTTACACATTAGAACTTCTTAGACAGAGGTGAGGTTGCCATTGGTATGCACAGACAACACCGGCAGATTCACCACCCAGAATACCGCTGGGAGATTATACTCTTCCTGCTCCACACAGCGGGGATCCGGCCACCGTAAATAGAGCGCTTGGGAGTGTGCCGTGTGCCCAGAATGACAGAGCACTGCAGTGGCTGAACACGGCAGCCAGACGCAGAGTACAAAACTCAAGGACTGCTGCAAATACAATAATCTCTCATGCTTTCGTTTGTGGTTTTTTATCGTTTCCTTCAGGGACTCAGGAATTGTCACCGCGCAGATCTATCTGGCTTATTGTTACTGTGCGACGGGCAACTGTTGGGCCGTGTGGGACACGAGTTACAAACAAATCTGTTGGACTTTAAAAAAAGGAAATGTCACTCGAGATGGCAGAAAGAAAATGCTGGTCACTGAAGGACTCTTGTCTGTGTTTGGGTCATTTTAAAGCCACTAAAATGAGCCCAGAACGTCAGGCCTAATCAGTTTTTATAAAGAAAGAAATGCCTCAGTTCATTGGAAATGAAAACATTGCAGTGTTGATAATTGACTCACTCCAGCATTTTTGTAAAGAATCTTAAACAGAGCTGGAAGCAGTTCAACTTTTAGATCATAACCCAAAAGAATAACAGGAATTTGAATGCTTTTTGCAAAAAAACAAAGAAGAAAAGAGACAAACTTAATGACATCAAGGGCGATAATCTGAAGGAGTATAATGACTTTCTGCTGCTATGGTGTACAATGACACACAGTGGGGACACAACAAAACAATAAACTTCTAGATAAGTGCGTCTACGTGTTGCAACAGCAAAAAGTGATTAATGCAAATGAATCTCAAACTTCTCAAAGTGGAAGTTTTTGCAGTTTTTATGAAAACATTCATGGTCTTTTTCAGTCTTTTATCTTTACTCCTGGTCATCTCGTTCTTTCTGTTTCACCTGTTATTTGCCTTACACGTGCGTACCTTGACCCATTAAACTGCATCTGTGCATGTGACTTAATATGGGCACGGAGGGCTGTCTTAATTAATAAGCAGGCATCCACCAAACTAATCTGCCTGTGTTGTGAAGTCTGTCCCTTCCATTAAGTGGGACTCACATTATCTCCTAATCAAATTAGTCACTTAATTGTGGCCCTCCCTTGATGGATCCCATGAAAAAAGGAGCGGCGTGTTTGCTGAAGGGGGGCGGCGGGGCGGGGTGTGCACGGAGATTGAACACGGCTGCTTCATTAGGATATGAGTTTTTTTAATAACCAAAGTGTTCATTGTCATCATCTTGCTTTGAACTTTGACAAAGGGTGACGTCGGATGTGACATTTTCTGCCTCGACACATTTGAGGGTTTATTGCCGAGTACCTTGCCCAAGGCTCTACCAAATTGCCCAACAGGGGATTGACCCCTGTCATCCACTGATCACTAGTCTGCTTCTTTAATCACTTCCCCACGTCTTCTGTGACACGATCTGATTTTAAGTCAATACATTATCTCCTTCTTCCCTGATCGGAGGACTCTTCCCTCAAGTTGTGATTAAAGTGGGAAAAAAAAACATCTTGAGACCCCCGGCTCCAGCTCTCGGGAGCTCACATTTAAAGAAGTAGCAAAGGCTAGCTGCGGGGGGCCAGCGGCACATTGGTGTGGACCCCCTGCGTCCTGACGAATGGAGGCGCGTGTGGTCGTTTGTCCTGCTGATTGAGTTTTATTCCCTGCCCTTTCACAGCAGCCGGACAATAAACAGAGCTACATCCAGGCGTGACAGGTTAACCCAGGAGTAATAGAATACTCTTAATAGTCTGGCCTGATCCAAAGTCTGTGGCATGCGGGAAAGACCAAATAGCCTGACTTCCGTGGTGGTGGACGGGGGGCACCAGCTCTCACTATTGTCAGGCGTGATCAAGGACAAAGAGGGCAACTTGATGGCTTAATGGGTGCTTTGATGGCTTCATAGGGTGAAATTGAAGTTGTTGAGGGCAACCAAACAGATGAGGGGGGGGGGGGGGGGGCATTATAAAGAAGGAAAAAATTGGTATAAGCATGACCACCTCTAACACTTGTATATTTTATAGGAAACCTTGAGCTGTTTGAAGCTGGCTTTGTTTCTCCGTGCGTCTCCTTCATATAGAGAATAATTTATCTCGGATGCTGTGACACCGCAATGCCTTTACAGAAAATAAACACAATCAGAACCGAACAAACTGTCAAAAGAGATTTAGATGATGTTGTCATGACGCTGACGTGAACGTGGCTGGTTTCTGGCAGATAATCCTCACAAAGAGAATCCTCGGGGCTACACGCAGCCGCGCAGGCGATGCCTCTGTTTGTTTCTGTAGCACCTCTTGCTTGCAGTTTGTCATGTCTGACTGGGGCTTTAATTAGGCCTGCGAATTGGAAGCAGGCAGCAGCAGGGCTGGGAGCCCTCCGTCCACAGCTCAGCCGTCCTCCACCACGTCTCCTCGGAGGACCCCTCTGCTCTGTGTGGTTAAGATAATAGAGGACTCGCTCAGAAGATGTTAATTGAGGGGAGATAAAGTGCAGTAGTGGCTGCAGGAATGCAGCGCTGCGGGGGTGGAGGGGAAACTGGAGGGAGGGTTACCTGATTAGAGGCTTAGGTGTTTGACTTACAGCTCTCCATTTGATGGTGATATACATACCAGCAGATTTAAAAACCCTAAGATTGAACATGAAGGAATGTGCATCAAAAAAATGAATGTATAAGACAGTTATTAAGGTTTCCCCTGAGGTGTACGCATGTGTGTGTGTGTTTAATGCTTTGAGATCCAATAAGTTAAGGTGGACTGATAAATCTTACCTCTCAGTAACACTGTCAGGTAGTGGAGTTGGGTTTTCTGGAGTGTTTTCAAGACAAGCAGACAAGGCAAGGAGGCGAGTTTCACTCAGGACGAAAAGGTGATCTGACCAAAACAGCTGAAGTGACAGAAGTTACATTAATCGTGTCATATGTCCAGAGACCGGAAAAACTGAAAGCGAGAGAGAACAACTCAAGAGGGGATAGTGGGAATGTGGGGGGGACGAGGGGGGAAAAAAGCAGAAAACAGTGCCAGCAGCTTCTATAATTGCCTCAATGCCAGTGGGATTGCTTTCATTCAATTGTAGCGTTCTCTTTCACTGTACGCTGGAGGTGGAGATGGACTGGAGGGGGGGTTGGGCTGGCTGTCGTGGGCGGGTGGGGTATCCAGTGGTGCCCTCCCTCCTATAGGAACATACAGCAGTGAGGATGATAGCTCCCTCATAGCAGCCAAAAGCCAAATCTCTGGAAAGAGTGAGGAGAACTGTTGTTGTTGAGAGTAAAGTAAGGAGGTAGGTGGACCACAGATCGGACTTTGTCACATGTGACTGTTTTTTTTTTTTTCTTTATTCCCACCTCCCCGCCCCCTTTCCATAACATGACACACAAACACGCCATCAGTGCCCAAACACATTGCTCGAGGAATCCTTCATTTCTTTATTTGGGCTCCTGTTGGTGCGTGCATTAGATGCTCTGCTCCCTCCTCCTCCTCCTCCTCCTGCTCTTCTCTCCTCCTCCTCCTCTTCGCTCTCGCTTTGCCGCTCTCACAGCCTAGTTTTCTTTTTTCTCCCCTCTTCAATCTTGTGCAGGTTGTATCTGACGGAGGGACCGGTGCCGCGCTCTCATCCCCGCGCTCCTTCAACAACAACAACACTGTGAGTTTTCTCATGCTAATTTGCCCCCCCCCCCCCCAATCCTTACCTAACATTTCCTCCCCTTTTCTCTTCTCTTCTTTATTTTTTTTCTTGTCCATTCTTTGCCTCTTGTACGTTCTCACCCGACACGCAAAACGAAGCGACGGCAGCAGCAGCCGCGGCACGAGAAGGCAGAAGTGTAGACAAAAAGAAATGAGAAAGCGTGCAAAGAAATGGAGAGAGAAAAAAAAAAGGATGAGGGAGGGGAGGAGAGACAAGAAGGGAAAAGATGATTGCCTTCGCTGCTGCCGCTGCTGCTGCTGTGTGCGACCCGTTCTGCTTTCGGAGGTGTTTCTCCTGGAGGATGGTGGAATTGCTGAAGGGATGTAGGGGGCGGGTCTTGGTTTTGTGAGTAGATAGTTGTGTGAGAATGATAGGGGCTGTTGTTGACAAGCATGGAGCGGCTCATCACACAGCCGGACAGCGAGGATCCAGGGCTTTCTCTCTTGACTAAACTTCTGATTCATCTGTCACTTTACTCGTTCCTTTCCTCCACGTTTTTATTTTATTTTTAATTTTAAAATAATCCTGTTGGAATGTGTCGCGCAGTCATTTCTCATGATGTGAGATGTATCGCCTGTACAGATGGGGGATGAATCATAGATGGATGCCTCTCTGTGAATATGCTGAGCATATGTGTGCCATTCATAATATGCATGCATTGTAGTTTTAATGACTGCAACAGCAGCTGCACAAAGAACATTTTTTATGAGCATTTGGGCTCACATCAACTTATTAAATGACTGACTTCACTGTGTGTGTGTGTGTATTTATATCTACATACATGTTTATATAAATATTTATAGTGCATAAAATGCATGTGTGAGGGGGTCAGAAAGTCAGTGTCCACTCCTACTTGCTGCCATTTGATCAAAGAGCCTCACTTAGTCCACCCACGACATGTGTCTGAGCCATATGAGGAGTGGGTGTACTTTGTGTGTAGGGTGAGGTGGATAGGCCCTGCTCCCTGACTGCGACTCCTTGGCTAATGGGCACCTTGGTTGGCAGGGGTGAACACACATCCGGTTTGCCACAGAGACTAAAAACCAATCACAGGCCTTCACCGGAAAGACGCAAATCTTTGCAAAAGAAAAAAAAAGCATATTGGGCCAACAAAATGCTCACAATCACACTTTGGCAGAGTAAAAAGGATTGATCTGAGCATGGCAATTAGGCAAATTTCAGAACTAAGCATCTGGCGAGGCGAGAACGCTTCGCCTGGCAGAGGATTACCATTTTAGTTCCATTTTCAGCCCAGAATGTGTTATTTCACAGCACTCCAGCAGCACTGCGGCTCAGGCAAAAAAAAAACCCGGACACACGAGGGATTTTTGTGTCAATTTTTTTTGTTGTGTTTTGATTTCCACGGCCTAATAAGTTAAAGTAGTGCTTTGATTAATGCTGATTAGGTTTAATATGTGTAATCGCGGCTGCCGTGGCCAAACCTCCCTTTTTTTCCACAGCCTTTATGACAATGAATTGTCAGAGCAAAATGCCTGAGATGATAGCCGCTTGCCGATGAGCTCGCTTTCTAAAGCAGGCTGATATAAATGAGAACCATTCCCCCAATTACGGGAGATTAGGTTACCCTCCACCAATCTGAATCCTTAAATCCCTTCTGTTTTTACAGCTCTGTCTGGCAAATGTAATTCAGCCTTGAAACCTGGGCAGAATAGCAATAAAAGAAGGTAGAAACTTTAGCGGTGAAACCCAGGCAGTAAAAATATCCATTGGGAGAGAGCTAAAGCACATGATAATTGACACTGCACTGTGTTGCAGTTGGCTGTAATTAACTGTGTAACAGAGGTTGTCAGTTGGAAAGAGAGAAAGCCCAGACTATCTTGGTGCATTTAACACACTTGAAAGTGCAACATTTATCGTGTCTCTCCAGCTTTCACCGAGGGTGCATTTCAGGTTAGCACGGGCCTCTCACGTGTATTCATCCAGCTTCTTTACTACAGGGCCAGTCAGACATTATCCACTGCTTCCTCCAATCCTTTGTGCCTCGGTTTTGAACACATGAAAATAAAAAAAAAGAGCCATTGTTTCTGGGGCGAGTGGAACTAGCTTATCATCTATTTTTAGTTTGCTTTTCCTCGTTGTTGCCTGGGCCACGATTCATGCTTATGTCTGGAGATTTTGTGCCATAAACTATGTTGTGCTTCGCAGCCAGGCGCTGGCTGGTGACAACTCTCACCCACACATTAGTGATCTATGAGCCATATACCACAGACCCCCTGCTGGCGTGCCAGCCGCTTTTCAAACGCCGTGGACCACAGCCGTGTCATTCTCTGTGTGTGATAGCACCCATATGTGCAGAAAGCACCTGTATTAACAAAATGTGCCAACCCTTTTATTTCTCATCACTTATCACAGGCCGCTACATGCTGTACCGAAAAGAGGGGAAAAAAAAAAAAAGCTCATAAAGATAAAAATCACATTTCACTAGAGGGTGCTTGTGTGACAGTGATATATGCTGTGAGCATCCTGGCACCTCATTGAGAAGAGAGTGAGTTCTGGGTGGGTAAATCAATTTGTGCAGAGGCCGTCGGTGCGAGTATTGGTTTCGTGATATGATCTTTGTTGTCCATTTTTAGAGGTCAGCGTGAGCACGACGACAAGGTCAGAAGAACCTGACCGCTTTTTCTCTTGTTTCTATGCTGGTAAACGATCTCCCCCAAGAGGATTGTGGGTAAAGTAAGTCTTAATAAAATAAGCTATGTGTTTTTTGTTCTAGGTTTAGACACTATGGATTCTCTATTAAGAAAGTACGTTCATCCATTACCACGCGCGTCTTGATAGAGTGTCCTGAGCCAGAGGCGAGTGCAGTCTGTGCATTAATCGCTGTAATTACTCAGCAGGGCTGACAGTGATTCTGGAGGTGTGTCTCAGTACATATACCAGTAAAGCACTGGGGGCGGGCAGTGGTGAACCAGTCGATAGGTGAACCCGACTCCATCTGAGATCTCTGGTCAGGAAGTTATGAAACGAAACCCCCGATTTCCTCAGAACCATCTCACGTGGAGCCAGCGGTGTCTGTAAAGCTATAAGATGTGATCTGATGAAGGTTTTTGGTGAAATAAAAAATGCTTCTCGATCCAAGTTTGAATCCAGGAGGGGCATTATGGGATAAATCTTGTGCCAGCAGGATTTGAATTGAATCTGAGTGTGCATCATTTGAAACTGAATGCGCTGGTTTGAAAATTAAATTTCACTAAATTGAAACTGAATTTAATGATTTGAAACCCGTCATGGATCAGTCAGCAGATCCATGATGTGATGTAAATGTAACATTTTTTACAGTAAGGGTCACTTTGAGTGGATTAATCAAGGAAACTGTTGTTGACCCCAGGCCTCTGATGGACCCTTTAAAGTGACAGAATTCTGTCCCACTTAAAACACCACAGGTCGCCTTAACTCATCAAATGGACATTCTCTTTTTCTTAATCAGATAAAAACAGAATAATTTTCTTTTTAATTGATTTAATTGATGAGTAAGTTCCTTACAATATGTAAAGAACCAGGCCTTACACCTCTTATAACAAGGTTATAAGGAAAGTATTTTAGCAAGGATCTTTTTTTTTTATTTTGGGTAAATATTATTCCCATGCAAAGTGAATGACAAACACAATGAGTGACTTTAGTCAGTGAATTTAGATTTGATCCAT
>JARVGW010000194.1:16041304-16082057 GCA_031762495.1 Anablepsoides rubrolineatus
ATTGGTGAATGCCACAAATTCTCCTAAACCGTTCGTAAGCACAACTTAAGAACAAATCTGTGCGTACGAACGGTTCTTGCATGAGGGCCAATATTTCCTAAAACAGCTGAATTAGAGCTATATATAGTATTTTTTTATTCATGTGCGCTCCCCTAAACCACACCTTGACCACCCCTGTGCCACCCCCTAGTAAGAAAGTCTAAGCTGGCTTAGACTTACCCTGGCTGTATTACACCTTAAACTCCATCAGAAACACTTCCACTTCTCTACAGCCTGACAAATTATTGTTTTTAATCTTAAACCGACCAATAGATCTGCTACATTTGATGCCATCATTTTCCACAGAGTCACCACAAAATAATTCAACATATTCATATTCAAAGAGTTCATTCTGTGGCGTGACTTTGTGGACCTCATGGCTCATAATTTATGCTTTATATATATATGAATGAATGAATGAATTAATGAAAAGAAAAGGTCTGTAAAGGTTCTTGTAGTTCTTTTTAGTGTAATGCTACTAAATTGCTGAAGTTTAAGGGAAAGTAAAATAAAAACCCTCCACAGATGTTTTTTTTTCTCTTCTCTTTGTTTGTTATAATTTGCATGTTTTGATTTTCGCTCACACTTCCTGTTCCTCGCTGCAGTAATGAGTTTTTTTTATTATTATCATAATTCATTCAGACATGCTGGGCCAGGCTGGCGATCAGTTACAAAACGTGGAGGGGGACGTCACCTCTCAGTTAAGGGGCGGCGCTGCCCCCCCCCCACCACCCTGCGGCCCCGGTGTGCTTGGACAGCTGGCCTGAGAGTTAGCGAGTGTGACAGTGGAGGAATGGATGCTAAATCAGAGAACTTGCAGTTCTAGCTGGCTGTGCTAGCATGCGTGACGCGACAGGACTGAAGCCAGAGCCAGCTACAATTCATTACTTTTACCTGTGGAGGGGGGGGGGATTGAGTTAAGGGCCGGAGCACCTTTCAGCACTCCCCTCTGCATGCTAATTCCAGCAGCGCTTCGAAAGGGATCAAAATCTCCCGGCTGCCAAATGTAGCTTCTTAACTGAGTGAAGGATGGAAAAATCCTCCCTTTTTCCTTGATGCCTTCCAAGTGCACACATGCATAATAACACAGCTGCACTCAATGCTTAAAGAAATCTGTTTTGGGTGCAATTTTGATATTTTTGTAGGTGTTAGTGTACATCAGCTGCTTCTAAGCCTTCAATTTAAATGTTAGGCTTGTGTTTATGAATGAATTCAAACACAATCTGTTTATAATGAACACAAAAAAACCCTGAAGTGCTTCTTTACAACAGAAATCCAAGTTTAATAGGAAAAAAATGTTACTGTCTGTCACACAGCAGGTTTTTCTTGAAGATTTATTTGTCACTCAGTCATGTCATGACACAGGCATCAACCCCAACACAAATCAACCCGCTTTGCTTAAAATCCGCCGTGCACAGCGAGCAGAACGTGGCGAGCGTTTGTGCACGGAGCGTGGAGCGGAGGGGTGTTTTTTTATTTTATTTTTTTGAGACGCTGCTTAAAGCTATCACTATCCAAGTGGAAAGTACACATGACAACTGGTTTACAGGTTCCAAATGAGAAACCATCACAGACCGTGTGGGTGGGGGGCGGTGGGTTCAGAGCGTAGCAAAGAGGAAAAAAAAAAAACCAGGCTGGATTGGCACCCTGTGACAGTGATAAATTTCACCAATCGTCCAGCGTGAAGATCTGTCTAATCTTTGCGGTGGCTCACAGCGGGGTAGGACCCCATCACTCTCCCATTATTTGACAACAAAACATCCGCGGAGAGCAGTGAGCCAGGTTCAGTTAGCTACAATACACTCCCTGCATACACAAATCCCCAGCGAAGGGGATTATAAAGTGGCTCTGTAGCCAGCCATTAAAGGGGCAGACCATTAAAATGCAGCCGCAACCACCTATCCACACTCACTGGTGGAGTGGTTTACAGAGAACAAAACAAAGCCATCTGTCAATAGCCTTTAATTTTGAATAGATGGCAAGTAAAATTCAATGCCTATAATAGCTTTCATTTTCCTGCAGACCCTTGAAATTGATTCGATGGCTTCATTTGGCTCTGCAGGTTAGATACAGTGATACAGCTGCATGTCACCCCAGATGACACCATAAACAACAGTTTAACAACAAACCCCTTTAACTCTGAGACCATGCATCTCGGTGCATATGCATCTATCGCAGCCATGTGGTGCTCTGTTGGCAGATACAAGCTCGCCGTTTACACCCAAAATGTTATTTTGATTTCACTGACACAGAGATAATGTTTCATAACACACAGTCAGTCACGAATTAGCCCATCTGTCTGTTTGAGCTTTCCCGGTGCTTATGGAGTCTGCGTGTGTTTGTTTATGTGTGTGTTCGTGTGTGTGTGTGTGTGTTTGACCGTAGTGGCTCAGCCCTCTCCCCACCAGGATTCACTGACGGCTGTCAGCTCATTGAGTGACTCCTCCACAGATTGTATTTGAGCCAAAAATCCTGATCCCTCGTCTCGCTGCTCCTGTCGTGCTTTGCTTTCTCACTCCTCCCCGGCTTGTCGACATGCATATGCTGACACACTCGCACATGTACAGTATATGCACGCACTCCCACACGGCGGGCGGGCGGGCGGGGGAGGGGGGTATGTTGTTACAGCTTGTGGTATTCGGCTGGTGACGGTGTGAGACTGAAACTGAGCCTGGAAGTGCATCTCTGGTGTTTGCTTCACCCCCCAAAGCAACAATATCAAATAAATCAGCTGTACAGTTTGTTCAACAGGACTTTCATGTAATTTTAAACCCTTATGTGAAAGTTAGTGCATCAATAACCTCTGAGGAGAGTGTTTAGACTGCTGTCTCTTCATATAAGCCCAGATGGGCTCCGGGATGTTGAGATCTGGGCTCTGTGGGGGCCACGCCATCTGTTGCAGGACTCCTCGTTCTTCTTGTGGCTGAAGATCCTTCTCTGTGACTCGGACCGTGTTTGTCAGCTCATTGTCATGCTGCAGAGTGAATGCAGAAGCAATCTGCGATGAAACTATATCTGGCTGACGGAGATACCCAAAAATGTTTTACGATAAAACGAGGAAATTAAAATGCTGGCAATCCATTTCTGGATTCTAATTTGATTTAGTTTTTTTGTTTTTGTTTTGTTTTAGTCATTTATTCGGCAACTTTTTGTGTTGTACTATATATTTTAGCTTCTAGCAGCTGAAGTGCACGTCACCCTTTGTTATTAAGTATTGCAGACTTTGGTACGATAAGAAGATGAAAAACATTCACGTCAGAAAACATCAGCAGCAGCCAAACAGACAGGATCAACCAGTGTGAGGTTTCTTTGGTCCAAACAAGGGTTGGACAAAATCGTATCGTGTGCAATAAATCATCAATAAAACTGTCAACAATTAATATTTGCCCCTTTGCAATTATTGAAATACAGTAAATATGGGGCGCCAAGTGCAAAATAAAATGTTAGAAAACACATTTTCATTATTTATTTCACTGTTTTTACATTTAGCAAATTTTTGCTAGATGTTAAATTCAATGTTAAAAAAATGTTGGAACCGTTAGCATTAGCTCACCAGGATGATGTAATCATCCTAGGATAAACATCAACAATGGCCACTGCTAACCATTGCTAGCTAACGCTGCTAAAGATAATATTTAAAATCAAAATTCAAAATATGTTGATAAAAACCGTATGGGTGGTCCCTGTGGTCCAGCTGTTTGAAGTGCAGCTCAGACACCGACTAGAACTGCAAGTTTGATGTCTTGTAGGGAAGTTTAGCTGCATTGGAGCTAACCGTTGCTAATGTCTCAGCATGATGACATCATAACATGAGCCGAGCACAAACAGCAAAGGCTGCGTTTAATTCAGTAATAATGTGAACTTCAACATTTAAGGTTTAACTTTTACTTTTAATATTTTACATTAAGTATATTGAAGATTGAAGATTTAGTAAAATATTTAGCTAAATGTAAGAACAGTGAGCTAAATAACAATAAAACATTTTAACAAAAAATGAGCTAAATACTGAATAAAATGTTCATATGTTCATTTTATATAAGCGCCATGTAATGACATATTTTTGTGTATGACACACTCTCACCATCGGGGGCGTATGTGTGCAGCAGCTAATGCTACAAACTTGTTAAATCACATAAAACGCGGTCATAAAACAAATCAGTATGATGATTGTCATCTAAATCATCAGCTCAGTTTAAACTGATGTCAAGCTTTAAGACTCAGGACAGCTGACATCTAACAACACAAACTGAACAATCAGGGAAAAACCTGCTTCGTTAAAACAGAAAATGTTTTTAATTTCTACTTTTTCTTTTATTAAATGTGATCCTCTGTAACTGCTGCCAATAAAAGCCTCCTTCCTTACTGTGAGGACAAAAAGATGCAGCAGCAGCAGCATTTCATAACTCGGAAATACCGACTGGTTTTGTCATCATTAGCACAAAAAAACCTAACTGCACGTTTAATCCTTGTGCCGTTTCGAAAGAGAAAACCCATTTTTCTACTTTCACCTGATGAAAAATGACTAACTTTCATAAAACGGATCAGGAGGTCTTTTAAATATTCATGATAAACTAACTTTAAGGAACTACTAAAAATAATTGCCTGACCAAAGAAATGTTTCTAACGTTTAGAGAAATATATTTTTATTTTTAGCATGTTGTCATGAACTGAAAGCATTTTAAGAATTTTTAAGAGAATACAGTTATTTGCTAGAACGTATCATTTTGACATTAATTTGCCTGTTTTAGTTATTTTTGTTGCTTTTCGTGTCAGTGAAATGTTTTGATGTGAAAACGTTTCAGCCATGACTCTGAGCAGTGAAAAGATGTCACGACTGCAGGTTTTACAGCTTCTTGTTCGGTAATTATTGCTTTTTTTTTCTGTCAGGTTCAGTGTAAACTTCTGCTCTTATCAACAGAATAGTGTAGAATTGACTCTTTATGCCTTTTCTCAAAATATTTTCTGAAACACACCGACTTTAAATGACATTAGTGTTTAATTTGAGTTGATTTTATTTCAGCTTCTCCTTCTGTGGCACACTTTCCTGAAAGCAGCTCGAGTCATTTTTGGGCTGTATATTACTCTGCTGCGCTGCGAACAAAGCTACTTGTTCATCCCTCCGTCTCATCACGCTCCATCTCTTCATTCGCCATCAAAGAACGAGCGGGAAGCCTCGGCGCCTAAAGACTTGCCTTGCCGAACAATTTTGATCACGATATAAATTTTTAAATTCGAGTCCAACAGGAAAAATGAGTTCAGTTCTGAATAAGGAATCAAAGCTGGTTTTTTTGAGCGTCTTCACATCCTCCTCCTTGTCAAACACTTTTTTTTTTATTATTCTCTTTATTTTTTTTTTCTCTCTCGTGCCCTCTCCCCCCCCCCCCCACCCCCCACTGTTTTCTGAACAAGTACAAAGAGACAATGACGCCCAGATTGAGAACCGCTGTGATTTACATGACTGATTACAGTGTAATTTCACACTTATTTGCATGAATCTCCTCAACATCCTCGCCGAGCTTTAATGGATTGTTGGAGCTTTTGCAGACCAGGCCGCTTAAATAAGGCTGAGCGAGATGGAGCGAAAGACTGAGGAAAGGAGACGGAGAAAGCAAAGTTCAAGTTAAAGTTCAAGGTTCTTTATCTTTTTGGGCCGTTTATCCTGCGCGACACTGAGAGGACATTAAAAAGACAGAAAAAATTATAAATAAATAAAAATCCAATTATGTCCAACTAATCAGCAACGAGTCACAAATGAAACAGTGCGTTGAAAGGACGTCGCTGTGTACCAAACCTTCTAATCAGCTGGAGAAAAAAAAAGACAGGCTGATGCTTTATTAGGCTCAGGAGAGTGTTTTTTAATAAAATAGCTCCACGCTTCTCTTCAGGGTCACTTTATTTCATTAAAACACAGTAACAGATTGTTCACCCACCTTCGGCTGAGAGTTAACACCTCGATAGTGTAGAAGCAGATTTATGAAGGACTAAATTTAAACATACTGTACAGTATATGCCCACTGATGCTGCGCTCACGCAGAAAACCCACTCAAACACGGCTCGCTCAGATTACATTAAGAGATGAACCTATAGAGGACAATTTGTTGAGTTATCTGAAGCTGGCTGCTAAATTGGTTCTAATTTAAGAGCTAAACTGTTATAGAAACTAGTAAAAAACACAGACTTAAAGTGGAAACCGGACGATACAATAAAAGAGGAGCTTCCTGGTCTTTGACTCAAAATAATCTGACGAAACATCAGATTTTTTTCTGTCTGTTAAGGCTTGGTTATACTCGCGCTTTGGTCCGCAGGCTCGAGCGAGCAGAGTGCAGCTATCTGCGTTTATAGTTTCGCTGCTGTGTGTATAGTTGACACGCGGTGGCTTGCGGCAAAGTGCTGTTCTTTTACGGACCAGCAGGTGGCAGTATGCTCTAAAACCTGTGCAGAGGTTGTAAGAAAGTGTAGAAGAAGAAAAACAAAGATGAAATGTATGACATCACACAACTTTTATTTTGTTTCTATTTTTATCATTCATGTTCTTATTTTAATTTTTAAGTTGTTTTTTTTATTTTTTGCTAACTAAGTGTGGAGCTATCAGCTATCAGCCACATTTGCCCTTGCTGCCTCCTGTTTTGGCCTTGTTTAAAGTGAGTCAAGTCATCAACAGTTAAACTTTCTAAAATTAGGTATGAAACAGACTTTTTTATAATTGTAAGAAGAACATTCAGTGTTATTATAAATTGGAAACCTAATTTTTGTTATTAAATAAAGTTTTTATTAGTACTGATCAAAAGAGTAATTCTAAGACATTCTTGTGGTTTATTTTTCAGATAAGTTAATTTACTTATATACTTACTTAATACATTATTAGATCATGCAATTCATTCTTCCAAGCTTTTCTACACATATATTCATCTTTCTGCATCACTTCAGTGATCCCTTACAAACATTCTGTGCCATATGAACATCTTTATGATCTCTCATACGTTCAGCAAGAGCAGCTTCGCGTCCCGTCGTCAACAGAGCGCACACTAGCCTTTGCGGAGTTTCAAAAAATCAGAGGTGCACGACACGTGCTGAAACGTTGTGCCGGGCCAACGCGCAGGGCCTGCGCGACACGTCGAGTATAAATTTAGCCAGTGAAGTAATGCTTTGTTTACATTCAGGCATGTTAATTAATTAATTTATTTTTTGTAATGTTGTCAAACAGTAAGGTAAACGAAAGGTAAGAACCTGAGCAAGTCGTCCAACACTCTAGTTTTCAAAATAAAAGCCCCCAGTAGCGTCTCATTTAAAGGCAGAAACTGTTTGGTTTTTACCCACTGGAGGAACAAAGCTTTGTTCTCAACTTAAATATTTGTTTCTCTTCAAAACTACAGAATCACAGTTTCTGAAAATAAAGTCCTGATTGAAATATTAACAAACAATTTTACAGTTTATGCACGATTCCCATCCTGTGTCAACATGAGATTAATTTTTAATATCTGCAAACAACTCCAGGTAATGGGCCATTATGTTCCTGATACTGAAATATGCAGAGAATTTGATTTTATAAGCTAATGGTAAAAACTAGATTTTTTTTTTCATTTAAAGAGAAACAAACAAAATGCATTTCAAAATACTAGTTGTTTCTGCACACAGTTCATTTTTTTCTCCAACAAACCTGCTTGGTATTTAAATAAAGACTTTCAGAACATGAAGCACTGTTAAGGACTTAGTTGTCAGAAACCCAAAATAAAAGATAAATAATAACTTTGGGTCCGAATATGAAATTAAAGAGAGGATCTGTGACTGCAATCTGAGGATGTGTGTGATGTTCAAGGCTGTAGTGGATTTTGTGTTGCAGCCATTAGCAGTGAAATGTGCCACAGGGTCTGTATATCCGACTACAGCAGCACAGCTCCTCTTCTTCTTCTTTTTTTAAAAAGAAGCTAGTATTTTATTTTCCACTACGGATGCCAGTTATAGTTTTATCTGAGAATTTCATCAGTGCTCTTTATGAGAGGTTGGCTGTATTTGACACTGTTTTTATGAGCCCAGTTACTTTTTATGTGAAGCCTTCAGTTGAAATGTTGATGTGGTGTGATTGCTGGTTTGTGAATTTCATGAGGGGCAGAGGCTCCGTTCAAAATACAAAAAAACAACAAAAAAACATTCAAACCACGGCTCATATTTTACCATCTCTATGCATATTCACTGAAACTGCTTTAGCATTAAATTACCACTGTTCTCAGCAGACACAAGCATCATTGCGTAACTTCAGCAGTGTTGTGCAAATATATCTTCCTGCATTTATTTTTTTATTTCTCCCTTTTCTCCTGCTATTTAAATTCTTGCATCAACCCATTAATTTCCCACTTGTTGTCTTTAACTGAACCAGTTAAAAAAAGGAATTATGGTCAACTCCATGCAAATAATGATTAATTGTGGCTGGCTTGAGTCCATTTGTTCTTACGGAGGCTGCACAGGCCGGCTCCTCGGGTGATTCATTTCTCCTGTTTCCACACGTACGGAGCTCCTCTTCCATTTCACCTCCCTTTTTTTGTTTCTCATTGTTTCCCTTCACTTTCATCATAAGCCGCATGCTAATGTAGTGTGCGGCTACGGCGCAGGCTGGAATATATCATTGTCTGATTACACTGTGTGAGTGGATTTGTGGCTATTTGCACAGAGGAGGTGTCACGGTGACATTACATATGAAAAGCTAACTTTCCGGCGCAGGTAGAGCCCGAGCGGCTGTCAGAGTGTCTGTGTGCTCTGCAGCAGCTCGCCGTTCTGATGGCAAAAACTGCTGAGGGAATTACGGGGCGTCAAGGGGAAGCTCTATTAGAATATCTGTGATGGATCCTAGAGTGAGAGTTGACGTTGAGGCCCCCCCCTTATATTTTTTTTCTCCAAGTGATTTTTTTAGCTACCTTATGCATAAATGGTGCAATTCAGACTGCTACTTAAGCCCTTGGCAGAGGTGCTTAAGCCTCCTCTCACACACAATTTCCTCCCCGCTCACTCTGACATTGAACTGAAGTGCAAAGCCATGCGGCTCCCAGCAAGATGCTCAAAATGGTCATTTGCATTATTTAAAGCTTCCACTACAGTCTTTCTTTCTGACACTTTAACTCAATGCACAGAGGCTTACTAAATTGGTTACAATTTTATTTATTAAGTCTGACTGTCAGATTCTTTCTTTGTTTCTAAATGCACTCATGAGACACCGGTGTGCTCATTAAAGTAACAGAAATAAGAAAAAAATCATTAATATTGATAAATTATTGTAGCAAAACCAAGATTTCTTTATAATCACAATACTGACCAGTGTTGTTTAAAGTACCTCAAAGTGAAACTTAAGTAAAAGTATCTTATTACTTTAGTAAAAGTTTAAGTCTTCTCTACAAATATTACTTGAGTTAAAGTTTTAAAATATCTGATATTTTGTACTTAAGTAAATTTCTGACATAAAAGGTACTTGAGTACTAAAAAGAAAAGTAATGAGTAAAAATAAACAGTTACATTTTCCAAAATAACATTTTTTGGGGGGTGACACCCCCCCCAAAAATAAAAAAATAAAAAAACATATTTCGAAAGGTCATAATGACTCTGTATATTAACATCTAAAAAAAACAAACAAGCAAAATAAAAAATAGGATTCATTGCTCTGCCTGAGAGCAAAGAGACCATTCAGTTTGCCTTTATTTGGTGGAAAGCATTCTGCCAAATATTGATTTCTGAACTCTTCCTGACTTAAAACATTAGTATTGTTGTTTCTAAATGAGTAGGAACTTGTTTTCTGTGCAAAACCCTGCATCTCTGTCTTCATTTTCACAATTTCATATTTTCTGCAAATAAATACAAAATTTTTGTTTTTAATTTTGGAGACATATCAGTAGTTCATAGAATAAAATAATGTCACACAATGTGTAGCAGTGTGCCCGTTTGTGCAATGTGTAGCAGTGTGTGCGTTTGTGCAATGTGTAGCTGTGTGCGTTTGTGCAATGTGTAACTGTGTGCGTTTGTGCAATGTGTAACAGTGTGCGCGTTTGTGCAATGTGTAGCTGTGTGCGTTTGTGCAATGTGTAACTGTGCGCATTTGTGCAATGTGTAACAATGTGCGCGTTTGTGCAATGTGTAGCAGTGTGCGCATTTGTGCAATGTGTAACAATGTGCGCGTTTGTGCAATGTGTAACAGTGTGCGCGTTTGTGCAATGTGTAGCAGTGTGCGCGTTTGTGCAATGTGTAACAATGTGCGCGTTTGTGCAATGTGTAACAGTGTGCGCGTTTGTGCAATATGTAGCAGTGTGCGCATTCGTGCAATGTGTTGCAGTGTGTGAGCATTTGTGCAATGTGTAACAGTATGTGTGAAGTCCTCTGATGCCATGAAAGCCCGACCTCCTGGTCTGAAGAGGACACCTGTGTTAGCATAAAGAGCTAAATGTACACAGACACACACACGGCCACCTTTACATTTACTGCTTATTGCATCATCAAGTGCTGGCCTTCGAGCTTGATTTGGACCATGAAAGTATCATTTTCAGCCTGCAGAAATCCTACATTGCTGAAAAACTGATGCAGGAGTCAGCTGTGACGCAGCTCAGGAGACAAGTGAAAAAAGAACAGCAACAAGAGGACATGGTGGACATCATGGTCTCCCTGCTCCCGAAATCCTGCAGAGAATTACTTTTATTTATTTATTTATTTATTTATTTATTTATTTATTTATTTATTTTTGGTAAAGTTAGAGTAAAACAATCCTGAACTGTTTTGAGCAGGGTTTTGTAAACACACAGCAGATAAAAATCAAAACTAGTATAAATAATTTCACCCAGAGGTTACAGGATGACTCCCCTAACCTCTGCCACAGACACCACCTTCATATTTATTATACTTTTATTTTAAATAACGTTTATGAACAGTGATTTTCTGGAAACAACCAAAACCTCCTGTTTTAACTCTTTTATGTTAAATAAAACGGGTGACAAATGTCATTCATTCATGGCATCAAAAGAAAGCACAAACCATAATTATGACTAACATGGCTAATAAACGAGTAGCCTCAAAAAAACATTTTCTTCATGACCCCATGGCTTACACTTTAAAATTTGTATAAAACTTCTAATTATTTTCCTGTCTTATTGTAATTCAGTGCTTAAAATAACATTAAACTGTTTGCAGCAGAGACATCTTTATTTTCCTGTCAATTTATTTGTTTGTTTTTTATTTATTTATTTTCCAGAGTAATTTGCTACATGAATATTCATGTTTTTTATTTTTATTTTATGTGTTTAGAGGCTTAAACTTCCCCGGCTCATTTTCCTTAATAATGAAAAATATAAAAAAAAAAAAAACTAAAATCAAATTGAAGCCACTGAGGATTGGTTGGGTTTGCTGTTGTGTCATCCCACACCACATTAAAAGTGAAAGTGTGACTAATTTTAAGTTGCTAATTGCAGAATATTATTACGCTGTTATTAAATGCTCTTCAGATAAATAAATAAACTAATACCTCCACAGGCAGAACATTTTAAAATGCCTTCAGGGGCCTTCAGAAAAAAAAAATACAAAGAAAGTCCTCATGTTTTACAACTAATTCTTTGTTTATTTTTTAAGATATTAGCTTCAAAAGCCACTGGATAAGAAAAGATGACATCTATTTCTATTTAAATAGTTTCCTCAGTGATCAGGGGGGGAGTTGCACAAACCCCCCGGACTGCTGTGAAGATCTTGTGCTGGTTGAATCAGCACAAGGTCAAAGCTGCTGTGCTGCAGCTCCAAACGCCTCTCCACCACTTATTGTACTGCAGCTCGGTCCAGTCTACACCTAAAACCTCCACACTTCCACCCCCTCCTGGCTCTGTAGGATCCTCTTTATATCTCTCTCAGTCTTTGTCTTCCTCCCTCCTCCTCACCGCGGTGGGGCCCCTGCCAGGGGCTCGTGATCGGATTTAGCGCCACGTTCTCACTCTGCTTCGCGGAGATGAGTGACAGATGGTGGCCATTAGTGTATATTCCATGCATCTGTTGCAAAGGCGCTAATTTATCTCATTAGGGGAACGTGTGGAGGGGGAGGACGAGTGTGTAGGAGCAGGATGGAGCGTTTTATTATGAGTGTAAAACACAGGGAAGGATGCACGGAGCTGAGAGGGAGGGAGGGGAGGGGAGGTGGAGCATCCGAGTCACACAGTCCGTCCGTTAGGATTCCTGTGCATTTGTGTGAGTCTGGCTCTTTTGATGCATTTAAATGGGTCCGTTTGAGGGGTGAAGGAACCCCCCCACCCCCACCCCCACCCCCACCCCACACATGTCATGCTCCACATTCCCCCACACACCTCTGACATGCTGCATATTTACACTGATGCACAGGTCTAATTAATGCTCCTCAGTGCTGATCGGCTCATCTTCATGACGTGCTGTGTGTGTGAGTGTGTGTGTGTGTGTGTGTGAGACGCAGGTTTGTCAAAGTCTTCTGAACAGACCATTAGTAAGTTGACATATGCTGCCATTTTGTAATGTGGCGCAGGTTTTTTTTTTTTTTTTGTTCTGTGGTAATTTATCCGTTTCATGCCACAGCCAAGTGAAAAGCTCGTCCCTGATTGGCTGGCAGGGGAGAGAGTGTGAGATAACCAGCCAGTGTGGTGTAAATTGTTGGTAGCCATGGCAACAATACTAAATGCAGCGATACCAAAAAGAATAAGTGAAACAAAATCTAACCACGAGTTATACTTGAAACAAAACAAAACAAAAAGATCAATACTCTGACTGCCGGTGTGCGTCGTGGCATCTTCAGCTTTAAAGAACAAAAAAAGCTCCAGAAGTGTTTGGACTGGAGAGCTCCTCACAAAGCTGCTGATTGAAAAACTCAGGAAGCTAAAAAAAGAAGAGGCGGGGCTTAACCCGTCTCTGCAGGTGACACACGTGGATCTATTATTTATTTTTTATTTTGAACAGGTAGCTGCTCTTTTTATTTCTAAGCAGCTTTATTTATTATTGCAAATATTGTCTGCGCTCAGATCTATTTTCAGATAATCTGAGCTCTGAGGAGTGCATCTTACTTTGGTTAATTATCCTGAGAGGCAGCAGAGATATTCTAACTTCAACAGAGCTCGCTGCAGACTAATTTTAGTCGTTGCAGAATTATGTAAACAGGGCTGAGACTGTGGTGTTCCCCCACAGATAAAACACCCCCTCACTCCCTCTGCTTTACTTGTTTCATTCTCTTTAAAAAAACCTCCATGCTCACGGGGCAATAATCACATGTTTATTTGGCGACAGGGAAAGGTAGCTGCATGCAGAAGTCTTTAAGATGAGGGTCGGAGAGGTCAAAACTAAAAAGTGTAATCAGAAATCAAACCAGTTGGAGCAAAATGAAATCACTAATCTGCCAAAAATACTCATTATTCCATGAAAAGGATTTAATTGAGCTTTCCTTTATAAAATACATTTTATAATACAGAAATATGCAGGATAACCAACAGATTTTTTCTTCTTTTATTTGAGCTACCTTCAAAACTGTTCTTTATGCTTCCAAAATGTCAATTTTTAAAATCTGTTTGTGCTCTGGGCTCATCTGCAACATTACTTTTGTTGCACTAATTGAAAAGTTTGATCAACTTTTGTGTTTTTTTTGGCTACGTTTTTTTTTCCCTCATATAAATCAGAGCGGTGTCCCTGCCAGAGCAGCAGGAAACCCACGGCGGCTGTAATTCAGCTTATTTTTCCAAGAACAGCTGCAACCTGCTAATAAAACATTGTATATTAAAAACACTTAATGAGCACTAAAAAGAAAACAATACACTAATGGATGCTAACATGTTCCCCAGAGTTCAGGCTGTACAATCGGGTGATAAAACCATAAAAATATAGGAGTTTATGGCTGAAAATGACCCCTTTTTATTTTCCAACAGGAGAGTTTTCTGCAAGGACAGGCAGTGAGATAAATTACTGACTTTGTGGAACATCTTTTATCTGGATCTCTTCTGGTTTATGTGGCTGTTTAAAATGATTGGGAAGGAGCAGCTAAAAGCTCAAACAGAACTACTTCAAATAAAAACACGATTTATCTACATTTTAATTGATAAAATTTGTTTTTCTTTGGGATAAAGTAAAGGAATTGATACTTTTTATGTCAAAGTTCTGGTTGTTTTGATCAAACTTGAGTAATGTTTGTGTTATAAGAAGTGTAAATGCTCAGATTGTGAGGTGAGGATGATGCTCAGCTACCACTACATCAGATTTGTGACTCAGTCCAAATGTGGGATGTGGAAAATATGGTCAAAATGTAATTAATAAAAGGATGACATTTTACAATAAGGCTCCACTTATAAATAGTTTATAGATAGGTTAATAATTCATCTGTAAACACTTTATAAATCAATAGTTTTTATGTATTAATTAGGGATGAGAAACTGACAAAACTGTCCAATTTCTTGCCAAATAGTGAGCCAAATCGGTTCATGTAAATATAAAATTTAAAGGTGCTTATTAAACATTTTACACTACCTTGTAAGCACAGTAATGTATTGGAAACAGTGTAGTATGAGTAAAAGTACAAGTATATTATCTAGGGTTGGGCATAATCGTATCGTGTGTAATTAATCCATACCACAATTAATCGTGATAAATTTTTTTACCAATATTGCCCAACCCTAATATTATCATAAAATTACTTTGGTAAAAGTTAAAGTCTCCTCTAAGAATATTACTTGGGTAAAAACCTTAAAGTATCAGATTTATTTTTGTACTTAAGTATAGTGTATGTCAGAAATTTACTTTTGATACCGAAGTATGAAAAGTAAAAGTATTGAGTAAAAATGAGTGGTTAGATTTGCCAAAATACATTTATTGGGAAGTGACCTCTCCAAAAACATGCAGCTGTGATGGATTGTGTAAAAAATGAATACAGTATCAGAATTGTTTACATTTATACTTCTCATCCAGCTACAACTAAATTCACTTTATCCTGTATGCACAATTTTTAGGATAGTATTTTTTAACAGTAACAAGTCAAAACAAAATAGGAGAAATGACTTTCTACTAGCAAGCTAAAGTTGTCAGCTGGGGAATCTCAATATTCAAAAACTATTTGAGTTTTTTTCTTTATAATGACATCATTAAGATTGCATCAAATTAGGATTCAGACCAAATATTAATGTATCCTCATGATTAACAAGACAAATGAAGTCATATTTATGGATCCATGTATATCTGGATGATCCAGGGAGCAAAATGTAGCTTTTAAAGCCAAGAATCTAAAAATGAGATTAGGTCATTTTAAACAAATATGACTCGATCCTCATTTTGATGTGATGGTCACATTTAGCTCAGTATACTACTTTATTTATACTTTAAAACAACCACAGCTGCAACAAAGTGCTGTACATATCAAATCAAAACAAAGATTAAAAACAATAAAAAACAGTAAAAATAGGAATAAAACCTTAAAACAAGCCAGGTGTGTTTTTAAAACACTGTCTGTAGAAATGACTAAATTAGTCATTTTTGCTGCTGGTTTAATCTCATACATTTCTTACAGATTTAAATTTGAACCATTTTGCTTTTTGTATCATATGTGTTTCAGATATTCCAGATAAAGATGCTTTTTATTTATTTTTTGTTCATTCAGGTTTGGTATTTGAAGGTTTTCTATAGACCTATTAAAGAGAGATTGGAGACGTATTTAACTTGTTATAGTTTGTCCTTTTGTGGCTCATCGAGATGAACCGACTGCTCCGGCTGTTAAGATTAAAGACTTTGATTGTTTTCTTCCCTCTAATGGGAGAATGTGATTTTCTCCTCACAATCAGATGTGTGATTAGAGTCTCTCTATAACATATCATTGTCTTTGTCTGGTGAACACTGGACCGAGGAAGGGCTGAGGCATCAATTCGCTCAAGTTAAATTAGCTGGAATAAATTTGAAGCCGGACCAGGGCGACACTTTCTTTTTTTTTTGATCAATTCCCATTGATCAGTTGTACCTTTCTTTACTCCGTGTGCTTTACTTTTTAAACTTTTTTCAAATATTATCAATGAGTCTGACTGTGATTCTTTGACTCGTGTCTCTGGATTTTTACCTGTTAATGAAAGTTGAGCTGCTGTTAAACTTTCTGCTAACGAACCAGTTAGATGAGTAAAAACATCTGAACAAACCTCCGTCTGCTTCATATTGGATTCAGTGTTGAAAAATGGACCAAAACACACTCATTATGTTTGTACTTTACCTTTTTCTTTTACATTCTCTTTGCATTTCCTGGATATTATACAAGTGCTGATGAAGACAGCTGTAAAATTAATTGGCATGATTTAATAGCAGTAATGCAGCGAACACAAACAAAAAGACTCTCATTTGGTCTTAATAGCTGGTAAAAAATGTACCAAAAGGTAATGTATGCTGTATTTTGACATAAATACTCATTACTCCATGGATTTTGACACACTAGTGGGGTAATTAAACAAAGAAAAAACAAGAAAATTGCAGGGAAAATTGGCAGCCTCCTCTACGTGTTATTATAGAAGTGTTTTTATTTATGCTCCTTCCTTTTTTTCTTACACAAGATATTCGCTGAAAAAAAAAAATCTTCAGGGAAAAGTATTACATTAAGTCCACCAACACTAACTGCTGCTTTTTTAAAATCAGGATCTGTTTTAAAACATTTGTTGTGAAGAAACATTTGGTGTGCTGCAGAAAGACTAAAACGTGACAAAAACAGACGGCAGTTTTAAAGTTTAAAGGTTTATGAAATGACCTGCTGTAAAATTTTACACATCAGATTTGTGTCAAGATGAAAGAAATCAAGATGAAACGACGAAACTAATCAGTCCATCAACTCGGTCAGAATTAAAGGTTATTTCTTCAAACTGAGTTGTTCAGGCAAAACAACTGCAATTAGAAATAACATAAATACTAAGATAGTATTTCTTGGTTTACACAAATATAAAATACTTGACAAAGGATGGGTGGGCTGAAGCCCTTCATGATGATGATGTCCTAAAGCCTCCTCCTCATACTCCAACCAAATCCAAATGCCCGACACACGGTCACATGCTTGTTCAGCATTGGTTTTCACACACACACCTTTCATAGTTCCTGAGACACACCTGCTGAGCTCCTGGGAAACCCCTCCCACTGGAAATAACAGAAATTGTGTGTTTTATGCCAAGTTCCTTACATATAAAGTGTTCTTTGACTTTTTGTACTTGAAGAATATACATGTCACAGGCACTTTAATGGGAAGGGGGTAAATATTCTCCCTGCGGGGTGTTTGTTTAGTTTGCTGCAAGTAAGATAGTGACTCCACAGAAGCCTTTAAAGGGAACATATTCTGCAAAATCCACTTTTTTAAACATTAAATACATTTTGTTGTGGACTTGGAGTCTAGTGGTTTAGTCTCTCTTGGTGCTGTGGAGGTATCTTATTTTCTGTTTAGATCATATTTTTCAGTTTTCTTTATTTTCTAGGACGTTTTCTGAACTATTACATCACAGTATTTGTGACATAACTGCCAAATAAGGTCTGGACTTAGTAAGTCTTCATTCTCTGTTTCTGGGTCAGACTCTGGCTCCAACATGTAAGTCCTGGTTCACATCTTTTAATTCATTTGTAAATGAAAGGTTTCTGCACATCTATATAGTCGATCAAACTGGAGTGGAACGGTCTGGAAGCTGGAGGGGGGCAAGGGGTTGGGTTTAAAGAGGCAGCTTCAAAATGAGTTGATGTGAGAGACACCCCCAGAAAAGGGGCAGAGCTTGTGGAGCAACATTAAGGCAGAATTCTGCCCAAAGCATTGCAGTTCCACTTTATATAGACCCCAGCTGAAGGTTTTAAATGTGAAAAAGGATTTAAAAGCATCATATGTCTACTTTATACAAATATTAATGTTCCTGCAGGTTGGTGTGTGTGTGTGTGTGTGTGTGTAGTGCTGACTGTGTCACACGTTTCATCAGTAACTGGCTCAATTAGTGGCTGCAGCAACACATTCAGTCAAAAAACTGTCAGTCTTTAAGTTAACACGTTCAGACTTGTTAACAGTGACGGCACTAATTACAACACAGCAACAGAGCTTCAAACCTGAGGTGTGTTTAACACCAACATTAACAACAAAAAAACACAAGAGAAAACAAAGGAGCAAACTGTGGAGGGAGGAGACTAACATCAGTGTTGAAAAAGGAAATAAATACATATTACTGTGTTAACATGTCTGCTTCATGCTTTAAATGGAGTTTATTTTCCAGAGGAGCTTCAGAGCCGACACCGAACTGAACCGGGTCGTAAAAATGAGATTTATCTGCGGCTGACCTCAGAGCCGACGGTGCTCTTATTCTAAAGTCATTACATAAAGCAATCAGCAATTACTGTGTACTAATAAGTTACTGCAAAAATAATATATAAATATAAAACCTGCCTGTTTTAGATTAATATTTTTAATTAAAACCTTGAATAGCTGTATCATGTTTTAATATAACCAAAAGCAAAATGCTTCATAGAAAATGTGGTGTGAATTAAAAAAGGAGAACATTGGTGATATCAGCAGCTTTTATAGGCTTTCAGTCCATGGACTGGTGTGTTTGCAGTAATTATACCTACAGTAGGTAGGCTAATTACTTGAACAATAATCCACTGATGAGTAAAGAAAGTAGAAATGTCGCCTTCACAGCAGGACGGCGTTTCTTCCTCCTCCTGGGCTTAAAGTGCAGCAGTTAAGATGTTTGAGTTCCTGTTTTAACCAGAGAGGTTCGGAGACACCTGTGCAGATTGTTTCAGCAAATATTCACAAGCAAAAGGACGAGTTTAAGGAGATTTGGCATCAGTGCTCTTATTGACCCGTCTTCTGTGGACGAGGCTGCAAGGGAGCCCAGGGGAGGGATTTAGTCTGCCCAGGAAAAATCTAATATTTCTCCACATTAAAGTCAAATCAAAGCCACCTGGCTGTGTGTGTGTGTGTGTGTGTTGGTGAGATGATACAGTGGTGACCTACAGCCTTTCACCAGAACCAGAGTTAAATGCTCTGGTTCTGCCTCCTGCTATCTGCTCCGGGTGCCACAAGAGGTGACACATTCTCATAAACAGGAATGAGTCCACGGTGGCTGTTGATGTGTGTGTTTGTGTGTGTCTGAGTGGGTGTGTGGGGCTTTCTGTAAAGAAAGGTTGTGTTTTTTAATACATTTAGTCTTTAAGTGTCTGGTTTCTGCAGACAAACTGGATGTTTTCTAACTATTTTCATGCACAAAACAAATTTTTGTCGTGTTTTTTTGGTATTTTTTAAGATGTTTCTGTGTTTCATTCAAGTAAGTTGTGTAAAAAAATAGAGAAAAAGCTGCCACACAGCTCCCACTCAATCATAATTTAATTTATTCATCAGGACTGCTGTAACAGCGTTCCTGACGAAGGCCCTCGGAGGCAAACATGGTGTGATCAATAAGTTGTGATGCTGAGCAGAGAATGTGGACTTTTTTCTGTATTTTTAGCCTTGACTGACGCTCTCCAACACACCTGTGCCAGGCATGTTTGTGTGTGGAAAAACTTTATTTTATTAAAAATGTGAAGGATTTTCTTGGTTTTTCTATTTGACAGTTGCAGTGGTCTCATGGCGCTTTGTGAAATTCACAAACATAGTGTTGAGTTTTAATCAAAACCTGTGTGGGACTGAAGCAAACTGAAAACATCTCTGAGGGTCACTGTAAGAAACAATAAAAAAACTAAACTGAGTTAATAAAGTTATAAATATTAGATGAGCAGAGTTGATAAATTATCATTTTTAAACTACATATTAGATGTAACATTAAAAATATATATTGAAGAATATAATAAATATATGAAACCTGCTTAGAGCATTTAATAAAATACATGAAAAACATAAATGACTTTTATAGGCCAAAATAAATGTCATTTGTTACAGGAGAGTTGTTTAAACTCTTATAAAAAGATTTGGTTAAAAAATAAAAATAACTAGAGAAATTGTATTTCCTGTGAAAATGCTAGTGTGAATGCCTGTTGCTGAAAACTTGAGCTGAAAGCTGCTGAAGAACCTGAAACTGAGCTGAACATGTTTGAAAGCAAAAGTATTATTGTAAGTTAAATTTGAAAAGCTGAAAGAAGCAAAGTATAAGCAGAAAAAAAGTAAAAATGAGCAAAAATATAGCTGAACATAGGAGAAAGCTACTGTAAAAAGCATAAATAGTACAATTTGGCAGAAAATTAGCAAAAAGAAGCAGAGCTGTAGCTGAAATCGCAGAAAAACCGCTGAAGTTAGCATAAAATAAGCTAAAAGTTGCAGCTTTAAGTTGAAAGTAGCACTTAATCGGCGAAATGGTTGTAAAAAAATCAAAATTAGCAGAAAGAAAACATAAAACTACTAAAAAGTGATCATTTGTAGTAAAATAACTAAAACAGCTGAAGTTTTCAGTAAAACAGCTAAAAGTAACTGGAAACATTCTAATTAACATAAGAAACAAGTTTTCTGTTTTTAGCAGAAATAAGTTCTAATAGCTACAAAAAATGTGTATTTAGCTTAAGAAAGCTAACGTTAGCTAATAACTGAACAAAAGCTAAATATTCAGCAAATAGCTGAATATAGCAGAAGCATCTGTAAGAAGCATAAATAGCACAAAGTAAATGAAAGAATTACAGAAAAGTACAAAATAGCAGAGGAATAGCAGAAATAAGTAGAATTTTAGCTGAAATAGCAGAAAAAAGCTCAAATTAGCTAAAAAAAGTAGCTAAAATTAACACAGGGAAGTAAAAAAGAGCATAAGCAGAACAAATTGTATAAGTTTCTGTAAAAATTTAGAAACATTTTGAAGGATTTTAAGGATGTTGAAAAAAGCCACATTCATTTTTAATGGCAAAAAGATGAAATAGCTTAAAAAGTATAAATAGCAGAAATACCAAAAGTCATAGCTGGAATGTCCTGAATGAGTTGAACGTTTTGATGTATGTTTTGTTGAAAAAACCTAAAAAATTGTGGAATGAAAAAGGGGCCAAAAAACATACAGAAGAAAAAATGATTTTAATAATGTGAATGCTGTGAGGCGTTAATATTACACAGAATAAAATAAAAATATGTAGAAATCAACCCTAACTGAAGATTATATTTTATATTGTTTAAACCAAAATTATCTAATCTGTAAATTGAATGTGTTGTCTTTGTTCTAAAATCCAGATTTAAAGTATTGATCAGAAAACTTTGCAGGTAAAGATAAAAACATGTAATAAGGACCTGTTTTGTTACTGAACATCTAACAGATTGTAGTTTTTTTATTAGGCTTTAAAATGTGATTTGACGTTTGTTCTGTTTATGTTTGGAGGTTTTTAGGGCTTTAGAATATAATTGCAAATTTATCATCATCGTGATAAAAGCCTGTGCAACAGGCACGTCGCAAAAAACTGCATAAACTGCAATAAATGTTTGGAGCAAATGTTTGCATTTCTGTGTTTTTGCAATAAGAGAATTTGAAGTTCGATTTAGGTTTATTAACTTGTTTAAAATGATGTAACTTCTCAGACATTTTTATTATAATAAAGATTTACATTAGTATTTAGAGTATCAGAAAATGTTTTATGGTGAGATGTTTTAAAGTCAATATTTTTTCTGCAGTTTGTTGTTTCACTGCTAATACAGCAGCTCGGTCTAGTTGCACTTTTAAAAACAATAAAACTGCCATGTTAGAATTTAATTCAGTTCATTTAAATTGTGCCAAAGTTACAACAAATGTCATCTCAGGGCACTGGGAACAAAAAACAATCAATCTAAAGAAGCAGCAGATTGTGTGGAATCTTCACTTCATCACACTCTCTCATCCTGAACACCACATTGGTGACGGTGGAGAAGAAAAACTCCCTTTTAATGGGAAGAAACTTCCAGCAGAACCAGAACAGAAGAGACACAGACAAACACAGATGTATTTTCCTCTGGAAGAGAGACAAAGAAAACACACGTTATTAATAGAAGTAATTATAACAAACATGTAGAGGAGAGAGACTAAAGATAGTAGAGTGAGGAAATGTTGTCAGTTTGTCCTCCAGCAGTCTAAGCCTATAGCAGCAGAACTAATTAATATGGGTGCAACAATACATGTACCCGTATGGAACAGTGCTTTAGGTTCAATACACACTATGTATGGAACAATACAGATTTTAAAAATGTATTTTATCAACTTGTCTTCTGAAGATTCTCTGTGTTGAAGAATCAGTGGATCTGTGTTCGACTACTCCACCTAGGCTGCATTTCTGAGCGTAGATCCTCTGAGAAACTTGCTGTTTCAGCAACATTTAATTAAAAACTGTACTTTTGAGGTTAAACAAATGTTCATAATTAATTTAAATAAATTACAAGTTTAAAAGGGCATGGACATTTCTCTTTTTTGTATCAAAAAAAATCTCAAACCGTGAGACGAAAGTACCGAACCGAATTGTGAATTTTCTGTATTGTTGCACCCCTACTAATTAACTATACCACAAGTAAACCTGCAGTCTCAGAGTGAAGTGCTCTGTTAGGAAAATATGGAACAATAAGATCTTTGATATAAGATGGAGCTTGGTTGTTGAGAGCTTTGATAGAATGTAAAATATGTTTTGTTTTTTGTCTTGTTTTCATTATTGTTCAGCCCTGCTGTTTCAGAGGAACAACAGATACAGCAGGGATTTAAAATCTGCAGATTTTAACACAAACTTGTTGGCAGCAACAAGTCTGATATGTGCTGACCTCTTTACCTGCTAACAAATAGTTGTGAGCTTTAAACATGTTTTAGAACATATAGAAACTAAATCCTGCCTGTGGTTTCTGCCTGTTCTTCTCTGAACCACACTGTGGAGTGATTTCATCACGTCTTGTGTAGTGGCTGGTTGGACAGAGCAGGTAAAGTTGTGTTAAAGCTGTAAGAAAAACACACAACTCCCCTTGGTTTGGGTTGAGGAGTGTGCTGCAGGTTTTCAGCAGATTTATTGCAGAATAGCAGGATCTTTATCTGAGTTTCTGCTGCCACGAGGACTGTTTCTGTTCGTATCTCTGTGTTCTTGTCTCCGTCTGCCGTCACATGTTTCTGTGAAGCCTCCGTATTGTTTGTTCCCTGCTGCCTGCAGCCATGTTGGATGAAAGCGGCGTTGGTGGTGGATGCAAGCAGCCCGCAGTGAATCTGTGAGCTGTGTCTTGTCTTTAAGGGGGCCGGGTCACAGGGAGGTCTCTTTTCATGGAGGTGACAGATGTACAGAAGATGCATATCACCGGTGTGAGAGTTTATACATATATATATATGTGTGTGTGTGTGGGGGTGTGTGTCACGATGGGTCGCTTTTTTTTTTTTTTGAACAATTTTTGTGCCGTGATGAAATCAGAGTTTTGCACTGAAGAGAATGTTCATTTAAATGTCAGCCCTCATCTTCGCTGGGCTCCTGTGAAATCTGGAGGATTCAGTGGAATCATTTCCGCGTCAGTTTTTATTTTTCCATCGACACTTTAATGATGAACATCCCCCGTTTGTGTCCACTGAGCAAGTCCATTTTCAGATCAGGAGATGCTAAAGATCTATTTTTATTTGATTCCTTAAAACAGGAGAGGAAAGTTTTAGAGTTTAAACTGAACATCCCTGTCCTAATCATTCTGTGCACAGCTGCTGTAAACAAAGCCTCTAATGTCGCTGTCACTTTTAGTTCCTCTGAAATGGATCATATTTGGAAATCCAACCAAGTTTTATGTTGCTACAGATCAACTAAATGACAAGATGTCCCAACATGTTCAGAGAAAAACTCACAGATTGCACTCAAAAACAAATTTATTTATTTTTTTCTCCAAACAGTGACTCAAAAATGAAGAAAAAGTTTGCCGTTTTAACATATTTATCTTTCATCAGTCTGTATTATTCTAAAATAAAGATTTTTCAGCTGATTTAAATTTATTTAATCTAATTTACATGTTTTATTCTTTAGTTTTTACATTTTTAGTGAAGAATCCACATTGCCTCTGGGTTTTTACCAGTACAGTCTGCAAGCTAAATTAATATTTTTACTATTTCCTTCACTAATTCTGAATGAATTATTTAGTATTTTATGCAACAATATTTAAGCATATCTACATTTTTAAACATTGGTATTTTTTGACACTTTGCTTTCTTTACACCAACTTTTACATTATAATCTATTCATTTAAATGAGGATATTTCAGTTCAACAGCAGCTTGTTTTTATTTTATGTCTGGAATCTTTGAAGCTTTTAAGTTTTCTGTTTTTCTGTTACGAAATGTGAATTTCAGCTGAAATGCCAGATACTGTGTAAACCCATCAGTTCTACACACCTGTCTGCAGAGCTCCAGTTGCTGTAAGATGTTAAGTAAAAGTTTACAAGTTGATAAGTCCATCAGGGGAAACATTGCAGGATTTTTTAGCTGTATTACTTCTACACTTTTTGTCCAAAACAGCACAAACTTTTACTGAGCCCTGAAGCAAATCTACCACACATTAGAGCTGCGTCCCGTCGAGAGCCAGACTAACACCCTGAATTATTCACTTGGCTCTATAAACATGTTTTTTGGGGGGAAAAAGAGAAAAAAACTCCTTGGTGTCTCTCTCCCTTTCTCCTGCTCCTCTGTTTTTGTTTTATTATAAATCCCATCACCTCTCTTTTCTGTCTCAGGCTCTGATTTGATGCAGTGAGTGCTGCGTGAAGCTAACAAAGCTAAAGCAGAGAGGGAAATCCTCCCGAGACAGGCAGCAGACACAGGCACCTGCGTGCTTGTCAGCATCCTTTTGTGTCAGCCACCTAATTGAGAACAATTAGCCCAAAGGTTGTTTTACATGGCAGAACATGATAGACTTCAGTTATTCTATTGTTTCTGTTTTCTGAATGGCGCTATCTGGATGGCGCTCTGATTGGAATTGTCTCTCACGACGAGGCACGGCGGCGTGTCAGCCTGTCAAAAAGACACTTCCTGAAAGCTCCCTGAAAATAAGCGCCGAAGTCGGGGAGGTCATTGTTATCAAACGAGCAGGCGTGCAGTTTTACTGCATGTATCTGATGATCGGGCCAGGGCTGGGGAACGCGGGGGCGGCGGCGGCGATGGCAACAACAAGCCTCTCATTTCTATCAGCGTTTGTGCTGGGAAAATAAGAGGCTGTCATCCAAGAACAAAATAACCAAGTGTGTGCACGATATGATCAGTTATGGTGATAATAAGTCATGATGGATTCTCTTAATGACTCCATTGGCTGCGTCGCCGCGCACACATCATCACCTTTTTCTTTCCACGCTCATTTGTGAGCGTGCCGAGGCCAACTCGGCCCCCGCTCGCTGCCAAATGGAGCTAACCTGCAGCCAGCCGGCGCTGAGTCTCCTGTCTCCTGCAGCTCTGGAGGGGAAGCCATCTTCTGAGGCCAAGGCAGCGTCTCCTCCACTGAGCCCTCTCCTCTGTCACTCTGCGGGCGCGGGTGTGTTTGTGTCACAGTGGGTTTCTGTCCGCAGAGCCTCAGTGCTGGCCTTTTATTAAAAGTCACATCTCATCCAGTCAGTGTGCTCCACTCACTGTGAAGCTGTGTGAAGACAGCTGCTTAGACGGGTTATTTACTGTTTGTTTAACTTGTTGGAGGGAAACTATTTGCATCTTATAATCTGTTTTAAAGTGGACCTTGGCGTCAGGAAGAAAAATAGCTTTTTCTCATTCACTGAATCTGTCACTTGGCCTATGAAGTATTACATGACAGTTGGTAAAAGAAAAAAAACATCTCTGGCTCGTCCTGATTTTTCAGCCTTTCCCTTTCCTCGAATGAAAACAACCAGTGAGAGTGAGCAAGAGATGCTAAACCATAACAAGTAGTGGTTAATATGTGGGAGTGGGTGTAGTTTAAATAAACTGTGATTGGTTAGATTGATGTGTGGGTGTGGATTGAGTAAGTTTTGATGGTTGAATTAAGGTGTTGGCGTGGTTTAAGTAAACTAATTGGTTGGGTTAATAATAAACCTCAACATGACCGCAGAAATAAAAAAACAAGGTTTGTAGTTTTTTTAATTAATTTTGAGTTGTCTACTTAAATTGATGCTATTTATCAAGGCTGCAGTAATGTCATTTAATTTAAAATAAAAGCTTTTTATTCATCAGGTTTCAACGAGGAATTTATTTTGTTGCAGTTTAATGTTTCACCACTAGATGTCCCTACCTCCCACACACTTCTTGTGTATTTCTCATGTCTCATTTCAAACTACTCCTCTCCACACACCATTGTTTTTATCTCCACCAGCTCTTGAGAAAGATGTGCATCACTTCAGCCGCTGCATGTTTAACTTTCTTCACCAGCCAGTCGTGTACTTCACTGTTTGGTTTTCTGAAGGTTGCGTGGGCTTATTAAACCCCGTTGTGCAGTGCATACAGTATACGTTCTGTAAATTCTATGAGCCAGAAAAGGCAGATAGGCTCAGACAAGACCCAGAGTCGGTTTAAAATTCTCCAAGGGTCTGCCCTTGCTACTGTAGTACCCACAAGTAGTCCTTTGATTCATATAAAGTAACTGACTTGTGAAGCTTCACCACCGGTTACTTCAATATTGAGTGAGAGGTTTTTTTTTCATGTCCTGGGAAGACTTCTCTACTCTGACAAAGTTGAAGAACTATTGAACACTTTTCTCTCCTGGAGGTCGTGTATTGGATATTGATGAGCAGCTCTGCACCTTACATCTTTCCCTCGCCTCGCGTTTGGTTTCAGCAAAAACAAAAATCTTTTTTGTCATGTGTCTCCATTCCACTTTGGGACATTTGGTTCTTCCCACATTCTTTTTCCTTTATGTTGCTGGAGCTGAGCTGGGTTTGTGTGAAGGGCAGGATGGTGCTGGTGGTTCGTGTTGGCAGGCGTTCAGGCTCCATTCTTGTTTCAGAGCCGTGGGTCTTGGCCTTTGCTACCACATGTAGCAGCGGGGAGGATTCTTGGTGTTAAATTTGTCATCTGAACACAGAAATAAAATCCATGTTTTCTCGTTCATGTTTAAGTCAAAACAAGCACTTGTCGTTGTTTTGTTTTTGTTTTGTTTCACAGTTTAAATGTGTACATCCTCAGCACACATGCATGCTCTGTGCACGTGCTTCCTGCCAGCGGGTGCAGCTTGCAGCTCAGTGTGTTTATATATTCCTGCTCACAGTGTGTGCCCGGCACTGCGGCACGGTGCCCAGCTTTCACCTGAGGCCAAGGAATGTCCTCTCCTCCTCCTCCTCCTCTTCTTCCTCCTCGCAGTGTTCCTCACACTCCTCACCCACGCCCTCAGCAGGGGGCAGCAGGCACCTCCGGGCAGCCCAGGCCAAGCAGATCCTGCCGGGCATCTGGTTCAAAATGAACCTACCTGTGCTCACCTGGACCTGCACAAGGTCAGGAAGTTAAGAAAGAACACATAACTGCACCGCGCCCGGGGCAAGGAGGAGCAGAGGCAGCGTGAACCCAGCAGACCTTCTGTTCCTTTTCACAATGAACTAAAAAGGAGTTCCACCGCACAGTTAGAGCAGGCGGAGAAATGTCCACACTTTTTTTATGTTTTTTTCCCCAATAAGTCAATGATCAAGAGGATACAGTGAAAACAAAACGAAACCAAAAAAAAAAACGTCTCAGTCAAGGTCAGTAGAAGTAGATGAGCTGCGTGTTCCAATTCGTGTTTCCTTTCGCCCGAAACACGGCCAGTTTTCTCTGCGTTCGGGCTGCTGTGGGAACGAGTGAACCAGGGGTTATTCGGTGGGATTTTCATGCTGTGCTGCACACCAAATAGGCAGAACCACAGTCAGTCAGAGCAAGGCAGAAAAATTCAAAACTAACCCTGGGATCACTCAGTGTCTATAAGAAAAAAAAAAAAGAAGCAGCAGCCTGATTTCTCCTTCACCGCCCTGTGTTTCTCACACAGCAGACAGCGTAGCTTTGTCTCGTCAATCCCACACTCCCAGAATTTCAAACTAATACAAGCCGGGGCTCCGCGAGGGTCTCACTCCGTCAGGATGCAAGCTACAGGAGATTTGCTTCACTTCGGCGCCTTTGAAACAGGTTTTCCCTCATCGCCGTTGTCTGTTTGACTTTTAAAGACGACGCTCCCGAGGAATTCGGGCATGGCGTATTGCAGGCTTTAAAGCGGTAGACGGAAGAGGGAGGATTGTGGGTAGCTCGGGGGGGGGGGGGGTGCTCTGGCCTCTGGGTTGCTCAGCTCATCGAATGCCAAAACAGTTCACGTTGAAACGAGGCCTGAGCTACTTCTCATGCAGTGTCTTACCTCCCCCCCCACCTCCTCCTCCGTCCCCTCTTCCTTACCCTCGTTTTTATCACCGTCGTTAAAACGGACCTCCTCGCCCCCCGACAGCAGTTTTTATAGTCCTTGAAGTTATTAAACATGTATAATTACTTTTAGTCGCTTCTGCCGTGGGGAGATGAAGAGAGAGTGTAGAGGGAGAGGATGGAAGGGTGGAGACAAATAGAGTTGGGTTTTGTGTGCTCGTATATCCTCATTCTTCATAGAGAGAGTGGAGTGTGTGTGTGTGTGTGTGTGTGTGTGTGTGTGTGTTTGCCCTCCTGCTACATCCTGCTCATATTTCTTTTATTGGTTGTGTGGCGTTGGTGTTGGAGGGCCCGGGGCGGCCGCGGGGACAGCAGCTCCGGCCTCTGTAGTGGAGGGTATAAAGGCGAGGAAGGACTACCCAGGAGTGAAGTGCTTGCTGGGAGCCATCTGAACAGCTGTGCGACGCCCGCCGGGGGTCCTCCATTGTTTAGAGCGCCGTTCATCTCCTATTCATTATTCACAGGCTGGCTGTGTTTGCGAGCGGTCTAATTTAATCTTTTATTTTATTTATTTTTTCCCTGTCATCGGGCCCCTTTTTTTTTTGAACAGGAGATGGGAGCGTTAAGGTCAAGCTCCAGTAGGGGGCTCACTCACTCTGTCGCGTGGGCTGACAATTGATTTAGGTCATCCGGAGAAGGACGTCCAGCAGGAAGTGCTGTGGGTTTGTGTGACATTTCGGACACGACTCCTCACCGAGCCTGCCTCCTCTGAGCGTGTGCGAGCTAAATATAAAGCAGGTTTTTGTGTGTGTGTGTGTGTGTGTGTGCTTCTCAGAGGGATTTAACTCCTGTTTAACCGACTGATTCTGTTCCCTCAGCAGGGTTCAGCGAGGTGACAGGATGATCCTCCGCCAAGGATGCAGGGGCTGATGGGTACAGGCAGGGAGTGGGTGGCTGGAGACGTGGGGGCTTTTGGACGGGAGGGGGCTGCGGTTTTGGGGCTGGGGTCGGATGAGGACAAAGGGGAGGCATTGAATCGCATTTCTGTCTGCACAGGGACATCTGGTGGACGCAGGCGGGACTGCAGCGAGGTCTGAATCAACCTGGACATTCTTCTTGAGTGTTCAGTCAGCAGGAGGATTAAACAAATATATTTAAAATCAGAATGAAAATATAAAATAATCTAAAAGCTTGAATTGATACATTTAATAAAGAAGTTAAATGGTTTTATTAAACATTTAGCTGTGGACTCAGCTGTCTTATTGTGTAACACTGCTGCTCTGATTAATCCTCCTCCTCCTCACTGTGCTGCTTTGTTGTCATTTCTGACCAGTAGATGGCAGCAGCGCTCTGGATTTGGCGTTTTCTGCTGCAATCCTCTGAGTGTTGGAATGAAACAATTGCAAATGTTGAGTTAGATTTATGTTTAATAATTCATCATGATACACACCATGTGTGATTGTATACTGAGAGGGAAATAATACTCCTTGTGAGATTATCTCATATCCTCTGTTATTTATCTCTCTTCCCTAATAATAATGAGCATAAACAGGGACTTTTCAGCAGGAAATTACTCAGTTGTTGACACGCAGGGATACGGGTCATGTTAGCTTTTTATTATTTACCCAATTAAAAAGCTCTGTTGTTTGGACAAAGAGATATTTAAACATGCCTTGTTTATTAAATCGTGACTTGATTTTGATCGTTCACAGAAATATGACAAAGGCTGGAGTTGGAGGTTTTTTATGCCCATCAGTAAATAACAGAAAAGTGTCGCCCCTTCAGTCCTTCAGTGACGTAACCTCCTCCATTTTTGTGTCTCTCAAAAACATATTCAAAACCTTTGCTTGGATAAGAGTGGAGCATTCTGATTTGAAACACAGAATAAGTGAGTGTAAATAATAATAAAGTGTTCTGATGGTTTCCAGGCCTCCTCCAGCAGCAGCAGCAGCAGCAGAAAAGCCTCTGAACGTATCAGCAGCTCCCTGCCAGCTGCCTGTCTAGAATAAACAAACACAGGCTTATTTGTTGCAGGCGGAAATAAGCAGAATCAAACTATACGCCGCTTATTAAAAAGCTCTCCTAATCTTTTGCAGAGCACACATTGCTCTGAGATAAAGAGCACCAAATTAATTACCGGTTAATTATCACTTCTCACACTGCTCGTTCGAAAGAGGACAATGGAGTCTTTTTCCCTCCTTTTCGTTGCCGCTCCTCCCCGCGACACAGGTTTTCCTCCCTTCCGTGGCTTGATAAAGTGTTTATTTATTCCTACAGTATATTTGGCACACACAACCTTTTTTCCCAGCTACCTCTGGAGCATCTGCACTTGAGTATGCTGGGAGAGGAAGAGGAAATATGATTTGAATGCAAATCAGTGATGTAAACACAGACAAGCAGCAACATGTTTTGTTGATTATGGAATAATATTCAAATAGAGAATATTCAAGAGCAAAAAAAAAATCAGGGCTGAATAATCACTTGAGTGAAACTGCCAATGAGTAAAAGGAGAGGAGGCACATTTACAGCAAACAGGGAAATGACTGTACTTATCCACTTGTCTTCTTACAAAGCAGCGTGATTAAAATGTAATGTTTAAATTATGGAAATGTTTGATCTTGCATTTATTTTTTTTAAGGCCAGTGACTTTAAACAGCTGCCTTACAGGTTTGAAAAAAAAAAGCTGAATGTTTTCTACCTTTTGGTGCCTCTGTAGAGGAAAAGCTTTGCAACAAATGAACACAATGGAGTTTTCCTGATGTTTTGTAAGATATCTGAAGGAATAGTAAAACTCCCAATGATGCACTTTTTAACTGTTTGGTCAAATATTAAAATGCTTTGAGATAAAAACAAGTTGAATTCTCAGTTTTCTCAGTAAAATCACAATAATAACTATAAAACTGGCCATGAACATTTTTATTTTTATTATTTTCTATAACATTTATGATACAGTTTAATAATGAATTTATAATTTAAGAAGTTTACTTAGTGAAAACTTTGTGAATTGATGATTTAACCCATTAAAACTAGATCCAACATGTTAGGAATTTTTGTTTTTAGTTTTAGTTTCATCATAAATCACCAGTGAAGTGGTTTTTGAATTTTTATTTCTTATTTTTTTTGAGTTTTGAAGATGTTTTGATGCTTTTTAAATTTTTAAACTAGGACTGGTTGAGTTTCAAGCTTTTCTTGTTTAAATTGAAAACATATTTTTTAAAAAACACCGATCTTAAAAGTGCTGGAAGATCCGCCTCGGTTGCTCTCCCACACCCAGACTAAAATCCGCCCGGTGGTTTTAGGAGAAATTTTACTAACAGACACTTTGTGTTTCTGTGGCTTCAGAGATGTTTGATGAACTTTTGGGTTTGCATCTTGTAGCAGAACGTGTTTTATTAAACGCTTACGTGAAAACCTCAGAGCCTAATTTAATGAAACTTGGTGGAGTGTCGGAACGCAGACGAAATCAGTTCATTAAATTTTACTGTGGGTCGGGATCACTTTTGTTAAAATTGCTAAATAAACTGTTGTCCTCGGAGAAGAAGCGGCTCTCTCAGCGCTCTCCTGCTTTTTGCTGCACAAACACTTTGAGGAAATAAAATAAAGTATCTGAAACCAAACAATGGGCCTTCTGCACTTCCCCTGCTTGGACCAGTGCTAATAATAATAAAAAAAATTATAACATTCATAATAATAATGATAATGTAAGAAACACAATGGGATCCCAGAGGCCTCGGTTGCTGGAACTCTTTTGTCCACTGAGCTCCATTATTGTCCAGAACTATTAAAAACACATCAGTGAGCACACTGTTGCACTGGGTGACATGTTCCTTTATTACCATGAATGATCACACTCTGTAGTTTATTTTGACTCAGTTCCACTCAGACTGCACTGCCTCCACAAAGACTCATTAGAGCACCAAATTGTTCCCAGGAAATCCACTCTTTCTGTCCTGTTAGTCGTTTTTGTTTGAGTCCAGCTGTTAGTTTTTGGTTTTAATCAATACTGTGCAATATTGTTTTGGTGCATTTTGCTGAGCAGGATCAGGTGAACGTACATTTAAGTTTAGGAAATACATTGATTTGTTTTACTGTGAAATCAAATTTTATGTTTTTAATGATGCATCTGTTTCTTACTCCTAATAAAAAAACCTAATTTCAAATTTTCAGAATTTTTCCAAAACATGTGAAATTAAAGCAAATATTCAGATTGAACAACAAATTCCAGGCAGGTTGGAGGTAAACTGTTCAAATGTCAGAACGATGCTTCAGATTATCTCTGGAAAAGTTTCAGTTTTTAGAAAGCGATGAAAAAAGAAGAGTTTTCACCTGCAAAACCTGGATAAACTAATAAATCAGGTAAAAAGCTCCGAGACGCAGACTTTATTTATTGATGTTATTTATTTCAGTTTTCTGTCAAACATAGGTTGATGAAGGGATTTTTCCTCTGATTGCATTTTAGAATTAAGCTCATCAATATGTTATTTTCAAGGGCGTCTCCTTCAATCCATCATCCAGGCTCTAACTAATTAAACAGCCAGGAGTTGTGGTGCAGAATGTTTACTACTTAATGTGATTTTTGAGTGTTGGGTGCGATAAAATGGCCTCCACGTGTGTTTATGTTGTGTGTTTGCAGCAGCAAGGAGCACACACACACACACACACAGCCCCTGAGATGTGCAGGGTTTTATCTTCTCCTCTTAGAGCCTCGCTTTAACAGTTAATGACAAATCAGTGAGGGGGTCGGAGGTCACATCAAACATGACTTTGTGTGAACACGAGCTAATTGGCTTGATTTCAGAGTCCTCAGAAGGTGCTGCTGCAGTTGCTTTCTCCTCTTAATTAAGACAATCAAAATCAGATCAGGTGGGAGTTTGGGGCTCGCTGAGGGGAGGAGAGTACAGTCCAGGGTGACGCGGTGTGTATTGATTTGTTGTGATAAATTAACAAATGAATTATTTCTTTGCACCTTTTTACAGTTTTCACTCATTTGAATCAAGTAACAGTTTATAATACAGGCAACTGGAGCAACATTAGGTCTTAATTTAGTTTAAAATGTGGCACTGAGTGATTTTTTTAACCAACTAGACAAACAATTATAGAAGATAATAACAATATATATAAATTGTGTTTTTATGCATGGCAGTGTGAGACATTATTGTTAAAAAGTAAAATAAAAAGTCAGTGCATGTTTGAGATATGCCATTAAACACTTAAAAAACCTAAATGTCTTTTAACTAAATACAACTGCTGCTAATCGATTAGTTCAAGTTTCCTCTTTGAGAAGAAAAGCCACAGTTCTACATGGTTTTCTTTTTTGTAGTATTTTCCTTATATTTAACAGAAACTAACACAAAATATATATATATATATATCCAGTCACGTCAACTTTATTTATATAGCACATTTAAAAACAACTGTCTTTGGCCAAAGTGCTTCACATATTACAACTAGAAGAAAAACAAAAACTGAATACAAAATTAGGAACAATAATAAAATACAAAACATAAAACAAACTTTAAAAGGGAAAAGAGCCAACTCTAATAATGAATTAAAAGCTCTAGAAAACAGGTGTGTTTTAAGGTGAGACTTAAAACACACCTGTAGTTATATAGTAATTATGTAAACTATATAAACATTATATAAACACCATATAGTTTAGGCTTTTACGCTGCAAAACATGTTCATCTAACCAAGTTTTAAACTCTTATATCCAGCCCAAAGAAAAATTGATCTTGTTTTGAGACTGATTTATTGAACAAGAACATAACGTGTAAGATTATCTTGTTAGCCTGGAAATTTGACTCAAAAGTGAAAAGAATCTGCTATTTGGGGTAAAATAATTTCACTTTAAGATTCTTGAAATAACTTAATTTGACTTATTTTTTTCTTGTTTCAAGAATCTTAGCAAAATAATTATTTTTTGTCTGGATATAGGATTTTTTAAACTTTGTTAGATGAACATTTCTTTGCACAAACTTTGGCTTTTTAAACAACCTCAGTTTGGAGGAATGATGTTTTAATTCTGAGCAGATTGATGAGCAAATGGCTAGTCTCAGAGATGCTAAAAACAAAGGAGAAAACTTTAATCCTCTGATTTTCTTAGTTCATGCAAAAACCTTTTTTAAAGGTGGCCGTCATTCACTTTGGTTCTTCTGACTAACGTTGACTCATCGGTCTGAGCTGAACTATTTCTCCAAACAGAGGTGGTTCCTGCGACAGGTAAGATAATGTTTGATCAGAACCACATTTTAAATGGTCCTTTTTAGCTTTTAAGCCACCTCTTTCGGACACGGCTCTGCAGCAGAGATGGATCCAGGTTAACCTGCACTTAACTCTCGCCTGCAAGGTCTGATTTGACATTAACCCCCCCCCCCCCCCCACACACACACACACACACATCATGAATGAGAGCTTCCCTGCTTATTTAACAGCTGGCTGCATGTCAGACAAATCTTTGAAAGGCTTTTGTCCTGCAGGGCTGACATTTGAAACTAGAATAAGTCAAAATGTGGGACATGGTTTGAATAAGTGGGACGCAGGACGAAGGATAAAATTAGTGCAGTCCCACTCAAAGAGGGGCAGTCCATCACCCTTACATCATGTGTACTCCACTTGTGTAGTGGATATTTGTTTAATATGACAACTACAGTTTCACATGACATTTAGGTTTTACTGTAATACTGAAGTTTCCAGATGTTCACAGCATAATAAGTTCATGTAGAGAAAACTCACAACAGAAGGATTTAGTTATAGAAAGAATAAAAAAGATGTATGTAAATATTTTTGCACACGGTAAAGTGATGTTTTTGTTGACACTAACTTATAATTGATGCTTCACCAGGAGGCAACATGAAAAGTGTTTGTTTATCTAATTAAGACTGGATCATTGGTTTTAGTTTGGATTAGAAGAAAAGTATTGTTTCATCCAGAACATTAAATTTCATAATCACCAAAAAAAACAACTCACGTCATCATTTTTCACAGCCTGTTTTTGTTTGTAAAAGAAGAAACGTGCAGCTCGAAAGTTTAAATATTTCAGACTCAAAAGTATTTGTCCAACTTTCTGATTTGTTTTTTTTTTTCTATGCAGCTCTCCAGAAAGCCAGTGATTAATTAGGAGTGATTAAATCTTTCCAAATGGACCCGCTAAAGCCATTTGTGTATTTTCTTTTACAACAATATAGTCCACAGAAAAATAAAATATTCTAAAGCAATTTTCCCAGACCAATTCCTTTGTTTTCCTGCCTTCCAAACACCTCATTAAGTGAAATAGCTGTAATTATAATATGGGAGCTGTTTCATACTGCGGTGTCCTGAGAAAAGGAAAAAAGTAAACACTGCCTGAGCGAGCTTTTAGTCATATTAGGGATGATCATGGGACTGAGCGTCTTGGGTGGAGCAACAATAAATACACCAATACGGCGCGAGCGTGGATGCTCAGATTTCTCCGTGTTGCCTTTTTTTCTCCCCTCCTCACATGAAAGAAGAGCTGATGCAGCTGCCATATTTCTGCTAGCTGTACGTGTCACGACTCCTCCTTATTATTGGTTCTGTTTGCCCCTCTGGTGGCTTCTAGTGTCAAAGCCTTTTGCTTCAAAGCTGGTGGTGAACAGTAAAAGCTTTATTTGCACGGTGCAGCCTGTAAGTGTACATTTGAAGAGCTCTATGAATCAGAGGAAGCTGCAGACCTGTTCAACATCACATCCCCCCTCTTTTTTTTTCTTTGTTTCTTTTTCAGTGGAAACTGAAGAAGAGTAAACGGCTTTAATGCTGGTCGCCCTCCACATAAAGAGTAGGTAAACAGAAGTCTCTGAGCAGGTACATGGGCGTGATGATAAGGCCGGGGGACGCTGAGGAGACCCTGCACAAATGAAAGGCTAAGTAAGGCAGGCAGGCGATCTTGTCATCACATTAGCCCGGCCCTCATTGTAATTGCGAGGCTGCTGCTGTCAGCCCCGGCGTAGCACCGAGCTCCGAGTCAGAGCTGGAGCCAGCGCCCCGGATAAAGTGCTCCGCCGACTGCAGATAATTGAAAATCCAAAAAGACTCAGGCTAATTTGATTACACCAGGCAATCGCTGAATTGTTCCCATTATTAAAGGGATTTGATTATGACATGAAGTCAAGTAATTATTGGTGCTGAAACTGCAGGAGCTGTCCCTTCTGATGAGGGGCCACTGCTGGAGGGAAACTATGGTCCCTGTGTGTGTGTGTGTGTGTGTGTGGGTGTGACTGTCTGCAGGATCTAAGACCAGCGTGAGCACCAAGGTAGTTTAAGTTTAAGAGAAATCAAAAGGAGAGGAAAAAAAAGGAAAATGTCAATCACTAGCTGTGTTTCCATTGACCATAAAAATGTGCAAATAAAATTTCGAAAATAAATTAGCTTAATGGAAATGCGTCAATTTCGAAAAAACTCTTTTTTGCTCTAGGATGAGGTGGTTTTTCAGCCATATCAAAATTGGTGTGTTTCGCATCACGGGAGTCTTGTGATCAACAACCGTCTGTTTCTATTGGCGAAAAAGACGACATCGAAGACAACAAGAAGTAAAAGTAGTAGTAAAATCACCAAAGTTGTAAAAGAAAGTAGTAAAAACACCGACTACAATTTCCCAAAAACGCTGCATACGTAGCCGCTCCCATGTATAAGGGACTCGAAAGCCTCGATAAAAAGCAGACGTCTCCTCTGATGGTTGATGAGGAGCACTAGTGTCGTGGTCTGTTGTTGCCATGTTTTTAATGACTTATTGCGAGAACAAACGTATTCACGCGTGACTTTAAAAGCATTTCTTACTTAATGGAAACACCACAATTGTGAAACTGTGTTTTTTCCACAATAACAGAATGTCACCAAAGCTTTGCGCACATTTGCAATAGAAACTAGAGCTAGAGTTGTCCTTCAGTAGACCCTCATCTTGCACCATGCTGAAGAAAAAAACTAATAAAAACATCATAATGGGATTCATTAAAAAAGAAAAAGCACTAATTATACTGATTATCTGCTATAAGATGTTTTTGTAAAGAAAAAAAACAACAATAAAGCTCTGTTGCTGCTCTGCCTGATGTACATTACATTTGTGGAGGCAGCAGTATGGCTCTGCAAGCTGGTTTTTTAATGGATTTTAAAGAACAATGGGCCCAGAAACAAACCTGCAGTGGAACAAACTGTCACACAGCACAGGCTTTGACTTTTCCACGTTTTAATGGCAGAAAAAAGGAGGAGAAAAACTCCAATTGTAGCACTTTTTTTTTGCCTTTCACTTTTGATTCATCACTTCCTGAGGATGAGACAGCCCATGTGACAGCGGAGTATAATTTGGGCAAATAGAGTGAAACTGCGGCGTCTCACTTAAGGACACGAGCTGGGCTTTTGTGTTCCTGACTCTTAAGTGACTCGAGCTGATGGGGTGGGTGTGTTTGTGTGGCACGGCTCTTCGGCTCCACGGAAGCTGGATGTCTGCGGTAGCCCGAATTAAGGGAAGTTCAAAAGTTCGACGTGCTCGTCCTTCTCACCGCTGGCTGATTTAAATATCAGCTGAAGTCTGTGAACGCTTCCCATTAAGGCCAGAGACAAGTCGTGTGTAATGTATGCCCCCTCATGCGGCTCCCTCATATTTGCCACACACACCTCCTCTCCTCTGCCTTTGGGCGCTATATTCATATGAGGGATTAAGAATCCTTTGTCACCGGACCCCATTGACATTTGAGTGAGCATTAGTGAAATTATAACTACATCTGGACAAAATCCAACCACTTTTTTTTTTTCTGCTCTCGGTGTGAAGATGCAGCCACCCGGTGTGACCAGAAGGGAGCAGTCTTGTGCCTGCGAGTGTGTGTATGTGTTGTGAGTCTGTGCTTGTATGGTGTGTACACTCATGCACAAACAGGGTATGCAGAGACGGGAGTGTGGCAGTATGAAAGAGTGATTTTGTCCCTTTTGTATCTCGGCGAGCGGCGCCCTTAGTTCTGCTTGGATGGAAGTATGAAGAGTCACAGTGGGAGGAAAAAAAGGCGCAGCTCTCTTTAAGGCAGGCTTTACCCACTCGAGTGTCCCCATTTGAGACACAGTGCCCAGCTTATCCCCCCAAAGCACCTTTTGACTAGGCCAGCTTCTGCTCCCCCTGTGAAGGGAAGAAAAAAAAAGTGCTCTTCCCACCTTGTCGGCCCCCGCAGGAGGAGTGTGGGCAACCTGACTGTGAGAGATGACTCATCCTTCGCCGTTCTTCCTCAATCTCTCTCTCTTACCCAAATTTGAAACTCGCTGCGTTCGTAATTCATCCCCGCACTTGAATAAAGCCCCGATCTAATCCGAAATGAGCTTTATATGCTGTAGATGTGTTACGGTTGTTTGTGGAGTGGTTTGAGGTTTATTTATTTATGCCTTTCGGGCTCTCTTTTCCTCTTCATTTTGGGGCTAAGAAATGGCAAGCAAGTGCCGCTGAGGCTGCGGAGATTAAGTTAGCATTGATTGCTTTATTGGTGTGGTTGGATTGTTTCGTATCTGGGAACATTTGATGTAAGCACAGACATTTGTCTTGTCTTGTGCTGTCTCTGTTTTGTCGAAAGATCATTCATTTCTCTCGATGCGTGGGATTTATCAGTAATGCAAAAATAAGGAGATCAGGCTTTTTTTTTGCTTTGCATCTTGCATTTATAAATGGAGATATAGGTTTAATCTTTGGTCTTTCCATTATTACTCTCATTTGAGCTGTTGGAAGTAATGTTCCAATTTTAATCAACACCTAATTACATCCAATAATGTCCATGTAGCTAATCGGCCATTGTAATTACTACGTAGTCCAGCCTGAGACGTATAGATCTGACTAGCTTATTGGGAGTTCTGCTGCCATGGACTTTTAGATGTACCGCAGCATTGATCATAAAATTCAATCATGACACACATTACAGTAACTTTTTTATGAGGACTCTGCAACCGTATGCAGCCCCCCCACCTCTCGGTTTGATGCCCCTACCTTTATTTATTGTGCTGAGCTGGTGTTATCCCCTCTAGACCTCATTGTGGATGTCTTGGAGTGCATCAATACCATACTCTTTTGGCATCAACCTTCAATAGTCCACCCATTAAAATGTGGAATTGCTTAACGTAACACACTAAGATGCATTTCTCTGTATGAAGACGGGTATTTGCAAATAGTCCTCAGATCAATGGTCTTTTACTGCCTTCTGAAACCATTGTCTGCAAAACAATTGGAAATCTTTGGGAGAGTATAGTGGGTGCAGCATGAGAGGAGCTGGAGGAGACGAAGCATCCCAACACAGCAGTGAATTAATTACCCTTTTGAAGAATGAAGGTCTGCGAGATTTGCTTTTTGGGCCATTATCAAGTGACACTGCAAACGATTGTTTGTCCCTCTCTGGGTAATGTAGCCCAAACAATGGCTGGCCTGCACCATCATATGGATCATTAGCAGCTCGCTGTTGGGACCCCATCCTGTGAAGTTGCCCCTTCCGGGGGGCTGAAGGGGGTTTTCTGGGTGCTCTCCCTCCTCCCCGTCTACCAGGGGACAGACAGCTGACAGAGGCCGTAGGAGAAGGCGGTCACTGGATGCTGCTGCTCATTAGGAATGGATGCACTGGAGCTGGTTTGTCTGTGCAAATCCCATCGGGACAAAATGCAGCTATTACTGTAACGTTTAGACTGCAGAGAGACACTAAAGCTCATGGAGACACCAGAGAGGTAATACCATGCCCTCTAGTTCAAAGAACAAGTGGCAAAAAGGGGGTCTTTGTGAACAGAATTTGCCGTTTGGTTCCAACTCAAGAGTTAAAATAACGAATAGCTCATAAAAACAGATTCCTCTTTCCTCAACAGATGCTGCTCAATCAGTGGTGTTGAGTGCATTTTAAGGCCTTGAAACGTCCCACAGGAGAGACATCAGCCTTCGTGTGGCTTTGGCATGAAGCTTGATAACGAACCTGTAAGTGCTGAGGCTTGTTCAGGGGTCTTTTCACTCCCCACCCCCCTCCCCTTCTTAAAGCAACGGCCTTCATTAAGACCCATTGGATGTTAGACTGAGAGAGACACTGCTGTTACTACAATTGACTTTTCTTATTACTGGTATACATCAATGAAAACTCAGTTTGTCTACAGACAAGGTTCGGCTGTTTGATTCTGCTGGAGTAATGACTGAGGCGGGTCGTCAGCATATCCAGGAGGTTTTGGTTGTTCTCAGTCGTGCTTTTTTTTTTCTTTTTCATTGTCCACATTGTGTTATTGTTGTAATCCTTCACTGTGTTGTTTCAACCCCGTTTTTCAAAGTGGCCGTTGCCCTCTTGAGGAACAAATTATAATTTCAGAGATTTTTGTCTGCTTATATAAAAAGCCCTGCTAATTAAAAACTTTGCAGCCAGCTACACTGATATAAAGAACTTGTAAGATTTACTTAAAAAAATCCTCGTAACAATTTGCACTAACGTTTGTTAAGTAAATTTAAATGCTACGAATTCAAGTAATATTTACTCATCATTATCTAGTAAATGTTACTAGATAATG
>JARVGW010000194.1:16115248-16141103 GCA_031762495.1 Anablepsoides rubrolineatus
AGTCGAACACAGATCCACTGATCCTTCAACACAGAGCATCTTCAGAAGACAAGCTGATAAAATAAATGTTAAAAATTAGGGATGTCTCGATCAGATACTTTGTATCGATATCAGGGGCAGATATGGTCATTTGAAAATGGGGTAGTATCAGAATTAGTCATGGGATTTTTGAAAGGCACCTATAAATAAAATACATTTATGTTATTGTTATTATCATATTAGGTTTTCTTACTAGTGTGTTTTGGATGTTTTCATTTTTTAAATGTGTCCTAATATAAAGTAATTAGTAATAAAGTAAGTATTTCTGGTAGTAGATTGTGTTGTGCAGCAGTTTGAGTAGCCTGGTTGAATAAAAAGACATTAGATAAGTACAGTTAATTTACTATTTATTTCTTTCAGACAGAACAGATTATTATTATGTTTGCTTACTTTTTACTTTTTGGATAAACAAACTTTTAGTAAATTCTTTACAATACCCCTAAAAATCTGATAAAACATTTATTCTGACTACAGTTTAAATGAAGCTTTTTTATCCTGATTAAGAGTTAAATTTCTTTTTCTTTTGCTTTAAGAGCAAATAATCAGATAAATGTGTCTTACTTATTTGGTGTTCACAAAGAAAATCCAGATTTAAGGGAAAAACAACACCTATATCACAGTGTTAATTGTTTCTGTACATTTGCATGTTTTCAGTAACTCTTGGAAATGTAGAGTCTGCTCCTAATGGCCACGGCTTCCTCCACCATTCCACATTATCTCTGCCTGAAAGTTTAATCTGAAAACACTTTGCTGCCTTAGATGTTTCTCTATAAGTGAGGTACAAAAAAACAACAAAACCCATAATTAGAATTTACAGTTGTTTTTAAAAACCCTGTGTGCAGATTTCAGTGGCATCTAGTGGCAAAGTTTCTGATTGCAAGGAAACGAAACCCACCAACCTCAGATTCTGATTCAGAATAAGTTCAGAAACTTTGATGGCTGCATAAAAAGCTCTGCAGAAGAGCAGTTTGTTTGGTGCACCATGCAAATGCTGCACATAAAAAACTGCACCATCTGCAGACAAAATGCTTTTTTAAAGAGGATTTCCTTTTAAGCATTTGTGCATACAGGAAAACCTCCAAATAAATGATGTTTCTGCCAACATTAACGCTGCACACAAGGTGTTTTAAACACCAAGCGTTTTGTTAAAAAAAAACAGTTTGTATCTCAGAAGTAAAGGCAACAGCAGTTTGTGTTTGCATAAAACGGTACATAAAAAGGCAACATTTCTTACGTAAATCCTACAGATAGAAAACATTCTGTTCTCTGACAAGCACCACTTGTTTCAAACGAGGAAGACTAAAGACATTCCTCAGATATCAGCCTGTGCATAAAAAACAAACACAAAGCATTTAACACGATGAAAAGAAACAAGAAGAATGCAATTCTCTGCATTTAGTTTCAATAGTGCTCTGCTGAATCCTATAGCTTCACACTGTTAGGTCCTGATAGTGTTTCCAGAGGCCCTCTGCTGCCAACACAGGGGTGATGAGGAAAAGAGGAGGAGGAGAAAAGAGGAAGGATGCCTGCGTCTTTAAAAGGTAGATGGAGTGAGGGAGCAGGGCGGATGGGTGGCTGGCAGGATTGTGCTGACGGCAGGGCTTTGGTTCAGAGCATGCCCATTAGAGGGAGCCATAAATCCTGGGCTCTCTGGGCCGGGCTGTGTCAGCAGTCCACTGAATGAATTGATTTTAAACGCCACTGGAAAAAAAAAAAGAGAGAGGAGAGAGCGAGCGAGTGAGAGAGAGAGGGAGAAATGGGAAGGAGAGTGACTATTTAATTCACCCTCCGCCAGAAGCCCACAACCCGTTCCACCCCGCTTCTCAATTCAGGACTGTCGTTGAAAAGGGGGAGGAGAGAAGTCTAGAAACACTGAAACTGTCACCAACAACAAGCCCACGGCTACGCGGCCCCCACACACGTTTGATTTAAACAGGAGGGAAAACGCACAAACCAGATACATAATCTCAAATTCCATACAGCATTTGTTCTCCCACCCCTCTAATTTTTCCTCTCAGCTCTCTCTTTTTTTATATCTCCACAAGAGAAATGAGACATATCGTAAAAAAGAGGTGGTAGTGGAGGGGGGGGGGGGGCGCAGCTGCATTTGAAATTCAAATGTGTTGGATTTTGAAATTGATGTATGTGTTTATTCATTTACGAGCAGCATCCATGTGTGCATGCATTTATATATTATCAGCAGCAATGAAACGCTGCATAGACGGGCTCGTAGCCCATCTTTCTCCTCCGTGTGCCCCCTCGTCTTTGTTCCCTCCTCGAGCTGCAGTTGCCGTTCTAAAAAAAAAAAAAATCTGTCTGCAAACATACGCACTGTAAATCGTACACGATTTTTTGTTTTAATATGTAAACACATTTAGCATGCATGCAAACTTTCATGTCATACTTCATCCCTTCATGTTACCCTGCGTGTGCAGACCTGTTGGAGTGTCATCAGACGGTGTGTTGGTGGAGCTGCAGCACCACAGAGCTGGCTTACACAACTCTGCAAAGCCTGCAGTGCAAGTAGAATCTAAGAAGGACACTTCTGATCAATATCATTAGATGAATAAATATGCAAAACTCCTCTGAGACAATAATCACATTAAAGTTGACCCCCGTCTTCCCAAATTAAAGGCTCTTTTGATCATTACACTGATGTAACAAATTGGGATTGTAAAGTTGTCAGAGATTTATCACTCTGTTAGTCTTCCTGCTCACTTTAGAACAGATGCAGCTTATTTAAAATCTTTTGATACACATATACTCTGTTGCACATTGTGTTAAGAGATTTCTATTTAAAGGGAGGGGATCAGATAGCTACATTTTGTTTGCTACTGAACAGATGTAAAAATCTCAAATAATCCTGTTAACCAAATAATCCCAACATTTACCTGCAGCTCACCTTGAAGGCAGATGTTTCAGATGTTTCAGATTCAGTCCAAATAAAAATATATTACTAAACTCAAGTTGTTTTGAGCTGCAGTATTTATTAATTATATTAGCTCAGATAAATAAGTTTAGTTGTTTATGTAGCAACAAAATGATCAACCAACCCCAGCTCTTCAGTCTTTTCAAAAAACATGTAAAACTGGTGCTGATTTCAAATGATGAGATTTTTGTTTGTTTTGAGACTCACAGCTGCTGTTTTAATCTGTTTTGGTTTTTTTTCTTTTTTTTTCATGCAAATAAATACAATTCTAAATAATAATATATATACACAATACAATTAAAATCAACTCATTTTAGATACATTTAGATCAAGACTAACTAGAATAAATTTTTATATATAAATGCAGTCAGTGCAGCTTTAGTGATCATCTGCAATACCAGCATAATCCATATACCTCATTATACATAATGTGTAATACTGAAACAAGGTGCAATATTGTCGTTTAACTTTTCTACTTTAGCTTCACATTTACAACTGACTGTCATTTTTCTTCATTGTTTTCTTTATTGTTGTACATATGTAAGTACATGCATATTTATATATATATATATATATCCTTTTATTCTTTTTTATTTCTTTCATTGTGTATTTTGCACTGCTGTGGGAGTGGCTCTAATCTCGTGCACGCGTGTAATGACAATAAAGGCATTCTATTCTATTATTTTCTATTCTATTCTTTAGTAGATTAGTTGTTCAGGCCCAGCTGTGTAGCTTATGAAGCTGATTTTTACCTTCACAGATTCATTTTTTATAGAAAATATTTAGACTCAGCGAACATTAAGTTTCTGTGAAACATTTAAAGTGATCAGAAAGACTAAAACCTGCAGGGTTGGGTTCAGAGTGGCATCAGAGAACACGGGAGCAGTCAGACAGACTCAGATAATTGATTCTGCTTCATCTTGAACAGTTTCAAGCAGCTCTGTAGGAAATCTGAATAAAAGGTGGAGCCAGCTGGAGAGCGTGAGGTAACAGTGAGCAAAGAGAAGCTGACAAGCTGCGGAGATGATGACAGATGTGGGTTTGTCGCTTTCACCGACCTATTTAACATCACGCAGTTTAACTTCAGTCACCGATAATTATCTTCGGGGCTGTTTTTAATTGCTCTTTAATATTTGAAAATAAATAGATGAATAAAAACCACGGTGCCGGGATTCTTAACAAAACCAAACAGCTGATTCAACCACACTCCAAAGTTTGGTTATGTTGGTGATGGGAGGAAAGTGAGAGGGGAGGGGCACGGGAAAGGGTGGGGGGGTGGCGCCCTCTCTGGCTCATTACGCTGTTTAAAGAGCCGGCGCCTCCGAATCACCTGCCCACTTCCATGCTTCAAACAAGCTCAGCCACCAGGGATCATACATCAACTTCTCCATCAGTCCCCCCCCACCCCCCACCGCTGGCTTCACTTTTTCTCTATTCGGCTGCCGACACACGAGTCTCACATGCAAAACCCACACAGCAAATGTGGGAAACAGATAGCGTTGCTTGTTGAATACTGATGTCACGCCAGCAACAGCAAGAATTATAAATTAGGCACAAAGCAGCCTCGTGTTGTTATATATGTGATCATGAAGTTAATTGAATGCTTCCAGTGGACGCTGGAGCATCAGAGGCCCAGTTTGGGGCCTTAACATTCCTAATGTATGGCCTCTGTATGTAAAAACTGCACTTCCTCATGCCTAATTACCCACAGGCTAAGGCACGAGGAGGACCCGCTGTGTATTACTATAAAGATTGTGAGGATATTTCACTTTGAAAAATGGTGAAGCACACAGGACTAAGGGTTTGATTACAAGGAGTGGGGCACACAGCCTCTACATCTTCCTTCCCTCATTTCAATTATGGCTGACTGGAGGCGCGGTGCTGCCACCGTCCTCAAATAAAACTAAAATATGATAAAGCTGAAATATCAGGCCCGGGACTGCTCCCAGCCTCCAGCCATGTAAGGCACTGATACTCGCCACGTAATTACAACATTTGCCAATATTTTTTGACGTTGTGTGTGTGTGTGTGTGTGGGGGTGTGGGGGGTCAGCATGGAAATGAATGAATAGAGGGGGGAGGGGAGGCATGAAGAACGTTGATGACACATGATAAAAAGCACATTTCATTTTTTTCCCCTCCCTGTGGAGAGATGCCTGCAAAAGGGGGCTGCCGTGGCTCTCCTCTCTGAAGGTGTGGGATAACTGTGTTATTTTTACACTCTGAGATCATTACTCATGTGAAGATGCCTGAGTGAGAGGATCTGCTGTCATAACAGCGGACGGGCGAGCGTGAAGAGAACCGAAAAAGTGTCAGTTCTTGTCATGTGGAGAGAAAAAAAAAGGGCATTCTTGTGTTTCAAATGCAGCTCTGTGAGATCACATCTCACCAATCCAGCAGCTGTAAGCAAATATTTATTTTATTCCTTTTTTTATTGTAGGGAGGGAGCGCTGCAGCACAAAGCACGCTCTTTATTCAACTCATGTTTGCCCTTTTAAACGCTGGCCTCCCTGACCCCCCCCTGCTGTGCGATGTGGTCGTTTTCTCACTATGATGCCACCCCAACAAGCTGGATCTCCTCTGGAGCCCACGTTCCCCTGTGCCCCCCCCCCCCCCCTCGTGGCCTCCTTTACGTCAGCGTTAACACCAGTGTGGCATGCTCGCCACGTCACCGGGTCAACGCTCCGTAGATTCGAGCTTTGGGAGGAAATCCCAGCCAGTGTTCTGCAGAAACGTCGGCTGCATTACAATTCACACGAATATACAAGAGGATTTGCAATGAATGTAATTTATTTTAGCACTTTTTTTATTCTCCATTATTTGCTTTGGGAATAGAAATCTCTGTTTGCAAAGCTAAAGCTTACAACATAAACGTTTTAGCAATTAATTTGAGCAACACCGTGTGTTTATGATATGTGTGATCTGGGACCTGACAACTTAGCTCTCTGCAGGCTCATGTTTTTTCACATATCATTCTCTGCAAAAGCACAAAAATGAATCTGATTGTTTCTTATAGGAGAGATGCAAACAGCATGGCCTTTAACAAGAAGAATCAATCTTTCTTTCTCTTTTGGGCAAATTGATTCAAATTTTGGGAAAAAAACCCTGAAGTCTGCATCCTAACATGTTGATGCATAATTAAAAGCAGCATTGATTTATTTTCTGCAGTTTATTAGTGAGTATTTTTAGTTTAAAGCACATAATGCATCATTTTGTTGATTTGATCTTGCTCATTAAATGTGAAAGACGATTGAAGTCTCTATTTGGCAGCGTGTGACAAACTCCCTGAAGCTTTACATTTTTATTTATTTATTACTTTATTCAATTTTATTTGAGTTCTCGGGGTGTTGAAGTGGGTCCAGCACCTGCTTTTCAAAGTGAAGGAGGAAAATGTTTTTGCAGAGGGAAGAGCTTCTGCAGCAAAAATCAAGAAGCATTCCACCCCTCCCTTCACTCGTCACAGTGTGGGGGGATTCAATCAAAAGTCTGACCTGTGACCTGTTCTCCGAGAAACAAACAGCCCGCAGAGTCTCCCAAGACCAAAGCCATCAGAGGAGGGCGGCTCGTGTGTGAGCCAAACGGTGGCACCTTTTCTGAAAGCCTCCATCATAGAAAAATTGTGAGTTGTCGCAGTGGAGAGTGACTAGCATGGGTGGTACATTGATACATTGATGCAGTGAATGCCTTGGACAGTGCAGTAAAAGTGCTGAGGTTGAAATTAAGCTGTTATCTCTCGCATGTATCACCAGGGAGGCAAGAAGCAGCGGAGCAGAGCCAGTAGCCTGTTTGCTTTACTGTTATTGCCTCTGCGTGTCCATCCTCGTCTGACTCGCCTGGTGGTCCGACATTTTAAATGCAACACTGCCTTTGTTCACCTTTGTGTTTAGAAACAATCCCTCCTGTTGTTACAAAAATAAAATCACCTTTTTATTGTTTTCTTTGTTATTCACTAACAGCACAGTGTGAAGTGTTTTAATGCACATTTTAATTAGAATTGTAATGTGTTTGAAAAAATACTAATCACAGAAACACCTGAGACCGTGACTGATCCACGGTTCTACATACTGTAAATCATCTGAATTATTGATTCGATTTCAAATATTACAAAAAATGTGTTAAAACTTTAGAGTTTTGGTGAAATAAATATTTAAAAACATGCAAATATATTTGCTTCGTTGAAGCTAATTAGTGGTTTAATAATGATTTTAGTAAATTTTTTTCTCCTTTTGTAATAGTCACTGAAGAGTAAACAGTGTGAATGGAATTTACATGAATTTATTTAAAATATATTAACAGCAGCTAAAGCAGTATTCCCCTAACATGTAATTTGTGTGTTTTGGTGGAAACCTGGTGGATTTGGGGGAATGTTTATGCACTATATGTATTACTTTAATTGCTCAAGCAGAGGAAACAGCCCTTTAGAGACAAAGTTATTCAGCTTTTTATCTGATCATTGCTTTCATTTGAGCTGGAAACACCAGTGTTGTCCTGGTGTCCTAATATATTTAAGATAATGTACATAATTTACATATTAGAAAGTGGCTGGATGTAAAGCACTGAACTGGCTTTTCCCCATGTTTGTTTGTTTTTTCACATTGTCTGTCCATAAATTTAGAAAACAAACTTTTCAGCTTTTGACCCACAAAAGAAAAGCAGCAGAGACCTGTGCCCCCAGCTGTGTTGGTTGATAAACATTATTTCCACGTCAAATTAAAAGAGCATAGTAATGTTATTTATTAGATTATTTTTGTCCATTTTAAGTACAGTAATCTTAATATTTTGTAACAACAAGAATCAGAATCAGTTTTATTGCCATTGTCAATGAACAGGGTTCACAGACTAGGAATTTGCTTTGGTGTAAAATAGGTATCAAATATAATAATGAAGAAATTACAAAGGATAAAAGAAAATATAATTAAAAATGTAAAACATATGTTCAGTACAGTAATCACAGCAGACAATATATTTGGAGTAATGCAATTAGATCCAGTGAAAAAAGTGACCAGATAAACTATATAGTCAGAGTTGTGCAGTTGTTAGTCATTTTTTAGTGTATTTAATTCAGAAAATAGATTTTATTTCATCAGTAAGACCTAACATCTCGTGGAAATTTACCAGCTTTGTTTTGGAGGTTTTGACTTGTTGTTGCTTTACATTTCTGTGATTTTTCTCCATCTTTTTAAGTCCATCCACATAATTAAGAGCAGCTCGCACCTTTTTCACATGATGCATTTTTAAAGTATGATGTTCTGTAATTTTCTGATAATTAATAGGATCTGAACATCCCCTGACAGTAAAAACCTTCCCACCTAACCATAACTGGCTTCAAGAAAAAAAAAAAAAGTTTCTTCACTTAGAGCATCAGGAACTATAAAAAATGTCATTTTAAAGCAATTATTTGCCACCCAAATTATGTTTTCATGTTTTTTTGTTTTTTTTTGTTCTCATTTATTGAAGAGAAAAGACTTCCTTTCAACACCACAGTGCCCTGATTCTTATTTTCAGAACCTTTTATCACAAACATAATCCATGAGCTGTAATAGTCTCATTTGTTTACAACTCGGGTAAACAAATGCATCACAATTATTCTGACACTGATGTATCAATCTTCAAAACGCTGCGGATCGCACCTTTAAGAGTCTGTTTCAGGACGTGTCGTCATAAAGGAGACGGTGAGTAATTCATCGGGAACGACAGATTGGTCTTTAAAGATGGAACAGAGGCGCCATCCTTCAAACTCTGGACCCCCCTGACCTCGGATTTCCTCGCCACATGAGGTGCATTGTGTTACCTGGGTACCCTGAAATAAGTTTGCTAGTTAAAAGTTCTGGAAGCTCGTATGTCATATTTGCCTCCCTCTGGAGCGGTGAGTGAGAGGAACATAGGTGGAGGTTCTGGTTCTGTCACGTCGCGGTGACACCCCCATGAGTAATCTGGTGCATGATAAACAGAGGGTCGAGGTGTCACGGGAACACCTCAGCGCCTGCCACGAGGGTAATTACTCTTCCTGCGTGGGTGCAACTCAAAATTTTTGAACCTTTTCTTTCTCCAATCATACTTGATGGATTGAGTGGAAGAAGGCGATCATCTGGTTCTTAGCAGGCTCACTGAGCGTGGTAGGCCTCTGTTGATTAATGATATCTGCTGCAAGTCACCAAAAGCGGAAATTAAGTATTTCTGTTTAAATGTAACATTTGTCTCCTTTGCTGGTGTTGAGAAAGGCATTTGTCAAAATCCCTGGGCTTTGGCGAAAGGTGGATTTCCTCTGGGAGCACGCAGGGAATTACTCCCTACTTTCACATTAATGGCATTCAGTGTTTCTATTTTACACCTGGAATCCACTTTTCACCCTTTCACCTTTTCCACCATTTTTGAATATGTAATCGTTCACTTTTTAAAACCTGACAGTTTAGGATTAAACACGCTGTAGACTTTTCCCAATAAGATAAAGGAACGACCTTGTCTGCGAGGAACGAGGAAGTGATTCCTGACGGCGGGCACATGGCGGTTTGTCCGCTTTGACTGAGGTTACGGTTTGTGCCGAAGGCGAACCTTTGCCAACGCTGGAACAGAACAGACTCCAGCTCTGGGGGGAGACTAATGGTTACAGGCTCTGGCCACCGTCCAGTGCTGCCCCCAGCCTCTGCCTCTCCCCGTCGCTGGGATATCATTACTTCCAATGTGTTACATCAGACTCGCTTGGTCAGGCTCTGAAACAGTCAATACTCCACAATTTAGAAAATCAGCCAAGTTTGCAGAAACAAAGAGGCAATATCGGAAATAAAGACGGATATATAATCTGACGCCAGGCATTTTTTTCATGCTCTGGGAGTTATTTGTTGTCCGGAAGGTGGGGACGAGGAAGGGGGCGGAGGGGGGAAGGCGGGAGGGAACGAGGGGATCTGTCAGAGGTTAGGGAAGGTGGTCAAACGGCCCCGAATAAACGTGCAAATCACAGTGCCCAACCACTGACCCTCCCCGTCTCATACAAGCAGCTTCTACTTTTTCCATCAATGGAAATCTAATTGCTTGAAAAGCGATCAATGGAAACTAAATTGGTTTTGTGTGGAAGCGCGCATGGAATAAGCTCTGAGCTGTTTTATTGTGTGTTGGTTTTGCATCTTAAATCACAGTAATATTTGGAGCAGCCCCCTTTGCTCTCTGGAGGGGGTAAACTTTGGTAGTGTCAAGACACCGGGGAGGAGGCACTCAATCAAGCTCCTAATAAAAATCACGGGCTTAATTGTTTTTCCAAACTCATAAATCGTCGGGCTTAATGGGTTAATATTAAGACTTATACGAGGTTGGTGAGGTGCATGTTTCCAAGTGGCCGGGAGCTCCTCATTGTGGAGCTGCGACCACTGATAACCCTCTAGTGATCTGATATGACTAATCCCCTCTAATCCTTAATACACTCCTTAACATGCTCCTAACTGACAGCAGTCGATATGGGTGCACTTCTCTGTCTTATCGTTGATCTCTTTGTCTTTGTAGACTCTCTGCAGTGAAATTTGCTCTCCCACTCATCCTTTTGACTGCAGATCACTGGCACATCTGCATCGGTGTCACACACTTTAGCTCTGGGCACTTCCCGATAAGCCTGTGGATGATCAGAGTTTTGAAATTGCACCAACTTATTCGCACCAGAGCGGCAGAAACCAAATCTGTTTTTTTTTTTTTCTCCAGCCGCAGCATCCAAAACCCGTGCTTTCCTCTTATTTTACGCGGCTCCCAGCAGACAGTTAGATGGACTGCACTCGAGGTTGGGATGTAGACGATGTCTGCCCGATCGTGTAGCCTCACCCAGAGAAGAACGGTCCCGGCAGAGTTATTTATCGACAGCATTGAGATGTGTCTCTGGTCAGGTGCTTCTCTCAGCCATCCCTCAGGTGCTTATCTATCAGTTATCAGTGCAGACAGAGCACAGAACCAGGTAGTATTTCTGTCTGCTATTGTAATTACATTGTAATTGATCTGGGTGTGTGCAGGGCAGTAACTTTGCTTTCCTTTTTTTTCTTTAAAGCGTCGTAAGAAAACCTTGTTTCTGAGCTAAAACCCCAACTATTAAACAACAAAAATGAAATAAACGTGATCTTGATTCATGTTCATATCTATTTTTAAAAAGCATTTTACTGTAAGCGTTTCCATTTTAACTTTTGATTTTAAAACCAAACAACCACACGTCTCTGCACTGCAAAAACTGTCCATCTAACCACGTTTTAAAACCTTTTATTCAGCTAAAAATGTCTTTTTGATCTTGTTTTGAGACTGATTTATTAAACAAGAACTGATTGTGTCAGAATAATAATCTTGTTTTCAGAATGTGTCAGATTATTTGTCTTGTTAGCCTGAAAATTTTACTCAAATTAGGTCAAAAATGTGCCAATGGAGTAAGAACTTTTTACTTGGTAAGATTCTTGAAATACTTGATTTGACTCAGTTTTTACTCCATTGGCAGAAATGTTTTACTTAATTTGAGTCACATTTTCAGGCTAACAAGACAAATAATCTGACACATTCTGAAAACAAGATGATTATTTTGACACAATCAGTTCTTGTTTAGTAAATCAGTCTAAAAAGATCAAAATTTTTTGACTGAATATAAAGTTTTAAAACTTGGTTAGATGGACAGTTTTTGCAGTGTGATATTTAAAATTAAACTGATTTGTTCGGTTTTATTACAACTTAGAGTTTTTGTCTGTTCAAGGCTTACCGCACTTTCTACTCTTTATTTTTGTCTGTTTTATTAAAAGTGCTCCTGGGGAGTATGCCAGGTTGTCTTAATGAGCTCTGGCAGCAGCTTTAACTTCTTAGATCTTTAACTTAGATTAATACAAAAGAAAGCTGGGATGGGTTTTATAAACAAAGGTAATGTATGATGGATTTTTGAACATTACAGTAGCTGCATTAAAGGGGAAATATCCTGCAAAATCCACATTTTTAGCCATTAAATACATTTGTTGCGGACCTGGAGTCTCTAGGAGTGAAAAGTTTAACTTGGTCTTTCTTGATGCTGCAAAGATACCTTTATATTCTGTTAGGGGCATATTTTTCAACCTGTTCGGTTTTCTCTGTTTATTATGATGATTTCTGAAATATTACATCAAATTATTTGCGACAGAACTTCTAAATATGGTCTGGACTTACCGACTGCAGATTGGTGGTCTTTATTCTCCTCTGGTTCCAACATGTAAGGCTGGATGAACCAGTCTTCCCTTGTTCAAATCTTTGTAAATAAAACGTTTCTGCGCAGCTATATAGCCATAAACCCCTCCATCAAACTACAATGAACCGCTCTGGAGGGGGGGAGGGGGATGTGAAGTCCCCCATTTAAATTTAGAGACAGTCTCAAAACGAGTTGATCTGGGACACACCCCATAAAAGGGGCGGGGCTTGTGGATCTACAGTAAAGAGGAATATAGACCCAGAATGAAGGATTTAAATGTGAAAAATAAGAATTTAAAAGCATCATATGTTCACTTTAAAATACTGAATCATAATCAGTTTTGTGACATCGAGTTTGTAAATAAATTTTCCAGCTAAAAAATAAAAATCTTGTTTTTATTTGTCTGTGCTGTCATCATCCTCCACAACACAACCAAACGCTTTGTGTTTCATTCCAATCACGCATATTAACCAGCCCTCGCCGACCATCAATCTTCCTGCCGCCATTTTGTAACTGATGTCGAGATGATGTTATAAATGATGTTTGAAAAATATCCCCGCACCAACCTGCATCAGCAGTCTGAGGGGGGCCTATCAGATGTTCTGTTCTCACATCTGTGAGCTGGATTCACCTCCGGGAAATTAGCAATCAACCTTTTAGCAGCCGACACCTGTATAAGGAACACAACACTTTCCCCTTTCCAGCCGCTCGTAATGTCAGGTCACCCCCCCCCCCCACCCCCCCTAACCCTTTGTGTTGAAGACGTTTTTGTTATGTTGATAGTAATTTCACACTGCTAATCACTGTCGTTGGCTTGTAATTTGCATGTTGACTCCTTCTGTGTAATAACAAGAGCCTGAAAGCAGCTCTGAAACCATCTGAAACCAGTGCCGGTTCACACGGCTCTTGTGCAGTCTAATGTAAGTATGCACGCTCTCCCACATGATCCCTCATTTATCATTTTGACACTGGCTACTTTTTTGAAGTGGAGAAAAATGTTGCAGTCAGCTCTTCCTTTGGTCTCAGGAAAAGATGTGTGAATGAGAGCGCGTGTGCTGCGCGTGCGTACTTTCAACTGCTGGTGGAAGATAGAGGGGAAGAATATGTGTGTGTCTGCGCATTGCATTGTGTTTGTGTACGTGCATCAGTATGATTAAGGAGCGTGGAAACGTGGTCCTGGCTATTTACTGCTGATAAACCAGGGAGTGCATTTGTTGTTGTTGTTGCATCGCCCATTTTCTGTTTGCTTGTTATTTTTTTTTTTTATTCATTTTTATTCGGATGCTGCATCTATCCTGTTTTATGTAAGACAAATTGGTTGCTATTTTAGGCATCTTGTTGACCTGATACAGCAAAAAAGGGGGAAAAAAACAAGCATCACAGAGCTCTATTTTAGCTCACTTATTTAAATGTAACGGTTTGATGCTGTTTTGGCTCCACACGGTTCAATTTTGACCCAGAAACACTGTTTAGTAGAACTCCTGACATTTACCTGAGTGCAGCCTAATATCCCTGTTAAATTGCATCAATAGATATCTGAACAGGTATCTATATTGATTGTGATGTAATCGATTGCTGACATTATGATCCTTCTCACCGTGTGCTTGTGGAGAGCCTCTGATAAACAGTCTGATCCATCTAGCAGCACAGAGGGATAATGTTACTTGGCGTTTTGGTTGTGTGTGTGTATGTGTGTGTGTGTGTGTGTGTGTGTGTGTGTGTCATGGCAGGTTACAAATGAGTTTGTTTGTGTTCTGGCCGCAGAAACCTTTTATGCCCCGGGCTGTGTGTGTTGTGTGGGTGGGTCTTGGAGAATGTGATAGAGACTATGGATGTGTGAGTGTGCACGTGTGTGTTTGTGTGTGCACGTGTGTGTTTGTGTGTGCATGTGCCCACAAACTTCATGTGAGTGGGTTGGTTATGAGTTTGAGTTCCTCTTTAGTATGTTGCCTCTTGTTACCAACTTAAGCTGCACAGTTTCTTGTCCACCCGGCTTCGATCTCTGCACTCGCTCCGAGGTCAAACAGGTGACCTATTGGTAAAAGTGCCTTGCGTGCCAATAAATGCCTAGCAGTATTAATCACATAGGAGCCCTCAGTCTGTGAAGAGGTCAATGCTTTAAAGGGCACTCAGAGAGCTGCCTAAGACTGAAATAAAGCCAGGGCATCTTTCCGGTTGAATCTACCAAAAGTTTTATTAGTTCCCCCAATGAGGTCAGTCCGCCCTGCATAAATGAAATCTGTCGATATCCCATTATAGGCTTTTGGAACTTGATTGTGAGGCATCTGTCAGATGCATATTTCATTCTAAATTTAGTTAGCTGGCTGTAAGTAATGCATACATTACCACCAGCTTATTTCCCAGTGTACACTGCTGCAGAACATCTGTTTTTCTATTAAGTGAGAGATGAAATATTAATCTGAAAGCAAATCTGGTGCGAGTCAAGTCACTGACAGACCGCAGTGACAGCTGCTGTGAAAGCAACACCAGCATGTCAGGTGTCTGCCTCGATACATCTGATCACGACATCAACACACACTGTAGCTCAGAGCCAAAACATGAACGGCTTCACCAGATCAAATGGACTGTTTTATTAACCGGGTCGATCTAAGCTGGTAATTGCGGGAGCGGTAACCGTTGGAGCGACGTGCTGTTGATGTGGTGTAGAAGGAACACGTGCGTACCCGTAAATTCACCTCTGTGGTGCAATTTAGGTGTAAGCTGCGAGTACAAACAGAGAAATAAAGAGGCTTCGTATGTGAGTAGGAACCAGCAGGTTGTTTGATTCAGGATGAACAGCGGCTAAAATCACGACTGCTTTGCATTGTTGAGTTACAAGGAAGACAAAAACACCCTGGGCGTAATTTCCCATAGATTATTATTGTAGCAGGTATTTTTTCCTTTAATTTATTTAAACCATCAGTGCATGCACACTTTACACATCCTTTTATCTGCTTGCTGATTGGGTTGCACAGGCAGAAACTTGACATTTGGATGAAAAAGACGAAGCCCGGGTCTATTTTTGCTCCCCAGACTCTTTGGATAGCAGGTGTGATAGATTTCACATTAATCACTAAATACACCATCCACTCATTGGAAGTATCAATCCACTCAATGAATTCATTGAACAAAAAGAGATCCATACTATGTAATTATTGCCCTCTAAATAGCCCCTGTGAATACGTGAAAAGCTAACTGTATGTCAATACTGCTCAAAGGTGGATTCTATTGACACGCGGCATTTGAAGAATTTAGTATTTGGCTTGGTTGCAGAGTGACGAGCACTGGACCTTGGCTGCAGGTGCCCGTATTGAATGTTTCTCATCATCGAGACTTTAACAGCGCACAAAGATTTTGGCATTGCTTTGTTTTGTTTAGGATGGTGCAGATTGTTGTGATCCCAAACGATTACAGCTCGTGCATTTTTCCTCTGAATCCATACAGGGTTTTGCTACGTCTGCACCAGGATGTTTAAAATAAAGATCCTGCATTTAACACTTAGAACTCCTAATGGTTCATTAAAATAAATCTTGTTTCTGTAAATCAGTGGCTCTACGATCAAGGCTTCTCACTCAGAAAAACTGGGCTGAACAAAATATTTATTATTTCAAATAAACGATCATACTATAAACACAGAAAAAAAACCTCCCGACTGAGAGGGAAAAACAAACAGAAATCAAAGACAGAAATGGACGCTGATATAGGGACACAAAGTCCAAACTAACTAAAGGAGGTACTGAAGAAATCACCTTCTGCTACAAAATAAAACTTGCATTTACGTTCTCAGTAGCCTAAAGTGTAGAAACCTGTAGGATGAACAGTTATTTTTAACCATCAGCAGCATTTCTGCCAATAACAAACTCTGCTTTACACAAATAAACTGAATCTTTATCAAAGAAATATGAAACTGTTGCAAAATTTTAGCACTTGTCTCAATTTTAATCTGCTTTTAAAATGTCGCAAAAGAAGAAATGTGAATCAGACGTGTTTCCATGAGCTGGGTTGGAGTGAATCAACCAGGCTACACAAAGTGTTATTCTGTCAGTCATCGATGTACACATGGCTGTAGTAAAACAGGAATAAAACTCACAGGGACAAATCTAAGAACAATAGAGAGAAGTTATCATGTTGCTGCTATCAGGAAAGTTGTAATTATTCTGTCATATCAGCTAGTATTGATGATGTTACGTACTGTCTGGAGATGTAGAAAACTCTTCACGTTACGGGAATATCCAGGAAAACGCTGACAGCGGGAGGAGGGTCCAGCTGCAGCCGCTCCAGTTATTAGACAGAAGGAACAGCTGATCGAGGTAAATGTTCACTACGTCAGAAATTATTCTGCAAATGTGTTTCCATCTCTCCTTTTGAGCAATAACTCTTTTTCAGAAAATCCAAAAACCACCTAAACTGCGAAGTTAAAGACGTTTTAGCAAATTTTGTTGTTTCTAATGCAATACTTCAAAATGCACATAAAAATATTATTGGAAATACGGCTACTAAAAAGTTTATCAAACGTTAGCATTTAGCAGCTAAATATATGCATTATGCTAACATGCAAAATTTATAGCTTATTTTTATATATATATATTTATATTAGGGGTGCAACAATACATGTACACGTATCGTTCAATACACACTTGTATCGAACAAAACAGATTTTTAAAATGTAATCTGAAGATGCTCTGTGATGAAGAATCAGTTGATCTGTGTTCGATTACTCCACCTAGGCTGCATTTCTGAGTGCAGATTCACTGAGAAACTTGCTGTTTCAGCATCATTTAATTTAAAAACTGGACTTTTAAGGTTAAACAAATGTTCATAAAGAATTTCAAGTTAAAAAGGACATGGAAATTTCTCTTTTTTTTTTTAATCGAAAAAAATATTGAATCGAACCGAATTGTGAATTTTCGGTATCGTTGCACCTCTTTTATATATATTTGATATATAGTTAATGGATTATTCAAAGCTTGGAGAATAACTTGCACAGTCTCTTTGTGTTGAAATTTTTTTTATCTGCTTTAGCCCAAAACAAATCCACAGCTCTACTGGAAGTCAAAAAGTCTGCAAGGTGGGTCCTTGAATTAGCACTTTCAGTAGAATTTCTCCACTCTTGTTATAACTTAAACAAACAAAAGAAGAAAAGAAAAGAAAAAAAAGGAGCCCAAAAACAAAGACAATAAAAGTAAAAGGAAGAGGAATTAAATGATCCGCAGCATCAGCGACTATGCGCTCCACTCCAAGTCTGTAAAAATCCTGATGCAGTGCAGTTTAGCAATGCAACATACATTACTATTATGACCCATAAGCTGCATCAGCGTCTTCCATTGTTCCTGGGCACACGGCAGAGATGCACCGAATGTCCCCGCAGAGCTCCCTGCAGGCCTGATTGTGTGCCGACACGAGCAGAACTGTCCTCCCTCTTGAGCTAAAGATGCTTGGACATTAGCATACACAGGTTGTCAGTGGTAAATGAATGACAAGACTTTCATCTCCCAATGTGTCAGCCTCGCTTAGCGGTGACACGGTTCAATGTGCCCGCAATGTGCCACTGTGGTAGCTTATGGAACCAGCAGGCAATTGAAACCCCTGCCTCGCAAAGATTACTTAATAAATAGAATAATTTCACCATCAATAAAATACTGGCTTTTTGACAATGTCAAGAAAACATCCAATCTATGTTTGCTAAAAGTTTGCCATCCTTTCAGTGCCGTTGTGTGCAGCCACTTAAACCTTAATGAAAAATGGAGATATGTTTTTTGTACACAGAGGAAACCTTTGTTGCTGATTTCATGCATTTTCTAGCGCAGCTTTGGTATTTCCCCTCCCCTGCTGTTGAATATGAAGATGCACATATTGCAGGGAGTTGGTGTATACTGACTCCAGACAGTTATCACAGGTGAACTCAACTGCTGAGTATAAATTTAACCCTGGCAGTTAAAGAGATGTCAGTTAGTTTTAGTTGGGGATATTTAATCCTCATTAAAAATTAAATGAATGATGGCTCACTTTGCTGAGGAAAAAAAAATTAAAACATGAATATTTTATGAGACTTTTCTTGTCTGTCTCCATGACTGTGACTAGTTCCACCAGCAGCTGCTCCACTTTTTCTTTCTTTCTTTCTTTTTTTGCGAATCCGCCCAAGATCCAGAGCCCAAAACCTTTGACGTGCTGTCCTCAGAATGGATGACATCTTGATTCCCCGGTAATGAAATCATCACTGGGATATTGCAGACGGTTTTAATTCTGATTAAAAGTCATTTTTTAAAGAGATGACCTCAACATCTCACTTTTCTAATCTCGGCTCTAATTCTTCATTTGCCATTGCTCAGAGCCGAAGTCCTTAGTTGGCAAAAATTCCCCTGGTGAATAGGAAACGTTTATCAAATTTCTCCATTAATCTGATGCGCGGGCCTTGATTAAAATGCTACCCCACACGGACAACGCAGATGCTCAAAGTGCAGACTGATAGAAATATACAGATTGATACAGATGTGATGCGCTCCTCTGCCTCGTTCGGACACAGAGGGTGGCTGCGGAGGGAAATCGATAAAGGGAATGCACTGTGATCGGGGGGGTCGGCTTTTGTCTTTAGTGTTTATCCTGACTCAGCACAAAGTCAAAAAAGGCAGCATGTGACCGAGGGGGGGAAGACTGATGTGCCGAACAGCCTCCTCCCTCCGTCTCCTCCTCGCTATCTGACCGTCAGGGATTCCACAGAGCGAACAGAGATTGATTCTCTCCCCTCCCAGAGATATAGGGCTTGTTTTTCACATGGGGTGATATGAGACTCTCAGAAAGAGTCTGGCGGTTGGGATGGGGGCTGGTGGTGGTGTTGTGCAGCAGTGGTAGGATTGGTATTGGTGGAGATGACAGCGCGGTGATGTGGGGATAGGCAGGGCTGATTGGAGTTGAGAAAGAAGTGAAAAAAACTGAGACAGAGATGGAAAAGCAGAGGCCTGCTCCTCCAGACTGAAGGGATTGGACCGCTGCCTTATTTCAAACATCCAGCGTGCCCTGAGACTCGGCTCGCACCGGCCGGTGTTGCTTCTGGACAGGCTGTCCTCCGGCGTATAGATCTGCTGTCTTTTAATGCTGATTGATATTAATCAAATTGTCTTTGACTGACACAGCAGCCAAGAGCCACAATTTCTAAACCCAAAAGGCAATTTTCTAAAATGGACCAGGGTTGAAGTCTGCAGGCATTCTTGCTGACTGCTCCTGCCAGGGCCACTGACCCCTGGATAGCACATGTAATGGATGAGTACATATGCCTTGTGCTGTCTCCCTCTCTCTGAGCGGAGGAGACATGAACTAATTAATTACGGGGGATGTTGGCCAGGCTGGACGCTGACACGATCGTTGTGGCTGTGTGGTTATTGACTACTCCGCAGAGGAAAGTTGCTCATTTAGCACTGTGTTGCGAGCCTGGGAGGTCACTGATCATTGTGGAAGAAGCATATGCTCCATGTTTGTCTGTCTCTCAGCTTGTGTTTGCTCTCCCATCACGTGCACGCCTGAACGTGCGTGTGTGTTTTCCTGCTCGCTATTATGGTGTGCAAATTTGCACCTGTCATGTTTTTCGCCCCCACATTATTTTCTTTTGATACCTGAAGGAGTGAGGTAAACTGAAGCCTGTTATAACGGGCTGTGTTTTTTTATTTATTTATATATTTTTATTTTTTAAAGCTCAAGAGTGGCTGTGGACGTTTAAAGAACAGGGCAAGTGGAGTAGATTAGAGGGTTATGCCCTTGAACATCCCTGCTTCTCTGTATTATTCTGAAAATATAGATTACAGACTGGGGGTCAAGGCGAGCACCACAGGAGACTATAGAAAACCACTGCAATCATCTCAGCCAGTCTGCAGCTCACATTCACACGTGCTTTTGAAATTCTAATGTGCACAAGATGGATGTGGAAAAGTACTCAACTGCAGCTTAAACACAGATAAATTACGATGGCTGTACGTTTTCCACAACAGATCGCCTCAATGGCGGGGGGTGCTAACTGTGTCGGCTTGTGCAGCGTTCCACACCTCGGGGACCCGCCGTGGTGTTGCACATCAACCTCGCTCTTCAGGGGGAGGAAATGCTTTTCTAATTGCTTCGGCTTCTGCCTTTTGACTGTTGGTCCTCCTGCACGGGCACCGAGGGCCAATGAGAGGCCGAGGAGGGGAAAGTCTTTTGGGAGACGAGTTGGGCTCGAGTTGCAAATCTTGTCAATGGGAGAGAGGAGGAGTCGTAGTCTGCGGTTCTACTCTTGTTTTATTTATAAGATTTAACACAAGACTCATGGTGGGAATATCGTGTACCATATGTATAATAGGCTTCATCTGTCCCAGGTCAGGGGTGGGGGGGTGGGGGGCTATTGATGGAACCAGTTTCAAAGTTTTAAAGAGCTGGTGATTTATTGTGACTTGTTGACTTATTGATCTCTTAAAAATAACATTTAAATTGGCTGCTTTTTAATAAATCTGCACAAACTCTTACACTAAGTGTAAATAAGTTCACTTTACAGTTATTGGTCTGTTGAGATTGTTGAGACTGTACTCTACACTGTAAAACATATCTAACCAAATATTTAAAATCTTATATCCAGCCAAAATCTTTTTGATCTTGTTTTAAGACTTTTTTACTAAACAACAGAACGTTTAAGATTATTTGACTCAAATTAAAGTGAAAAAATCTGCAAATGGAGTAAGACAATTGCACTTGGTAAGATTCTTGAAATAAGAAAATGAGTCAAATTAAGTGATTTTTAAGAGTTTTACAAAATGAAATTGTCATACTCCATTGGCAGATTTTTTTTCCCACTTTATTTTGAGTCAAACTTCCAAGTTGTTTAGTAAATCAGTCTTAAATACAATTTTAAAACTTTGTTGGGTTGATATTTTTTGCAATGTAAAACCTGTTGCGTGTAGACCTGAGTGTTTTTGTATAAAAGAAGAATATTTACATTTTTATCCACATTTTATCCATCGTGCTCCATTTTAAATGCTCTACATCACTTGTGCTTCCAGAGAGCCATCATCTTTGGTTGTACCAATTATATATACCAAGCACTTTTTTTTAATTTATCACAAAAAGTAATTGGGTAAAATTCTAAAAAAATTACAAAATGGAATAAATCACACTCGTACATTTAATCAAGATTAAAAATTTGAATCGTTTGACAGGCCTAATGTTTTTGTCTTGAAGAAAATACATTGAATTCCATCCAACATTTAAAAATGACCAGCGCATTAGAAAAATATACACAAAACCACATGAATATGATTTAAAGGGGGGCCTGTAATCCATCAACATAATTGGTTAACTGTCATTTTGAATCTTTCTGGTGGTGGTTTCTGTTGAGACCCACTTCATGTTGGCTCTGCTCGCCTCTCAACAGAAATAAGAAAGCTCCAGGAAGCGGCTACAGTACACAGCTCAATTAAAAAAGCTGTTAATAAATTATACCTTTAGTATCTTTTCTCTCTCTGCTGTCATAAATCTAATAAAGCTAAGGTCTTGTGGGTCTCCTCATAACAGATGAAGACAAAACTCCCCCCGGGACCAATTAGACCATCAGGAAATTACTATCTATTGGATTGTGTACCATTAGAAAAAAATCATACTGAAGAGCGTTTCCGCAAACACTTGACAAGAAAATAGGATTTAGGTGACTCACACGAGGCCGTGAGAATTTATACTTGTGGATATAATCTTTATATCTTTACGAGTCCCCGGTTACAGTGATAACCATTTGACCCAGCAGTACCAGAACCCGCCGGCTCATAACGGGCGCGCTGCTCGGTGATGTAGTGCAAACGGATGACATGAGTGATTTTGGCAGGTGGATCTTGTTGCGGTTGATCGTCTGTCTGGCCACAGTGACACGGTGATTTGTGCATTTCTAATGGTTGTCCGTAGGTGCTTACGCAGCTCCTCGTTACTGCCCATCCGAGCTGTCACGGCATTAAAGCCACCGGCCTGAGAAACGGGCCGTCCTCCGGACACCTCCATAATTTACTGCATGTGTTTACAGAACGTTGACAAAGTCAAGTGCACTGGCACTGTATACAGCCCAGGATGAATAATACATGTGGTCGTTTCAAGAATGTGCCTAGTGGTATGGAAGTTCAGATCTACCACACATAAGCAGAGTAAATGTCCTGACATTTCAAATATCCACTGTGCTGAAATGTGCTGAACGAACAGAACTGCGCTGACTCCCTGTGAAGAGGGAGAGCTGGTTAGGAGGTGGTGGTGATGAGGGGGCAGCTGGTGATGGTGGGAGGGATGAGGATTGTTCTCCAGAAATAGTTTCTCTCTCTCGGAACAATAGTCTGAAACAAACCCGGCATGGCCACGGGCTCCACGACGGGATGTTTGATGCCTCCCCTGCTTTTATCTCTTGTTTGAGATGCTTAGAAGAATTACAGACAGTGAGGAAAGGTGGGTGTTATGTTAGGCCAGAATTACTTCTTATTTATTTATTTATTTTCCTGTTTAAAATTGGAAAGCCAAACTGTCATCCCAAGAGGATAAAGAAAAGTGCTGCAGAAAGAAGAGCAGGAATCTGCATTACCTTATTTTTAAACTTTACTTTTTTTCCCTCTTTCCTTTCAAATAAAGTGTTGGAACCTGGTCAGGAAGGAAACGATGACTAATCAATTTTTTATACAGCCCCTCTGGTGCAGCCGTCCAGGACATGGAAGAGCCTCTCGTTCTCCTTGTTCCTGCATCATTCTCTGGTTTAAAATAACACAAACAAATCACGCTTTAGAAAGATGCTTTTCTAAACGATCTACAGAGGCATGAATCAGCGGACCACCCCCGTGCTGCTTTTTTTTTTTAATCCCGTTCCTCCTAAAAATGACAAGCATTAAAAAGCAGATACAAATTTGCTGCAGCATTTTACAGTGGACACAGAACCCCCCCCATCACTGTGATATTTATGCACGCCGTGACACATGTGCATCGCAGTGGATCACATTTCAGATGGAGTTATTTGCGAGGAAGACGTTCTACAATATTGTGTTAGACCTGTGTACACTGCATAGGCAAACATGCAGAGACATGGCTTACATTTTGTTTTCCCCAGGTGACGTCGTCGTCTCTGAAATGAACAGTAAACATTTCCTGTTTGTTGCATCGACGGTACGACGCGGTTTCTGCTCGAGTCTCAACGACTTCCTCAGGCAAATAAATAAATAAATAAAAAAATCCTCAGTGCTGCAATCAAAATAAGCGCTTCAAGCATGATTACATCCTCTGCCATAATTCAGATTTAGGTTTATTTAAATGATGTGGAAAAAAAACACTCAAATATGTAACAACGTTCACTTGATATTTGCATTTTTCAGATTTATAGCACATCGTATTCAGACTCTGTTGTTAGAGCAGTCTGGCTCAAATTTGAGAAGTTATTACTATTTTATTTTCTATAAAAAATGCAAAAGTACAATCTCAAAGTTCCGGTGCCAAAAAGCCTCATGTTATTCTGAACCTCATGTTTAGATGGTTTTTATTATGGCAAACTTTAGGTTTTTTACAACTTTGTCCAAGTTGTTTCAATTCTGACAAAAACAACAAATAGTGTTTCCTAAAACTCAAAGTGTGAATTCAAACAAAAGTTAAACCAATATAAATAAAGTAACTTCTACAGCTTAAATATTATATTTTAATTTGTGGTTCTAGAAAGATTCAATGTCTTGTTTTGTTAACTGAAAATTATTATAGTTTGAATTTATACTTGAGAAAAAAGGGGCAGAGATTATAAGATTTCTTTCTTTTCTCTGCTATTTTTCATTTAATTTCTATTTCTTTTTTTATTGTACATATAATTTTGTTTAGTTTTTATGAAATGAATAAAGTTATATCTAAATATTGTAGAACACTTAAACATTTATTCTTTTACATATACACAGGTGTGTATATGTAAAAGAAACACACAAATGTAATTAAACAACATAACGTGATAAAATAAAAAAATAAAGATCCCATAACTCCATTTCTTAAAAGACAAAATATAAAATCTCAGGTTTAAATTGGATTTAAATGTCCTAATGTGACCGAGCGTCCCACAGTGAATTCAGGAGCATCTCTTCATCGGACTTTACTTCAAATTAAAGATCAAACTTAGAGATTTTATAGGTGTAAATTACAATAATCCAGTGTGAATGAACATGAAAGAGCTTAACTTTAGTTAGAACCCTCAATTCTGACATTTTTTTTTCTGTAACAAAGAGATAAAATTTAATTTTATTATGAATTTAGCCAAATAGAGCCATCCATATAGTGAGAACATGGTTCAAAACCTTAGGAAATCCCAGCAGTTAGTGGATAATTACCAATTAAATCAGGATTAAAGCAGCATCTTCTTATATTTTATGACTTTAACTTAACATTCAGCACCACATATACTTTTTAAAATAAAAGTTGGGCATTGAAAGTTAAAATAAGAGCTACAACTTTTTATTTTTTTTTTGCAAACCTACTTCTTGGAGACTAATCAGCTGCAACCCTGGCTTTGAGCCACAATGAGGTAAAGAATAATGTTCCTGCATAAAGTTCAGTGGTATTATTGATGATATTGGATTGGAAAAATGTTTACTCGTTGCTATACAACACTGTGGTGTCACAGTGACTTATTAGTTACATGTTACTCCAGAAACACAACATATTGGTTCTCTACCTTTTCTGTATAGAAAGAAAGAAATAAAAAAAAGTTTACTTCTTGTGACTAAACAGTAGAGAAACTAAAGAATGAGAAAATGCACTGTGCCCTGTAAGGAAATGTACAAATACACACAGAATGTATTACAGTACATACAGAGTACAGTTTGTTGTGTTGTGCAGATTTGTGTGAAACTGTCACAGAAGTTGTTGAGTTTTAACAAGCAGAAAAGTCCTGTTTAGGCAAGCTTCATACTGTAGCAACAAAACTGAAACAAACAAATAAGATATCGTTAAAGTTTGAGGGTTTTTTTTCTCATTAAACCATTTTTTCCTCAAATTTTTGTTGGTTGATTTTAGGGACATTGTTTGGTTTGGTGATTAAATTCTAATGCTCAAAGGTTATAATTAAACATCAAAGTATGATAAATGATAACTTTGTGTTGGGGATATTTTCAGCTGTATCAGCTTATAAATCCACCACCAGGACAATATCAAACTGATCACGATATATTAAACTGTAAACAGTTTTATTTACTGAAATCTAAAGAAACTACACATTAGTTTAATATTTGATTCAAATGCAAAGTAAATAACATTAAATAATTCAGTTGAACATAGAAAAATCTAAAAACCAATTTATTCAGTGCAACAAATGAAGAAAAAAGTGAAAAACCTGAGTGATTTTAAAGGTTTGGTACAAGATTCAAGATAAATAATGAGGATGCCTGAAAATGTAAACATTGTTTTCATGTTATGATGCTACACATTGTTAACGTCATTGCTACTTGCTAATGTGAATTATCTTTAATAACAAAACAAATTAGCCTGTTTCAAGTTAAAATAGTACACAATACAAAACAAATTTTTAGCAATCTAAAACTTAGCAGCACAGAATACTCGGATCAAATGCCTTTCTTTGTGCCAAACTGGCAGCAGTGATCTCGGGGTCTTGTTCACGAATGAGGTAAGAATGGAGCGGGAGATCGACAGGCGGATTGGTGCTGCGTCTGCAGTGATGCAGGCGCTGTACCGGTCTGTCGTGGTGAAGAGAGAGCTGAGCCA
>JARVGW010000194.1:16141953-16153758 GCA_031762495.1 Anablepsoides rubrolineatus
AGGTCCAGAGGAAGACCCAGGACACACTGGAGGGACTATGTTTCTCAGCTGGCCTGGGAACACCTTGGGATTCCCCCAGATGAGCTGGTCCAAGTGTCTTGAGAGAGGGAAGTCTGGGTGTCTCTGCTTAGACTGCTGCCCCTGAGACCCAATCCCGGATAAGAGGAAGAAAATGGACGGATGGAACTTCAATTGTTGAAATAATATATTCGATGGGTTATTTTAATATTTTCCAGCTAAAATCCTTATGGCTCTTTTTTGCAAAATAAAAATAGATTTTTATATTTTTTATATACCTTACCCCAGACTTCAACACAATAAATCAAATATGGAACAGTTATAGCATTATATAATACAATTATATATTACAAAAGTCATGATTAGTTTCAACAAAAAACAAAAACATAGATGCCAGTGTATAACTGTTACACTGTTAATTAGCTAAAGACTTAATAACTACTTGTGAGAATTAATTGTAATAATAAAGTAAGAAAGCTGACACTTTTTGAATGACAGTCTGTAAAAGTTTGGTTTTATTGTCCTCTGAGGTGCTTAAATTACAGAATCAGCTGAGATGATTCTTTTTTTTTTTTTTTTTTACTAAAGTTCAAATTGTTAATTTGCTCCCTCATAGTGCTGTACAATAATAATCAAACAGACCAAAGTTTGCGTTCAGCTTCTTGGTCAACCCTCGTGCACCGTGGCTCAGTGCCAGCAGCTGCAGGTCGATGGAGCGCGCCCGTGTTTGTAACTCATTATTGTGATTTTCTTACTCGTTGAGTTGGTCGAGGAGCGTCGTAAAACTCTTCAGACATCCCAACCATGAAGCCTCATCGCAAAAACCTGAGCCTCTGGAGAAATAATGAGTTCAATTGAACGTTACAAACACTTTATGTTAGTCTTTAGCCGCTCACTTTAGGCACCAAACATCTTAAGGATGCGTACAAATGGAACTTGAGGGGATTGCTGTAAAACGGCCCGTTTAAAAATGATTTGGGCATATTTATTTTTTGTGTGTAATAATAACTCATAACTATTATACTGCTCATTTTATTTAGTTACACTATGTAGTGATTGTGAGAGTAAATATAAACTCAATGTGTAGTTTTAGTATAAAATCAGGATGATTGGATGAGACACTTTACCTTTTAGCTCACAAAAATGGGACCCATAACATCAATTATTTCACAGCTTTTTATTACTTTTGATATTATCTATATAGAACATTTCAAGTGAAAGGATATTCACTTTTTTAAAAAGTACAAACATGATATATGCACTTCTCTTACACTTCTGCTGACTAAACAAAGCACAATGGTGCACTTAACTTTAACTTCAGGAGATGAGTTCTGTCAAAGATTTGTTGGTGTATATTTAAAATCACAGAGAAATTAGTTCAGTTTTGCTTTATGAATAAACATTACCTTGACTTCATTGCTCAGCTTTTCATCTGAACTTTCACAGTTATCCTTTTCCAATTTTTCCAATAAATAAATAGGTTTACGTCACTTTCTGGGGGCGTGCAGCACTCGGATAAAGAGATAAGCAACATTTCGTATGACTCCTTGTTGTGCTTCAGGGCTTTGGGCTCTCTGTAATTTAAGAATAAATGAAAAACGACACGCGTGGTCAATAAAATGTCAGCCTTAATACAGTACCCTCCGGTAAAAGCCATCAGAGCAGCCTGACCTGCCTGGACACCGGCTGTATACTCCCCCTGCAGCCTGCATCCTGGCAGAGCTGCTAATATTCATACACACATGTAAGGACTGCATTCACCTGGGGGGGGGGGGGGTGCATGTTGACACAAGCTGACTGCTGATTGAGGGGCTGTCCCTCTCTCCCTCTGCAGATTTATGACTGAGAGGATTTGTGTCCAGTTGGGGTACAGGCAGCTCAAACTTATCTTGCTGATAGACAGCCTTGTAGATTTCCTCGGTGGATTTATGTTGTGTTGGAGCCAGCGCCCCATGTGTCCCCGTTTTACACTTTGTTTGAACTTTACATTTCTGCACAGCTTTGTCTTTCTGCTCTGAGTGCTTCTCAACCTCCAGCCATTTACCAGGAATGTAATTATTTATGCTTCAGTGTAAAGAAAGATTTTATAAAGGAGTCACACATTTTATCTAATTTCTGCTCGTCTCTGAAGATAGGCGATAATGGGGTTGAATTACTTGCGATGCCATATATGGAACTTTTTTTTTTTTACTACATTATTTTAAAGTCAGCATGATTTATGAGGGCCAGACTCAAGACGTGATGATCGTAATTAATCTGAACCGTTGTGAGAGGAAAAGGCCAACCACTGATCTATACACGGCATATGGCTGAGGGATCTTATTCTCCCTGCACCAAATCACACTCCTTTCACCTGAATCAGCATGTTTGGCTTCTCTATGCAAGACTGCTCTGCCAGATTCCAGTCATCCCGCCATCACTCTTTATCATGCATGCCTCTTTAGACATCTGCTTTGATAGGTATGATCTCCGAAACATTCTGCAGCAGCTCCATCTGTTGTGTCTGTCCACAGGAAGCAAGAAAACGCAGCTTTTTGAATTAAATTTGAAAGCAAAAATCATCTCTCCTTGTTGGCAGACAGGATGGTATTTGTAGCCTGCTTGCTCCAGATTGAGATAAAGGCTCGCACGTTAACCTTTTCATAGCAAGCGTTTTTACAGAAATAAAGAAGCCCTGAGCTGCAGACCAGCAGACAAAAGAGACACTAGTAGCTGAAGAGCTGGAAAGACAGAGAAAATTCTGAGTAATATTGATCTTAGTTAATTAGATTCCTATCTGGTCTCGGGGGACTGGTGTTCCGGCAACACATTTCAGAGTGAAGAAAGTGGCTGAGAGATATACCAGTATATGAACTCAGTTAATTTAATTTCAAAGCCCCGAGTACAAAATGTGATTTGATTATTGGGAATATTTTTCATGTCTAATTACAATTTCTCTTTTCTCCCCTAAAGTTTACCTAAACTCTGTTTTATTTCTTCTCCATGAATGGTAATGAACCTCGGTCGTTGTTTATAACTAATGGCCAAGTGTTTATCTCCCCAACATCAGCACCACCTAATCTCCCCGCCTCACCTAACCCCCCACCCACCACCACCACGCAGCGCAGTAATTCGATAAGAAGCGTAGAAAAATTAGATTTGAAATTGAGCTTTGATATTGTTAGTTTCTCCACTCATTGAAACTAAATGAATTTTCACATTGAATCTCTAATTAGAAGGTATTTTATTTCACTTTACCTCCAGTTGACGCCTGTGCAATAAGAGATATAATGGCGGTAAGTCCAATTACATTCTTAGCAATATGTGAACAGGTTTGTATTAAAAAAAAAACTATGGTGGCAGAACATTTTCAGTCCAGTTTAGCAGTAAATGTTGGTGTATTTTTTGCCTGTTTGTGTGTATTTGTGGAGGTGTGACGTGGGGAAGCAGAGGCCCTGACGTCCCGGGGCAACACACCAGGTCACCAGCTTTCATGGCTGATCTGTTTGTCATAATGGCTTTTAAAAGGTCACATGTGTTGATTAAAATGACTGATCATTAAACGCATCCACTAAATTGAATTGAACAGAACTGAATCCTGCGGTGACACACACACACATAACTGCAGGGCACGTCCAGCCATGTGTGTTGCCATTCGCTGTAAATGAAAGCGCGCGGGTGGGGGGCACGGGTACATGGATTAATAGAGTAAGGTGCCATTTGCTTAAAAATTCACTTTTTTTTGTTTTGTGATATAACAGGGGGTTGCTTTAAATACTTTGTTCCAAACTGGAGATGGAACACAATGCAGATGAGGAGAGACGTGCAGCCTTAACACATGCTGAAAAGGATTATCCATGTATTCTCCTCTCACTTGTCATCATTTATCTCTTACATATTATTTTTTGCTCCGCTCTGGCTGGAGCAGATTCTGGCTTTGCTGCAAGGCAATTGCTCTCATGCATAGCAGGGGAATTTATTGCTCTGCTCTGCTACAGATCCAAATGTATTACTATGAGGCTGCTGGCTGTGAGAGGCTGACTGTATGGGGGTCGTACCTGCGTCTCACTGTTCCCCCCCCCCCCTCCTGTTCTCAAGCAGCTCCCCGCCCCCCAGGCATCTCGTTGTATGGGGGGCTATAATTGTTGCTGTAAATTCTGCCGCTCCCCAACGCCCCTGTCTTAACCGCCCATTACGCATGGTTCACTACGGCCCTTGTTGATTGCAACTGTCAAGAGGGGCAGATTTATGCACTGTGGCTTGGAGATGGAAGGATGAAGGGGAGGAGTGAGAGAAGGGTGATTAGGGGAGAGGCTGCTTTATTGGGGTAGGCCACGCTTGACCCCCTCCTCCAGCCTGGTTTCTTCACCCTCGCGGCTCGAGTGGTGCGGCTGGAAGTGGAACCGGCTCAGCAAGGCTCTCTGTGAGTGTTCAAGATGGAGGGGAGAGCTGGTGATGAGATCTGCAACTGCTCCGTTGAGCTTTGGTGTGTGTGTGTGTGTGTTAGTGTGCTGTTCACACACACTCTTCTCAGCCAGCCTCTCAGACACCCCGTCCTTTCTCAGAAAACACCACTTGTGTAACAAAGGCTGCTAATCTGTTGAGTACAGCAGTGAGCCCACTGTGTGTGTGTGTGTGTGGGGTGGGGTGGGGGGCACACTTCATCAACCCATCACAGAGTCTGCTGTGGTCACACTCTAATCCACTGAGCCATCACAGCACTAAAATAAACCATTATGCTCAGATAGGGCTGCTGCTCAGCTCTGCAGCTCGTCGCCGTTATGGAGCAACAAAAAAAAAAAAAGAAAAAGAAGCAATTGGTTGCAAGAAACGGTTGTTCCAATCTAATGTTCATTTGTGAAAACAAAAAAAGAACAGCTGCTGATTAAACAATGACATGATTTTAAACATTTATCAACAGAAACTTGACACAGTTTGCTTTATGTTGATGCATTTTTGTTGCTCTTTTGATGACATTCATTTGGTTTTAAAAGCAGTTTGACACCATCGTGCTTCATTTGATGTTGTTTTACTGAACAGATTTCAAGAGTCGGTCCTATCTGATCTCAGATATTTGTCAGCTCGACAGTAAAAGCAGATGATTATTATGGACAGAAGGAAACTTCAAAGATGGTTGATGTCGTTATGCTAATGAGATCAAGTACAGAACTGGTTCTTCCTGAAGATGCCACTATGTGCACTCTTGAACTGGATTATGTTCTCCATATTGTGCTTTCAGATAATATAGTTTAATATTTTATATGTGTGACTTATTAGTGTTCTGTTGATGTAATAACATCACTTGGCACAGTAGCAGCAAATACAGGAGTAAACATAACGTTCAGTTTATATCTAAAGCTTAATGCTCAGTTTGGATTATTTAAAAAATCACAGTTTTGGTGAGAAAGTTCACATTATATTTTAAATACAACTTCCATCTGACTCCAGTGTGAACTCTCCATGGTCCTGATGTGACCCACATGAGCAGAAGATGACGTTACGTCACATTCAGCTGACTGTTTACAGAAATAGCTAAACATGAATGCTACATGTTAGCATGTCAATTCTGAAGTTTTTCAATCAGAGTTGATTAAATAATTATCTGACCTGCTTGTTTAGTTCATTGTTTACATTTTAACCTGCCTCTGACCAGATGCCCCTGTGCAGCATTTTATTTTTGGAATGAAATGACGTACTATAAGTAAAGTATCAATGGAGTAACTTTAGTATCAATACGATCCTCGACCAACGTTAAACGTTAGGTGTTTCTGTGGATTCTCCAGAACATGGCAAATTAAAAGAACAAGGATGAAGCTACTGTGGAGCTACAAGATTTAAAGTGCGTGACTCGAGGTTAGTGTCATTATTGGATTGATCCTTCACTCCCACCTCACTGAGGTAAAAGTCAGATAAAATGCAACACGAACGTTCAGACTGCAGAAACATCAGATATGTATCTTATTCAGTACCTCATACTGAAAAGACCTGGATCAGATTTGAAAAAAAAAAATCATATTTGTCTCTTTTTTTAAACTTTCAGGACAAAATCTGATATGGGTCACATTCACCTGTCTTATTTTTACAAAACTTTCAAACATCTGTCTCATATTTTATAAATTCTACAAGTTAAAATTTGACCAAAGGTGGGTAATGTATGACTCACTTTGAAACAAGGCAACAGGCTGGCATTAAGGTAAAAAAAAAACATGTAGTTCTCATTTGGCTCTATTGCTCTATTAGTTGTCCTTTAAAAACTTTCACAAACTTATTGTAGCAAAATGTAAAAAAAAAATCTGAATAACTTTAGATGTTGAACTTCTGATGTTTTTTTAATTGTTTTGTTTTGTTTTCTTACAAAACTCCATAAAAGCCATCATGGCCTCATCCAGCTGTGAGATAAAACAGCTGTTAAGTTTCATGTGTAGAAGAATAAGGACTCATTCACTTAGTTTGTAATCTGTAGACTGGTATTGATTTTAAAATCTGCTCTCCTTCTGTGGCTGGATTCATTTCCACTCCGGGTCTATTTATGGGTTAACCATGTATGACAGAGCAGTCTTAAAGGACATTTTTATTTGATCTACCAGCCTCCAAAGACAAACATATAGATGTGGATTTACTAACTGATTAATAAAAATGTGTGCAGCTATTCTTCACACTGTAGTAAAATATCTTTAGAATACACAAAGAAAAGAAAAAAAACTCCATGTCCTTATTTTCTATAGTAAGAGCATTACACTTTATTTGTTTCCACAGCTGTTGTGATTACTTTCAGTCATTTTATGTTTTTTTTGTGTGTGTGTATGTGTGTGTTTTGCTGTTCTGTCATGGTAATGCCGGGCGTTAATCTCATGTTCTGTTCTTTTTATCCTCTTCTTTTTGGCTCTCTTCAGTCTTGATGTATTTTCCGTTCCATTTTGTCCCACTAGTGTCTTTTAAACTGATCCATCTACACTCTGGAGCAGGAGCTGCTGTTTGTTAGATAGTGATAGATAGTGCTTGTTGCCCAGTTGGCAGCATTACTGTAACGCAGCTAAACGTGCACAACTCTCTAAGTGGTCCCTAAGTTGTCCTGCGGGATGATGGGATGCCATAGTAGCAGCAGTAATGGAATTACAGGAAAGACCCTGCCCTGGTCGCGCTGACGAAAAGCACAAATGGAGGATGAGATGGAGTGAGGAGGAGAGGCAGAGCCAGGCCTAACAGAACAATCTACACTCTGGCACTTATGGAATTACCCAGTTCACCCTCTTTAGACCAAGCAATCAATGGTGCTCATTAATAATTCACACAGTCATAGGAGGGAACCATAACTGTCATAAATGGTAATTTTGTTTGATCATTACTGTCCCTTCATTTGGATAAACAGACATTATTCGTCAGCAGATTGTATAAATATTCATGGCACGCACACGTCCTTTATGCACAGTCGCAACCAACGTGTGGAAAAAAATCATAAATCTCGACAGTATTGATGTGATTTCCCCCAGAATGATGAAATAATTTACAGAATTGATTGAGATGAAGGCTAATCCTCACCAGCCATATATCGGTCCATATAAACGAGCCTGAGCGGCTCCGTCATGGGATGCACGGGCGAAGCATCGTGGGAAGACCACGAAGTCTTGGCTTACATTCTCTCATTTTTATTACCTGCTGAGAATATCTGCTCAGAGTTTTTATTTATGGTCCGGCTGTTCTTCCAGCATCATCAAAAAACACAACCACAGTCCTGCTGCAATCTGTATCTGTCTGCAGTGTCTAAAATCAGTTCTCTGATATTAGATTACCATGATGCTGGTTTGCTGTTCAATATGACAAAACAGATGGGCTGTTACAGATACAGACTGAAGCAAACTGAGATTCTACAGCAGGCCCTGTGATTTGAAAATGTCAGACTTCGGTGTCGAGCAGGACGTTTTTTGTGCGCCTGTAGACGCAGGAGGAAGGGGCCTCTGGGCACATCACCTGAGCCCAGTCATCAACGGGAATGGATAATTTGATGAACGCGCTCACTCCCACTCAGCGCTGAACCCCGTCACTGCTTCACCCGCCAGATATATTGTTTTCTGGCTTCGTGTTTTTTGTCTCACAGATGAAGTGAACGCAGTGAAACGTGTATTACTGGAGGGTCAGCTGATCTGAGAAGAACCTGAATTGTTCCAGCGTTCCATGAAGGTGTTCTGGAACATAAAAGGGGGCGTGGCCACGTAGTGTATCTGCATGCAAGCATGCGGCAGGATTTGAAGAGTAGACAATGGGGTATTAATTTGGTTTGCATCACCAAGGCAAGACAAGTTTTAGTCCTTTGGTTGCTGCCATCCTCCGTTGCAAGATGGGCTTTTGCTTTTTCCTGTCGAGTGTGCCGGTGCATGCTCAGAGTGTGTGGGAGCAGCCACTGAATGCAAGCGAGTCACCACCAGGGAGCGATTTAAGGGCCTTTTATAGAGATAGATCCATCCGGTTTACTGGGCTGAAGCTGGCTACCAAGAATTGTGACAGACATGTGCCTGCTAGACCTCATACATAAACCACTGGGGTGTTTGTATGCACTTTGTGCGTGCGCGTCTGTGTGTGTGTGCGTCGTTCGAGATGGCAATAGTTGTTGTAGCTCTGCTCACGTGCCTCGCTTTCAATTGCCCAATCAGTCAGTGGAACCCTTCAGACAGTCTCCTCTTAATAAGGAAGCTTCCAGCCCAATTCCCACAGATAGCCTAAGTAAATCAAACTGGTGAGGAGGAGAGGAGAGCCTCTTCAATCAGGCTCTAGAGAATGGAGCCTGGGCAACTCTGCCACTCCAGACAATAAGAGAGACAGGGAGGGGTTGAGGGGATACAGTGATATTCCTGTATGGTGATGACTATGCTCAGATTGAGGTACACCATTCATCTGGACTCAGCCATCTTCTCTGAGCTGCAGCTCTGTGGCCTTAGGCCCCCTGTAACCCCCCCCCCCCAATTGTAATTCATGTTGTGCCACAAACCCTGGGCTTTAGTACAGCCTCACGAGTGAATACCTCTTCCGCCTGCCCTGCCTGCAGCGTTATAATACAGTCCTCATTGCAAGCTGAGGGAACCATAATGCCGTGTTTTGTATTCATTCCTGACAGCAGACATATCAGCAGGGCCACAAACCAGGGGCCCCAGCTTGTTTGCTGGTCAGGGTTCAGTTTGGACCATTCGCCAAAGTCCCACGTTGGCAATTTAAGGCCGGAGCACTCCAGGCCACATGCTCCTCGCCTGTGCATCGCAGGTGAAGGGGAGGAGGCTGAAGTTGAAAGGCGAGGTCCTGGCATCTGCATCAGGCCAGGCCAGCAGATGTGGCCATCCTGGTCTATTTGAGCTAAAGTGATGATTAAGGGATCATGGCCCTTAAATAGACAATCCTGTTTACCCAGTTTAGGGCTGCAATCAATCCGCCACTCGCCAGATTAATTGAGATGCTTCCGATTGATTTTTTTTTTTCCTTCTTTCCCCTCTTCCTCCTCTCACTTCCCTCCTCCTCTTTCTCTTTTACTCCTGCCCAGTCTTCCTATCAATGACTTTTCAAACTGCATGACCATAACTCATGAAGGAAAGCTGCAGGGTGGAATGAGGACTGAGCTTTAATGCCCGGCTGAAACGTATGACATCACGTTACATCACTGCTTACCGAAACCAAACAAGTTCTGTTTAAATGATGGAGGTGTTGAGTGTCTTTTTACTTTTTCTTTTCCAGTAAACTGTACATCAAGCTAATGCATGTCTTTATTCTGAAACACACCCCTGTTTCTTTAAAACTATACCAGAACAGGAAATGTCATAAGATGCGTCCGGGCGAGGAAATCTCTCTATTGTCCCACCTGTAATGATCCTCATTAGTGGCTGTTCTGTTGCAAGCTGACAGAGAAGGCATCAGTTAATTAGGCCAAAAAGATGAACTTTAGTCACACATCCCTGGCACCAGATGATAAGCACATCAAGATGTGCGAGGACCCCTTCCCCATCCTCTTTTTTTCTGGAAAAGATCAACTCAAGCATCGAGAGGAGGAGGAGAGCCACTTAAAGCCTCTTTTTATTCTCCGCGCTCACAGTGTTTACCTTCTTTTTAGCTGCATGGGAAAACTTGCAGCTTGGATCCACGGTTCTGTTTTGATATATGTTTTTGCACATTTAATTTGCCGGGTTAATTTGTGTGTGTGTTTTCTTCATCTTGATGAGCGTGGTGGGGAAGGAAGGTGATCACGGCTGAACTTGTCTCCAGCTGATCTGCCTCTTGTGAGACATTGTCTGTCAGCCATCACTACCATCTGTCAGCTCAAAGAATCTTTAAAGTCTTTTCTCTGCACTTTGCCTTCCAGGCAAACACATTTCTCATGTTGCTGCTCCCCCCCTCCCCTCACACAAGACCACCAAACCCAATCTTCCAATAAGCTCAAGAAAAACGAAAGCTGTGAAACAAGACAATGAGGGTATCAGTTTTGGCAGAGCCTTCTAAGCGTTCACTCTCACGGATGCAGATTTGTCAGGTTTGAGACGCTGCTCCTTGACAGCTTAACTACAGCAACTACCTCCCCCTGAATTTCCTAAAATGTTTTACTAAAGTAGCCATGGATCATCTTTAAATCCCCCCCCATTTTTTTTCTGGTCAGCTTGATTAAGCAACGGGAATGATTGCATGAGCATGTTAATCACAGCAGTAATGTAGTTTATGTGTCGGAGATGCTTTATCGAATGTGACAGTAAACATCAGCAGGGACAAGATGACACATAGTTAGCCATATGTGCAGCGTTAAAGACAAAGAAATGTTTTCTTTTCTTCTAAGAGCTAAAACTGTTGATCCGAAACTACTTCAGGTTGCAGTTTGTTGTTGAAGCTAACAGAGAAGCATGTTTGACCTCATATAGTACACGTGTACGACAACTAGCCGGCTTATGTTGTCAAAGTGGTAAAGTATTTACATGCACGCTGCGTAATGTTGCATGCTACAGTTGTATAAAAGCATTTTAAATAAAGATTTCTCAGTTGAGACCTGCAGTCTCTTAGCTAAATTACCTAAAGCTGGACAAAAAGTTATTTATAGAAGAATATATAAGTATTTTAATGAGGATCTTTTTATTAAAGATGTAGAAAAGATAAATTGGGACAGTGTTCTATTGGAAAGTGATGTAAATAAAGCTCTTGAATGTTTCAATAATTTATTTTTAGAGGCAGTAGATAAACATGCACCGTTAAGAAGAATAGCTGTGAGAAGTGTGCAATCATCTTGGATTGATGAGGAAATGAAAGATTTGATGAGACAAAGGGATATAGCTAAGAAAGTAGCAATAATATCAGGCTATGATTCTGATTGGCAAGTATATAGGAAATTTAGGAACTATGTTACAAAAATAAACAATAAAAAGAAGAAATCATACTATAGAAACTTGATTAACTTGATGAAGGATGACAATAAAAAGTTATGGAATATTTTGAACAATATTATGGGTAGGAAGGTAAGATCAAATCCATCTTTTGTGGAAGTGGATGGTAAATTTATAACTAAACCTTATGATATTGCTAATTATTTGAATGATTCTTTTATTACAAAAATAATGAAGTTGACAAATGAAATGATACCAACAAATATTGATCAGTCCTGTAATGTAATAAAGAATAAAATAATGAAAGGGAAAGAGTGTATTTTTAATTTTCATAAAGTTACTGTAACTTATGTTGAAAAATTATTGTTAAAAAGTAAAGATAAACCAGCAGGGGTCGATAATTTGGATGAAAAGTTGTTAAAAATTGTAGCAAATATATTAGCAATTCCTATTTGTCATGTGTTTA
>JARVGW010000194.1:16153858-16164573 GCA_031762495.1 Anablepsoides rubrolineatus
TTAATGTATGGACCCCAGGAAGAGTAGTTGCAGAAAATGCAACTAATGGGGATCCAAATAAAAAGAAAGAAAGAAAGGTGCGCCAGCAAGGTGCTTTGTGGAACTGTGGCACTTCCTCCTTCTGTCTTTTGCTCTAATTTGATTACAGACTGATTAAACCCTCCCTAATGCAGTCAGAGCTACGGCATGCTAATGTAATAAAATCACTTACAGCTAAAACAGGTTAGCTTAATTGGCAGGAGGCACGATGCTGGGATTTGCATTACATTATTTATTTGCTTAGCAGACGCCCTTATGCAGGGCAACTCTCAATTCCATTATACACATTAGCCATTTGCGCAGCCAATTTAACTTGAGCACCTCGTTCAAGGATAGAACAAGTGTCGACCGGCTCCGCACGCCCACAAACCTCCACTTTGTCAGGTTTCCTGAGGAGCATTAGGAGAACAGGATGTTGGGCCACAAGCGACACTTTTTATTTATTTATTTATTTCCCCCCCGGACCGACTGCAGAGACCTTTCGCTTGTTGATATTCTGTCAACCCAGAGAGTCCACTTAGAGTCTGGAGTTGAACATAAACAGCACACAGCGACGTGAGCGCACCATCCCGGTCAGTCTACTGAAAGTCAAAGCCTAATTGAGCTGCTCCATTAGCGTCGAGATCAACCAGATGGTGCCCCCGTTCTTTGATTCACCCATTTATGTGGGCATGTCGTTCTTCCAAGTGTAAAAAAAAAAAAACTGGTGATGGATTGAATGTTTGTGTGTGTGTGTTTGTGAGTGTGGCAAAGGTGGAGGTGTCCGTGGATAACTGTGGGTGCCTTCAGACTCCCACCTGTTAACTAATCTTTCGGCTCAGTGTATCAGCACGATCATCTCCTCCTGCTGCTGCCTAATGGCTAACATAGTTATCAGACAAACTGTACACACCTCTGATATTGTGTGCAACCACTGTGACCAGGTTACCTTACAATTATCTAAACGTCACCATCCTGTGTTTTGATAAATACCCTTTCCAAATGTTTATAATCCCGTATTATAAAAACCCTGACAGATCCCACTTAGTAGCCATGTTGGTGAGGATCCATTTCTGATTAAGCTGCGCGTGCCAAGGTTTATATTTGGCTTTGCGCATTCACTTTGCCTTACATTTAATACAGTGTTTTTTCACCCAGTAACAGAACTGGCTGCCTGCCATGGAGGCTTTTGATTGGAATTGAATGCACAGTCATTTTCTCTAATATAAATCAATACTCTCCAAATCTGCCACAACACAGTTTCGATGCTCACTATTGCTCTTGTGCAGCCTTGGAGCACTAAACGAGCGGTCGACATGTGTTTTTTTTTTCTGTTTGCACCGGTATTCAATTTGTTTTTGAGAAATCTTGGGAATGCTTTGCTAAACACAAAGTTTTAAGTCCATTCTAAAGCGATCAAATATCCGTTTGTGTTGAATATGTGCAGGTTTGTTGTGTGGATCGGAGCCGTTACGCCGTTCCTTTTGATTCCCCGGTTTAACAGTCCTGTTTGAAATGGGTTCTGGGTCAAATGGTTGTATTGGCTTTGGAAAGGAGCACATTACAAAGTAAAACAGTTGACCAAATGATCAGACACTGGATCCCCAGCCGTAGCGCATGTGTTTCTCTCCTCCTTTTTTTTTTTTTTCCTTTGTTTTTTTCGCTGCAACAACAGTATTGTTTGCATTAAGGGCCTGGCTGGAGTAAATGGAGCTGTTTTCAATTAGTTTTCAAAGTGCTTATCCCATTAAAGGTAATGACTTATTGATTTAACGACAGTGGCGCTTTTGGTGTGAAACGTGGTGCTATTATGACTCTCTCCTCTGTTGTTTGAAAGGGGGCCGGTGATAGTGAGCGGCTGGTGAACGCCTTCCGTCTCAGGCTTCCCCATGACCATTGTTGTTTTTGCTGCGGTCCCCAGGTCATTATCGAGTGGCATAAGTAACTCTTTGCTTGCAGGGTGGGGGAGGGGGGGCAGGTGATTTTTCTCGCACCCCTCCTCCTGGCTTTTTGCCAGCAGTGTCATCAGGGATCCAGGAGCCATCACAGAGGTGGGAGAGCCTGATGTCATTGTCAATGTTCCTGTGCGTCCCACAAACCGCAGTGCAGAGGAAGCGATGGAGGGCCCCATGCAAGCTAATGTGCCCGCTGCCTCCCCGTGGGTTCCACTTTGCCATGCAGCCATATGGCCCCGCTCCTCCCTTCAGTAATCCCTCACCAGTGTCAGCATCCAACCCAGGAGGGCCACACTTTTGTGTTTCCTCTTTCTCACTCTCCCTCATCTTTCTCTTTTTCCTCAGATTTTTTTTTTATTATTTGCTACACACACACACATATTTCCCTCTTCCTTTGGCGTTGTGTGTGTCCCTGCTGATTCCCCTTTGTTGTTTTTTTTTTGCCTCATTCTTTCAGCATACTAAAGGTTTGTTTTTTAACCTTGACAGAAGTTTCAGAGACCAAACTACTCATCGGTACAGTAATATGCACCCTGCCGTGATAATTGGCCCCCACTTATAACTCATGATTGGTGGTTTGCTACACGTTAATGTGCTGTGTGTCCTCAGTATCGTCAGGAAAAAAAAATGCTGCATAAAAAGTCTTTATTGCTATTATCTGTCCCTTCAATTTCTCCTCTGTATTTTTATAATTGCAGAAAATCAGTCATGCACGTTCTGATTCCTCGTCGCTAATTGAGTTCAGCAGCAGACGAAACGCTGGTTTTGGGAGTAACTGCGAGTGATCCGAATCCTTGTTCCACTGATTTCCTCTCTGCTGGAGGATGGATATGTAGTGAACCAGGAGGAAGACGCTCAGTTGCTGACAGTCGCTGTTTCAAGTAATGAGACAAGTGATAAGTCAGCCAACGACCTTGTCTTATTCCCTTTGCTTTCAGCCTCCGATTTAAATATAAAATATACACTGCGTGGCCACCGATCTGTGCTGAGCGCTTATGTTTGCAGTTCCCGCTGTAGCAGGATGGATGAAAAGAAGAACAGCTGGACTCAAAAAGTTTCATTTGCTAAATCTGTCAATTGAGAGGACAACAATTAAATAAATGAAGCGAGTTTATTAGTTTTGTACAGTGAACTCAAACACTCCGGTAAGAAAAAGAGGCAAAAATTAAGGCAGAATAAAGGAAAAAACGTCCAAGTTGGGGGTGAGAAACGTCATTTTCACTGAGGGCCACACGAGCGTTATGGTGGCCCCTCAGATTGTAATGAACTTTGACGTTTCATGTTTAACTTCAACTAAACACATTTTCATCTCATTGCTCTGACTGAACACAGCTAACAAACAATAACCGAGCTCTACCTGGTATTTCCTTCACAGAAACAGCGATTTAACACCTCCTATAAACACTGAAAAATACTTTTTGTATGACTGAATAAATATGAAATAAATAATAAAGAAATATTAAAAGTAAGAGTTTTACCCACTGATGAGTTATAGTGAGTAGCTGCCATCTTGAATCCTGACCTCTCCCACTTTCCCACAGGGACTTCTATAATCAACATCAAATCAACTTTATTTATAAAGCGCTTTAAAACAGTGGCCGCTGACACACACTGTTGTACACGAGGGGCCAGAAACAAAACAAATCAACAGTAAAAACATTCAAACACTAAAAACGAGCAAAAAACAGCTAAAACAGACCAAAGTCTCAAACTGTGTTAAAAGCCAGTTTTAAGATTAGTTTTAAAAACAGGCAATGAGGAGGCCTGCCTGACGTGCATTATAGGAGATGTATGCTGCGTTCCATTTACATCATATTACTGTAACTGGTAGTGACGTAATTTCCCAACAAACCATAAGAAACTGTGTTCCAGTTAGCCAACAGCTGATTGTATTGCGGCCGCTAACCTAGCTACAACACTGCTACAATATAATGAAAAAAGAGAGCTCTACTACGTACGTCATGTAAAGAAACATTGATTTTAATATGAACAGTACTGCACAGAAAACACACTACTTGTGCGAGTGATTAAACATGTACAAAATGATTAAGAAAGCTAAGTAACAGTAAAAGTTAAGGAGTTAACTTTCTAAAGCTGCGAGTAGCCGCCATCTTGAAATCAAAACTGCGGGGCAGTCGCATTTCTTCCACTATACGAGTGGAATATTACCACAGGAGGGGGCGTACCAGTTTAAATTTACCAATGGGAACAGGGAAATTACCACTTCCCAGGACTACTAGAACACATGGTCAATGCTGGTTTAAAGCAGCTTATTTTCAGACATTACACTGCTGTCTAACTAAATTGCTCACTTAAAGCCAACAGCTCAGGGGCAGGACAATTATCTTTCACCTTTTAAATTAGTTTATTTTGTTGTATTAACCATAACTTTAAAGTTTACCAATGATAACAAAGCAATTTTTATTTTAAGTTAAAAATAAAAAAATCAGTCCAACCAGAGAGGTTGAGACGTTTTTAGTCCTGCTGCAGTAAAACTCACTGTTCAGTCCTTCACAATAAGAGACTTAAACACACCCACAGATTGTGAACAGGGCTTGTTGGAAAACAAGATGACATCAGCAGATATGGAAGACGTTTCTTATTGATTCAAGTCTTTTTGCTCCACCTGATTCGGACTCTCCTCAGGTTTTTTTACGATGCGTGGCTGCAGTGTTACTTTAACTTTTGTTTTCAGGATTTGTTTGGAGAATGGGTGTCGATTCGTACGGATCTGGAGCATATTTGGAAAGATGGTCAGACTGAGCTGATGTGAGGACTCAGATCTGACGGAGTTTTCCCACAAAGATAAATAACATTACGGTCACTTTATTTTGGGTCTGACATTTTAATAAGACAATAAGAACCTCGTCTTTGGCTCAGACTTCAGTCTCAGGATGTTCTGGAGCTCCTGTAGTTGTAAACAGGAGGATTTTAGAAGTTAACCTTATCAGTCGAAAGTGAAACTAAATCAGCAGAGGATCTCACTGGAGACGCGCTCTGATTGCGTGTCTCTGAGCAAAAAATCACCACAGCAATGACCTCCTCTTACCAACGATGGGGAGAAAATCAATAAGAGAATCAGCCTGGTTGGTTCCACTCTGGCAGCGCACTCCTGATGAGGACATCTGAATGGAGCTGCTCAAAGGAAGTTCCGATTCCACTTTCTTTATCTGATTGTCATTTTAACTGCCTCTGGTGGCTTTTTTGAGTCCACAGAAGTCAGAGAGAAAGCGTGGAGCCCACACACAGTTATTGAACAGCTTGAGTCAGTCTTCACTGTCAACACACAACTTGATTTCTGTTTCCCTGAGGAATGGAAATGAAATTATTTTTGCGCTCAGTAAGCTGTGTGATTGACACAGCCTATAGTATGCACATGTTTCCTTTTTCTTTTTGATGCTTTATAAATGCTATAAGAGAGACATTTTCTTTTATCATTTATTGTTTGGACTATTTTATGTTTATTTCAGCTTAGTTTGAAGCCTTTTTTGTTGTTGGTAGAGTAATAAAGTGTATTTTATTACATTTGTAAAGCTCCTGCTTTTGTTGTTTTCACCAATGAACAGTGCGGTGAAATGTCAGATTACCTTGGATGTTTGGCACTCTTCATATAGAGATGATACACATAACTCTTTTACCTGCATCTGCAATACACAAGAGAGAAGGCTGAAGAGATTCTGACAACAACCTCGGTGCTCAGGATGTGTGAGACTGTATAAATGTTGTGGACTTCTCTGCTCACTGTGCAAACACAGTCCACCAGAGAGGGGTGTGAACGAGCGTCTTATTTGCTCCAGAACCTCAGACTCTGTGTAGACAAGCTGGTTCGAGCCTCACTCAGAGGAACAAAAAAGAAGAAAAAAAAATGTTATTTTTCTTTCTTATAAAACCAGGTGAAGATCAGTTCAGTGCAGGAAATGGTCAGGAGGTCACCTGACAAACAACACAAGACATCCTGCAAACTAAGGGCTTTTTATACACAAAACTACATTTTTATATTACATATTTTAATCTGAACAGATCAGGACATGTTAAATCTTAAATTAAAAGTTAATGTTTCTAGATTTTGAATGCATTTGATAAGTTTGCGGTGTGACAAGAGACACTGTTTAAACTGAAGAGCCATTAGCAGATTTCTGCACTTTTCTAATCATTTATCAGGGAATTTAGCCAAAATAGGACCTACATGTTTTAGCTTTTTTCTGGAAGCTACAGATTTTTTTTTTGACAGGATTTCTGTAAAACTTGCAAAATTTATTTTACAATGAAAAAAGACAAAAACACACAAAAAAACTAACTTTAACAACACATAAACCAAACAGTTAAAGCATAAAAACCTGCAGATTTTATATTAGCTCTAATATTACAATAAACATATGGAAGTGATTAAATATGATACAAATGTCAAACCTCCTTAGATCATTTTTATAAATAATTACATTAAAATCTGCAACAAAAACAAATATTTATTTAGACCGGGAACAAAAACAAACATTTATCCTGTTGAGGAAATCTAGTTCCCCTCCGTTTGGAGTTAATACATTTAAAATGAATAAATAAACATTTAAACAACTAAACTAAACTCTGAATAAATCCAACTCAAGTTAAACTTAGTTTCACTGCAGATTTTCAGCTTTTCTCTCCAACATTTAGATATGTGTTCATAAATCAGCTGTCAGGATGGCTTTAAAAAGAAACTGAAACTCTGAAATATTTTCTGAGAATGAACCTTGAGGTTTTACATTCTCATGAAATTATTATTAAGGTGCTTTAAGCAAAAAAAAAAAAAACCACACGGAGAACCTACCAGCAGGTTTGACTGATTGCATGCTGCAGCTATGGATGTCAACCTATTGTAGAGCAACAGAAATGAAGTAAATAACTCAATTACCAAACTAATCCACTACTTGTGACCTTTAACTTAACTTCTATTAGAGGGCAGCGTTTGAAAAAAAAAAAAAAGTTTTGATGGATAGATGGAGCTGCCTTCCAGCGTGTGAATTAGTCTTACCTTTGCTGAATTTAAGAAGGTGGGCAAATGCAAATGTGAGACTGTGGGATGCGTGAGGGTGTGCTCTGTTGTCAGTTCGCCGAGGTGCGATGATGGATAGGGCTGCCAGCAGACTGGGGTTTCACTAATACTGGAGCCTCTGTAGGAATAAGGGAAGGATGCATTAATGTGTGTGTGTGTTGGAGAGGAAATGTGCGCCTTTGGCCATAGGTATTTGAGAAAAACTGCACTGTGCACTGAGGCTTTGTGTAGCTGCAGTTGAAGCTTCGCTGCTTAATAATGTGTTAATTTTATCATAAAAGTCAATGGGGTTGATAAAATTGCTTCATTGAATTAAGTTCTGAATTTAAACTTGGTGCTAAGTGAGTTAGGGCTGTAATATCTTGTTGAGAGATTGATATTAAGCAAATGGGTTATACTTCAGTGGGCGTGCTTCACTTTTTTATCAGGTGAGTTATTTATTTCTTGTAATTGTTTTCTTTGAAAAGAACCCTAAACATTTTAATTTGGATCAAAAACAAAATGTTGCACAGAACTCCACCAGCGTTTACCGGCCCTGTGAGCTCTTTTAACTCCTAAAAATAAGAACAATCTGTAAAGAGAATAGTTTTTTTTTTTTTAAACATGACAAGAAAACAGAGGAATTTCAAGTTTTCATCAAACTAAAAACCAAAAGACAAGAGTCTTGAAGACACCCAAAATACTTTTTTTTCCTCAGAGCAGAAAGTGATTTCAGACATTAAAATAACTGCTTCCAGGCGCAGAAAAAAGTGAAATGTTTTATGCTAGGTCCCCTTTAAAAACCCTCTCCGGCACATTTGATGAAGACAGATTGTTCCAAACCAAATGACCAACATACATTACCGCCATCAGGCCTTTCCCAGTTGAAGGCTGGACCTTTTTGCTTACCAATGCGGATGAAATGAGCTGAACTGACAGCCACCTTATATTTCTCCTCTGATGTTCTCTCGTAGTCATAAAACTTTAATTTTACTGACTGAAAAATGCTTAACGGTGTAAGTATGCAGCATCCCGGCCTGGAGATGGCCAATCTGGGCAGCTGCTACGTTAGGAGTTGTTGCATTATGGCTCTGCAGAGTGTAAACAGCAGTATATATCTGTGTGATTGAAAGGCTCAGCAGCACACCTGCTCGGCTTGGACAGCCAGTGTCTCTGGACCTCATATCCCATTCAGGTGAGCTCCTGTGCGGAACAGGAGCATATGGTGTTAAAAAAAAAAAAGCTCTACCTTTTCTTTGTAGCATCGTTTCACAGAGGGCTCATATAGCCTCAGAACTCCCAGGAAAGCTGTTCCTTATTCTTTCTACCCGCAGCACTTTGCCCCCGTCTGTCTGAGCCGTGATGGTTTCTGCGATGTTCATCATCTGACATGTGAATATGGAGACACTCCGGGAGGCAAACCGAGCACTCAGCTAAAATAACTCCACCACTTCAATTAAATAATTCATCTCAAACACATTGATGCTGTTTTTTATTATTATTGGAGATTAATCTCAGAAAGGAGCAAAGGTTTTTGTATTTAACTTTTAAAAACATAAAGGATTTCCCTGCTTAATCTGGGGCAGTGTTAAAGACCAGCCGGCGGATGGATTATCCGTGCCGTCCTGCGCCGTCGTTCACTATTGATGTGTTTTCTTGTTGATGCAGAGATTTGGGTTTGAGGGAGCACCTCCACTCCGGAGGAACACCTGTTTCAGCTCGCCTCCAGATGGTTAGCAAATCTAAAAGCATTTTATATGATGTCACACTAATCTGAGTACAGCGCCGCGTGCACAGCCAAACCCAGGCCTTAGGTGGAGATGGTGCAATCCATATGCTGTCATATATGAAACATGTTTACAAGAACATTTGTTTTTTTTTTTTGTTTTGAAGATTTGGCCGTTTTATTTGTTTTATCTAAGAGCTTTAGTCCTCCTTGTCTCTGCTGTTTACAGCCATATTTCACGTCTGTTTACCGTTGTGATGTTTAGTGCTGTAAAGATTTTGCAGACTCTCATGGGAGCTGTTTTTTTATCTCTCAGAAGCAAAAAAAACAAAAAGTAGAACTTGTGAAGCCATGATTTATTACACTGTAAAAGTCAACAATACAGGCTAAACACTGAGTAAAAATGATGGCAGAGATTTTGAAGCGTTGCTTATTTTTGGCGTTATTAAAAAATTGAAATGATTGTTTACGCTTTTAAAATCAGATCTGAAGACAAACTGGAATCCTTTGTACATAAAATGCTAATTTCTTTGTTTTTTAACCTCATTTCTTAAAAAATTGGCTGCTGAACAAAATTTTATGATGTTAAAAAAAAAAGTTTAAAATCTTTTAGACCTGAAACTAAAAATGGAAATCCCACCGATCAAATGTTGGAACAGATTAATGTCAGTGTTTTTGGAGATTTTTTTTATTTATTATTGCCAGCAATGCTTTTAAAAAAGAGGAAATTGAGCAGACAAAAAGGTTTGTGAAATTTGTAGAAATATCCCACCTGCTGATGAGCATCTACCTACTAATTACATTAACTACCAACACGTCATTAACACACTGAATATAAAACAGCAAAACATCCCAGAGAGGTTTTAGTAAAATGACAGAGCTTCATCCTGATGAAGCTGTTTTTATTTTCAGAATAAATGCAACAGAAATGTGAACTGACTCATGATGTGGGGGGTTTCAACTACTCGTTGCCCCCGTTTGACCTGCGACGACTCCCGACGAATCATTTCATGTTTTCTGTGTTTTTAGTTTGTTTAGCATCTGTGATGTTTCTGTAGCTTCTTCTTTATAATATTCACATGCATTCATTAGAATTAGAGACAGAGTTGTGTCTAGACTACAGATGTCCTCTTTAGCTGAGACTTTCTTTAAAAAACCCACACTTTTCTGCTTATATAATTAAATTAAATGAAGGATCTCTTGCTGCACATGATGTGGTTGTAAACAGAACATAGCTTTATAAAAACAGACAGCTGTGGAAAATAATGTATTGTCAACAACAGTTGTGACGTTTAGTTTGTTGCAGACTTTTCATCACCATATATGAGCACAGTGAATAAAAGAGCTGGTGACAACTGATGTGGTATCTGATTCTTAACGCTGTCTCATGTGATGGAATATTTACCATTCATTTTAACTTTGTATGAAAGTGATTTAGTTCAGTCAAAATCACTATTGCAGGAAAATGTACAACTTTACAGTTGCCATCTTCTTTCTTAGTGGAAAACAAAAGATCAGAGCAGCTTTTGAAAATGACCAATTTTTTTTTTTTTGCATGCATGGCCTGTAAAACTATATTCTATGACGTGCGCGTTATATTGTTGCCCTCCAGCTGCTCCAAGTTTAAATAGGATTTTCTCTACTGGAGAACATTTTAAACATGAGGAATGAAGGATTTGGAGCAGTGTTTCAGTGTGTTTTATTTTATAGCACAGTATGACAGCCAGCTTCTCCATGCTAGTCGCTAGCCTCTCCAATGCTTACACCAGCTTCTCCATGCTAGTCGCTAGCCTCTCCAATGCTTACACCAGCTTCTCCATGCTAGTCACTAGCCTCTCTGATGCTAACATCAGGTTATCCATGCTAGTCACTGCTCCCGGCTGCGGACATGAAAGCGCTCGCTGCACTGCGAAACAGGAGGAGGAAAGCAGAGCGGAAAAACTTCTAAACTTATTTCTAGCAGCAGAACAGGTTGGAAAATGGCTATTTGATGTTATTTATTGCT
>JARVGW010000194.1:16178184-16195045 GCA_031762495.1 Anablepsoides rubrolineatus
CATCTCTGTACCCAAAAGGTACTTTTCCAATAAAAGTACCTTTTGGGTACAAAAGTTGTCCTTTATTTTTTTGTGTGTAAAACAAAGACGGCATCTGATGAGATATTTCTCAGTCTGCCACCTGGTAGGTCTTTTCAAATACAATTACATGAATCGTTTCTTTATTTTAAATGTTCTTTATTGCATTAAAGCTTTAGCACATGTGAGGGATTTGTAAGTTACACGAGAAGCAACACAAAATACATAATCTGGAGAAAGAAAAGTGGAATTGAAACATTAAAAAAAGCTAAAGACTGTGTAAAAGTTTCATTTTTTATCCCTTACGACACAAAAACAGGCAAAAGTCATGTAATTTCCATTATGTTTGTTTCCAGTTTTGTATGTCTGTCAGCAAAATATCTTATTTCAGTGAAACAATCAGGTAGTAATCAGTTGTACCTCCACAGCTGATTAACTTCAAGTCAATCAGATTCAATCTGGTCGCCACAGATAACTGACACAAACATAGTCACTTTTATAGATGTGTGTGTCTCAATTCATGGGTTGTAGCTGATGTCTCTGTCCCATTTCGTAGGCACCTACTCATGTGGCCGACAAAACCCCCAAAACATGAGCTGCATTTGAGTATTCTACGCAGCTGACAGTATCCCAGAATTCATTGCGCCATCAGCAAATTAAACAGAAAACAAAGACAGTGGAGGTTTATTTATTTTTTTATTTTATTTTTTAAATAATGGACTTTGGAAATTCATCACAAACCAAAGAATGTACCGTATTTATTCAAGTATAATACGTAAAATTTAATCCATAAAATCATCCACAAAGTTGGGGGGTAGTACTATACTGGGATAGTTTTGCTGATGTATTTTAACTGAAAGTTCGGCCTCATTTACAAAATGCCAGAATCTGGAAATAAAACCCTGTCGTAAAAAGTTGGTCTACCTGAAAAAGGTTTCTCCACCAGTTGGTGAGACACAGAGGATGAGATTGTTGTTGAGTGAGATTCTGATGTCTTTATACCTGAAACGTTTTAATGCAGATAATGGTGAACCTGATTTAAAAGCTTTTAATTCAGCTTCATCCACATGTTAGAGCCACATAACTCTGTCTGTTTGTTATATCACACCAGTTAACAAATTGATAGTTATTGTTATACATTTGTTGTTAAAATAAAGCTAAAAGCTGATACAACAGTTGAATGATCATTTTACTGATATATATATATATATAAAGACTGCAAAGGCTGAAAAATCCTGAAGTTCATTTGAAATTAGAGGTAGTATGAGAATTAAAGTTTTTATGTTTTTTAAATTAAAAATAGTGGGGTGTATTATACATGAGATCGTATTATACATGAATAAATACGGTAAGTGATACAACTTAGCTGAAGAAACTTTTGTTGCAATGAAATGTTAAATAAAATGCAGTTACACAAACTGATAATGAATTATTATTACACAAATTAATAATGCTTTTTCTATTACAGTTTTTCTATTAAAACTGAACTTTGTGAAGTTATACCTAAATAACAACTAAATAAGTGCGATATAAAACGTATCACCACGGTAAAGAGGCAGAGCGTGGTTACGCCGTTAATGCAGCCACACCAGCGGCCTACAGCCAACGTCCACTGCGGTCTACGTCAACCCATGAATTGAGACACAGCTGAGCTAAAAATATTTGGAACTTCCCAAACACATCATCCTATTGGGCGGCTTTAACAATTAAACTATTCTTCTTTATAGTTCCTTATTTGTTTACCCTTCTTTTTATTTATTTATTTATTTATTTATTTATTTTTTGCTAAAGTCAAACCCAGCCTGCTGATTTGTGAACATTATTTCCTGAAAGAGTTTCCGACCAATAATATTTAAGGGTGATGAGAATTTGAACGTGGTCTTAAATGTCAGCGGCGTTGAGTTTTTTTATCTGAGTGGAGTGAAGCAATGAGAAACAAGATGGAGAATGTGAGAGTAATAGTCTGCATCAGAGTGGTGAGGAAGCTAATGCCTCCTGAGACTGTTTGTGATGGGGGTGGTGGGGGGGTGCATTGGATGGCGAGCTGACTTCAGTATGTGCATTACTCAGCCACATAAATCTGGGAGCCCCCGCCTCGCCTGCCTGCATTGGTTTGGCTTTAATTACCTGAGCTATCCTGCACTCACCACCAGCACTTCCCTAATGGGGCTGCCTCACTCGGGCATCACTCACACTCGCTCCGGCCAGCTGGCAGGATGGCCTGGGGGGGGTAGCCTGGCCCTCCCATTATAACACCAAGCCTGTGCCCTGACACACCTGTAGTTTGTGTTTGTATGTGAGGCTGTCCAACTGCTCAGCTCTCACACAAACTAACTTTTTCAAAGGAAGAAACAGAAGATTGTGATTTTGTTTTCACTTGTGCTGACCCATACCATCTAATGATTTGGCCCTCTGCTGCACTACTTAGTATCTTGTTAGTTATGTGTCCTTGGAGGGGGGGGGGGGGGTTGTTGTTCGTTAGTGACTTGTCACAGCAGCTTCACCGCTTGTCAAGTGGCTTTCATTCTTCTTGTGTACAGCTGCCTAACAATGTGCCAAGAGCTTTCAGCGCCAGTTTAAAATGCATCAGAGCCTTTTTGTTCCCGCAGGTGAAGAGGCACAGAAGAACTGGGCCCGAGCCTCCTCCTCGCATCCCGGCTGCTGTTGAACGACTCGCGGTGACCTTGGAGATTATTGCTATACTAGACAGAAAAAAATGCTATATGTTTGTCAAGAGCTGTCTGTCATCAATGAGCTTTTGTGTTGGCTATCGATCGGCTCCTGGGCAGGACACCGGGGTTGATGGATGCACAACAAACAGACTCTGCATTACCAGCGAGCTGACCAGCCGGTGCCCCCCCCCCCCCTCCCCTCCCACCCGCTTCTTCATGATGGGCTGTCAAGTCTGGGAGGCTGCCACTCGCCCCCATCCCGCCGCCTTCCCTCGGATTTGAATGGGCGCCTTGCTTTCGGCCTGATTCACGAGCGAGCTGCGTCCCTAAATGGCGATTCATTAGTAAACATGGAGTGGATTACTGTAGTTTAGCCCTGCTACCCGGGCATCGATAACAGACCCTGATTGCTTTGTAAAATGTTGCAAGCTGTGAGCAAGAGCCGTGCCACAGTATCTGCAGCGCACACATATAAAGATAACACAATTCCCCTATCAGTTGACCTGGTTTCTCTTCAGTTAGCAAGCTCCAGCCTCTGGGGTGCAATTGAGAGCGCCTTGGTCCGATACTGGATACAACACAAATGCCAAGTGCAATGCAACAATCATCATCCCCTGTGATTTTGGAGATTTTTTTTTTTTTTCAGGAAGTCAGCTAGCACTTTTCTATTCTTCAGCCTCGCTCTCTCACACAAGAGGGAATGGCATTAAAGATAATTTCAGCATGGCTGCAAAACGAAGCCACGTCGTTCCAGTTGGAGGTTGGGAAATCAGCTAAACGCTGTTGTGAAGTGTTTGTTTTCCCTTCTTGACTGGGTTTAACCCCAGCCGGCTATTAAACGCCGCCGTGCTATGAGGTCACCGATCGATCTGCTTTGATATTTTATACACCCCACTCAGGTTCCACCAGTATGAGCAGCCACTGGCCCAGTATTTCCCCAGTGCAGGATTAACGACGTGATCTGATCGCTGCCTCCAGAGATCTTAGAGAAAACAAACGTCATCAGCCTCCCAGGGACACACACACACACACACACACACACACACAAACATACGCTCATCCCTCCAAACAAATCAGAGAATAGCAATTGACCTCCACAGTAAAACATCTTGCAAAAGGGGGAAAACACCACAAAATATAAACAGTGAAATTTTTACCGCCTGTAACAATCTTTCTTTGCAGTTTTACTGTCACATTATCCAGAACATCTGGGGCCAAGAGTGTGTGGTGCTAAAGCCTGCGTAATTCAGCGCAAATTAAAAAACCAAAACAGCCATCCTGTCAGTTTCACAGGTGCTTGACTGGATTCAAATTGATAACAGTTTATTCAGAGTTTGCAGACTCAATAACCTTTCGCAGGTTTTCAGGCGGATGGTTGAACGTGGAGGGGGGAGGTCTGGCAGATTACAGAAGATTTGTCGGCCCCGGGGAGTTCTCAGTCAGCTGTTGTTGACAAAGCAGAGTCGATGTAAGTTAGTGGGAAAGAATAAAACAAAACCTAAAATAAAAAAAGCTTTTTGGAGGATAAACCGGTCATGCACACATGCTTCGACACCACCCTCCTCTTCTTCTTCACCGAGGGTTGAACATCAGTGAATAATTCATCAGTCAAATCCAGAAATCCATGAAATAAAATCATTTGTTGCCCTATAGTATGTTTGACAGAGAGCTTGTTTATAAAGGTGGTAAAGCAGGACTCGAGTGTTGGTACAATCAATAATCTATCTGATGGAATCCTGAGGCTCTCGCTTGTTGGCAACGCACATCCAGACTGAGACATCAAAACACATTTTGGTTTCTCTCCTCCTGCTTGTGTCTCCAGAACATTTCAAACCAGATGGGCAGTTCAGACTTTTTACAGCGGTTTGTTTTGGAGCTGCATTATTTATTTCTGCATTAACAAGCCCCCCGTTTCCTCCACGTCTTGAGGTTGTCATTAGCTCCAGCATGTTCTGATGATGCCGAGGACAATTAAGATAAAAATGCCGTGACCAATCATAATGGCAATAATGATAATGAAGAGATAATGATAAGAAGGGATGGAAATGACTCTGGGAAATAGGGTTTCTGTTTATAGCAGGGCTCCAAAAAACAACACACTTTTCGTACACTAATAATAATAACAATTATGATAATGATGGGTTCAAAATAAACCCTCCCCTACTCATTCGCATTCTCTTTCATCTTTGCTGCACCTCATTAAAAAAAAGGGGGTCAGAGCAGCGCCTCCAGTTGTTTCAGTGGTTACCCTTCAGCCCACTCCCTGACCACAGCTCTGTTGACACATGTCTGTCTTCAGGCTCGTAGTTTTGTCCAATCCATTCCTTACTATCCATCTGTTCAATAACATACTTCTATAAATGCATAGGTACCTGTTCAAGGTGATAGTGGAGCAGGTGCACCCAGTTTTCTCAGCTTAAAGCCTGCTCTGATGGGATTAGTTTTACCTAGGGACCACATGCTGTTTGTAATAATTGCAGATTGTCTGTGTTGTTAATCCAGTGTGAATCGGACATGTCAGTAATTTGTAAAGTAAAGATTTGCCCACAAATTACCTGCTATATTTCACTGAACTCTGAGGTTCTGAGATACTAATCTAATGTGAACATGCATCTCTGTGATTTGGACAGGAATGGGTTGACTCTGATGTGTAATTAGGCAGTTTTTGTTTCCTGGGTGCATTTTTTAAAAACTTTTGGTTAAGAATGGAGGCTGGATTGGAGCGCATTGAAAACCTTTAGGGTCCCGGGCCAACATATCCTGGCCCTTGCCTTCCTACGCAGTTCTGCTCAATCCTAGTTTCCCTTTACTGCTTCATCTGAGATTTCTCCTATAGACGAGGATTTCTTCAGGAGAATTTTTGTCTGGACCAATCAGAGAACAGAACGTTGATTTTCTGCGCAGTGTCTGCTTGTAGTTTATTTCACCTGAGCCAATCAGCAAACAGAAGGCGGAGTTTTGAACGACGTCGATTTTCTGCGCAGTGTCTGCTTGTGAGTTTAGCATCGCTTCTCTGTAGCCACAAATCCAGACCCTCGTACGAAAGACAAGGGTCTGTTTTTTACCAGGCTAGGGCCAACAGAACTCACACCATAAATGCAGCATCAAAAAAGTAAAGGCTGAAGAGAAGGAGCAAACTCAGAGGAAAATGGTGGCTCTCATCATGCATTGCATTGTGCTGCAAGGATATTTGGTTTCTGTTTGTAGCCTTCTGGCTGACACTGGCAGTAACACAGTCCACAAAAGGACATATGGCAGATCACTTTATAACTTATGAAATGTTGTAAATAGAAGAGCAAAGCTTGATTATTGAATATGCAGCCTTTGAGGAGCACTTTTGGTACGCGCACCCTTGTGCCGTGTTGAGTAGGGCTAATCACCGATTATTTTTTTTGATTAGTCGACTAATCGAATCATACGTTAATTAAATATAAATCATACAGCTTATCGTGCCAGAATGCAGCTGCTATTATATAACCATCGTTAGATTTTAGCTATATGCTAACTAAAAATAATTCCAGTGGAAGGCAAGTTCTGCCTTACAGATATTACATTGCACAGGTTTCTCTATTATTTTCGACTAGTCGACTAATCATGGCAGCCCAGTGTTGAACACGTCAACTATAAACCAGGCTTCAATATCATATCCAGGAGATGTCTGTAAATGTCAGTAAAATCTCAGACTTAACCACATAAAAGTAATGTAAAATTAATTTATTTTTTACATGGGATCCTCAGATAAAGCTTATCCCATGTAAATAGGGAGTAGGAATGCAACTTAGAAGGTTCCTTTAATTTATTTTGCAATTTGTATTCTTTACTTAGCATTGCAATCAGTTCCAACAAAGAAGAAGCTTGTTGACTTATGTTTTATTTGCCTTTTTTTATAACAAATGCAAAAAATTATTTATGGAAAAATTGATATATTTCAATTGGTTCAGTCCAACTAAGCTTGTTCGCTGCTAGCTGCAAGGCGTGGAGATAAGAAAACGTTAACACTGTGCTGCAGCTCTTTGGGATTTTAAATCAGACAGAAAAGATGAAGAAACTGCATAACTCTGGTATTTAGGAGCACTACCTGCTGTGAGAGACCCACTGTGAGCATTGTGGGGTTAAAAAAGACATCTAGGCTAACATTTGTCTAAACTTGACCAGATAACATAAATGTCTAAAACAAGACATATATGTTACACTGCTAATCTTAGAAGTTCTTTGTTTGCTCCCTTTCACAATGTGGACCTCTGATGAAGAATATATTTTCTGTAACATCAAGCTTTTCTTCATTAGGCTGATATAATGAGAAAAAGCCCAGACTTTAAGCCATGTAGTGCTCATAATGTAATCAAAAAGCAGTCATGTTCTTTGCAGTCAAAGATTACAGCCACTTTGTGTCTGCGCCGGGGTTTGATCTTTATTAGCTTCCTCCCACCTCTATTTTTAGCCTGTTTTAATTTGATCATTGCAAGAAAAAAAAAAAGTACATTATTTTCACTTGAAATTCAACAACTGATCTTGTTAAGCGGGGCTGTGTTATGAGAAGACCACCAAGAATCTCCCGCAGGCAGAAATGCAGCACGGCGCTTTACTGTATGAAAATGTGTATACATTCTGTAGATAGAAATTAGGCCTAATCGGGCCTCTGGCTCTGCAACAAGGGAAAAAAAAAAAGAAGAAGTGGAATCCACTTAGCAACGTGGCTAATTTGCATAGCTTTGAAGAAAACGGGGTCTGTGTTTAGTCAGCTTAGATGGCAGCAGAACGTCAGAGTCTGACACTCAGCAGGAGACAAAGCAGCTGACTGACTGGTTTGTCTGACGTTTAGGCTGGCTGCACGACTGGCTGGCTGCACTGCTGTTGCTTTGATGTACAAAAAACCTCATCAAACTCTGTTTATGGAGGTGCATGGATGTACTTTGGTGCTTGAACCCAGTGAAGCGGGAGCTGTCAGATTGTGTGAATTTAAAAAGTACCTCCCAAAAAAAAAAAAAAATAAAGTGTCTGGAGAAAAAAAAAATATCTGAAATGGCTTTTTAGGCCTTTTATGTATGACAAGGTTGTAAAAATAAAATATAGGTCAACATAACATAATTCTTCTGTGCATTTCGATGTTTTCTTTTCTTCGTCTTGTTTGTAACTCGGAGTGCTTTGCTTTAAAATTCAGCTGAACGAAGCAGCAGCGCTGAAGAACGTCAGCGTTCGCCTTAAATCTGAGATTTTTCATCACATTCCTGTAAACACAGCAGCTTTGATCCTTTATTTCCTATTAATTTGTCCTCTTTAAGACCCAATTTCACAAGATTTTGACAGTCAATACAGCAGCAATGTTTGATGTTTAAAGATATTTTTGATTGTAAGTTTACAAGGAAACAAAGCTGCCTCCCCTCTGTGTGCTGCATCCTGAGCTTCTCCCTCTTTGCTTGTTTCAACCCGGGTGCACGTCAGGGGATCTGAAGGCGAGAAAACCTTTGCTTGTGTGCTCATTTGTCTGCAGTGTTAGCAAAATATCTCATGAATCAATAGACAGGAGTTAGGAGCTTGACCTGTTTGAGATGGCCGCCACAGCAAAGCAACATTACTAAATGAAAATAAAGGTTAAAACTTAGCAGATTTTACAAATTTTGAGCTAAAATTTGACGCAGTAGTAGCTGAGAGTCATCCTCAACACATAATCTAAATGTTAACACATCTCATATCACGAGGTATGTGGGCGATATGCATTCCTTCAAACAACCAGACCTGTAATTCAGATCTGGATTCATTTGAGCTCAAAACACAAAAGAAGTTTAGTTTTTTTTTGTCTGAATTGGAGAGCTGCTGAGGGGGCAACACGTTCAGTTTGGATTTTTTTACTTTAAGGTATATGCTTCTTTTTTCCCTCCAGTGTTTTGGCTTTATTCAAGCTTCTAAAGTCATCTGAAGCTCCTCCACCTGCGACTCCGTCATACACAGAAACTCAGTCCCTTTCATAAAGTCATGCTTGCACCTAACTATAACCTTTTGAAGCTCATGCCTGAGGTAGATTCATTCATAAAAGTTCCACTCACTCTTTCAACTTCTCTGATTGGTAGAAGAAAAAAAAGCACAAGGAAACTTAAAATATCTGCATGAATCTAAGGCCCAGATTTTTCTTAAATTCGCATCAAAAATTAAAACCCTGGAATTTCTGGAAATGGAATCATCGAGTCTGTTTATGTTTGGATAGAATCTCAGATTAGGTTAAATAAAAAGTTCAGATTGTTGATGAAGAGTGTGAACAATTAATATCTTAGCTATATAGCCCTTTGAACAGCTTCAGTTTGAAGCAAAGGTTTAAACACTAAATTACCTGCTAGACTGAGAAAGATTGAATTATATATTGCTGCCATCTTGAAACACTCTAATCCCAGGAAATCCACAGCAGTTCATCTGAACTTTATCTTAAACTTTCACACTGCTGTCTACTGTGCACACTTGGTTATTAATAGGGCATTTTGAGTGTTTGCAAGAGCAAAAAGCAGAAGCAGCAGTTTGCTTTAGCACTTTTAGTTTAGTAATAATTTTCATTTTCCTCGTGAAGTTCTGACCCCCTCGGCACGATTAAACCTTTAATAAACTATGGTTTCTCTCCACCTTCACAACATCATCATCATCAAATTACAAAACTTTTCAACTCTGCTGTGAATTGAAGTGGGCGGGCTTACGAACGGAGATGTTAGAAAATTTTTGGAAGCATTTTTTTATGCACAAAACATCAGGAATATTTTCATTTGATGTAATGACTCAAGCAGATAAAATGGAAGGTGGCAGTCTTGAATATTTTACTCTGTATAAACATCATAAAGCTATTAAGGGCAGAGACAGAACAAAACGTGTGTGTGTGTGTGTGTGTTGGTGTCACATTCAGTCAGGATTAAAATGATTTTCTAAACAAAGAAGCAACATATTTAGAAAGAAGCTTTGTTTTAAATTAAACTTCTCTTTTCTTTCTTTTCTTTTCCTCTTTTCTATAACAAAAAAAATTCCACTGATGATGAAGAAATTAGGAAACTAATAAGTTCTTTTTTCTACTGAAGTGAAAATTTTTTTTTAACTTATCTACGTGACGTGGCTTTGATAAATATATATATATATATATATTTTTTTTTTTGGGGGGGTGGGTATGAAAAGAACTGAATTAAAGCTGGATGTTAAGGAGTTAATATCCCCGCATCTTCTGGATTGTTTTCTTTCTCGTGTGTTTTTATTCATATTCACTCGCTTTGCTTTGGAAATGGCCATCAAGCTCCGAAGCAATTTACGCTACCTCTGAACACGTCCTTAACGGTACCATCATGCGTCCATCAGTGCCACAGTGAGCACGATTTTTATTACTCAATTTGATTCCATGCAAGGTTCATTCCCCCACATTTTTTATGCATTGTGGGCTTAGCTCAGGCAGAAAATAATCTGGACAGCGAGGGCTCTGTATTACAGCTCAAACAGGATAAAGCACTGACAAATTTCGGACCGGAGGACTAGTGAGCGGGGAGGACAGGGGAAAAAAAAAGAGAGATTAAGAGCTACACCATTGTTTACCTCCCCTCTAAGGTGCAGGATACTCTGTCGTTTATAAATGTTGGTAGCTGTTATTGGTTACCTCGCAGGCTTTAGAGAAAAACGGAAAGGAAAATGAAAAAAAAAAAAACTTTGGGAAAGACCCGGGGGGGTGGGGGGGTTTAGTTCAATACAACTTTAATAATGCGAAGCAGGAGCTAAATGAGCCATTCTGCGGTACTTTAAGACGTCCCCACCCCCCCACCCCCCATCAACCCCCACCACTGCCACCCTCCACCTCAGCCCCCCCCTCACGGTCTCAGGGCCTGAATTATTAAGAGTGTTGTTTTCCCTTATTGCATTGCAGCAATGTGCCTCTTTGCTAGAAATGAGCTGCGTGTTCTGGAGCAGGAAAGCTTAAAGTGACCCACCTCCAACAGCAAAGCCAGGAGAGCAGCAGCTGAGGGCACGGCACCAAATCACCGGATCACACGTTTAAACGACCAGGTGCAATGAATTTAAACACCAAACCCTGGCTGCTTCGTTCCATTTTCTCCTCTCAGGTTTGTTCAACTGGAAGTGGTGTGAACACGCAGTGTAGAGCTGCTGCGAAATCCTTAAACCTTCCATTAAATTTTAGAAACATGTTCATTTTAAGTTCTCCAAACACCAAAATGATTGCATTACCCTCAACTGCTGGGTTGCATCACGTGACCCGGATGACGTGGAACATTCAAACGATGGGCGGGAAGTGATTTGCTCTGGTTCAAAACACAGAGAAATTGATCACATTGAGTACACTAATGCCCTAAATGGGCTGGCACAGATGAGATATCACACACACACACAAAAAAGTGTACATTTAAGATCTCAATCTCCATATTGTCCTAATAAAAAAAGACAGTCTGATTTGAGGCGATCAACATAAACCAACTGGTGCTGCAGAGCTTTTAAAAGCCTCGAAGCTACAATTATTTAGTTTCAGGTTGGGTCAAACATTTAGGATCCAAAGAAGCTTTAAATTTCTGTCTTGTTTCTGCCCGGGTGAGCAGTGACTTGTGCTATTTGAAGTAATTAGCCCGTGATAATAATGCAAATGCTAACGCTAACAACAAGCTAACCCCTGTTATTGCTATGTGCTTGGATCTACTTGTAAATAATTTATTTAGCTTCTGTAAACCCAAACTCCAGTAACTGTCAAAAAAATATCTGAAAATAGATACAATCCTTACCTGTTAGAAAGTGGTCACTGCAAACTCTTGCGTTGTTCGTTTTCTCCTGTTTTTAGCCGTAGATTGTTGATCCACTTTTGTCGACTTTATTCCATAAAAAAAATGTTTATGTTTTTCCTGATTGGAGCGGTTGCAACACGCCACAGAATTTAGGCATTTTGATGCTGAATTAACAGAAGGAAACGGTTGCATTTTGTGACATTGACACTATCATTAAACAGAAATAAATAACAGTTTTACTCCTAATTAAGGTCCAGTCCACATGTGAAGGCTTTTATTGCAAACACAGCACTGCTTGCAAAAATATTTTCCTCTTTTTGCTTGAACTTTGCTTTCTAGTTTTTATATTGCTTAAAAGTAGAGCTCCCTTAAATAAGTGAGTGAAAGATTAATTTATGGTGGTCCAGGTCATTATTGGTTAATAGTTCCACCATTTCACCTGTTGGTGGATAAAACTGTCCCCCTCAGATAATGTGCTCGCTTCCCTGACAACCTTTACTAAGTGCCTTTTTTTGTTGTGAATTGGATGCTTTATAAGTTCATTGGCTTTATCTATTAAATAAAATAATGCATTAAATGGTGGTTTTACTGTGCAACACAAACACAATCTGTCATTATTGGGCTTGTATGTCAGATAGGACATGGTAACATGACATCAATTTAAAATAGTTTGAATTATACAAGAGTAAGCAATGGTTTCATTTATATATATATATATATATATATTTTTTTTTGATGTGTACACTGAATGCTGTTGCTGTTTCTCTGCATCAGTTTTAAAAGTAGGTGACATCAGTTTTACTCCTTGATAATGAATCATCGTTTATATTAACTCATTATTTCAGCTCCAATTCGTAAAATTTATACACAATTTGGTTCTTTTTCAAGTGACGGCACTCAGAGGATTTCAGCTTTTCCCATTCATTAAACCTCACAGATAAACAATTAAAGAGGTGGATGAATGTAACCCCCTGAAAAAATACTCAGTCAGTTCAGCCTTCAGTTCAAAAACTGTGTGCTGTAAGAAAATCCTGTTTCTTACACATTTTTACTTTTATTTATTTTATTTCTATGGGCAGAAGGCTCTGGAGATTTGTTTGAAACAGATTTAAAAATACACACACATATACTGTATATATAATTTTCCCAATGGTTCTCAGATGCAGACTCTGTAAGATCGAGACTTTTGCAGCAATCAATGCGCCATCTCTGATGTATTGGATGTGATGCATTTTCTTGATTGCATAAGTCATGCAGATGTAATAAATACTTTCACCGACTCCACTTTCACAACTAAACCCCATTTCATCTGCATTTATGCTCTTTTATTTGAAAAAGTAAAATAAATAAAAAAAACGGTGGAGTGCAAGTTTGAATCTTGGCATTTAGAATAATTCATAAACGGATTCAATCCTGAAGTTCAGGTAACAGCAGCAGCAGCAGCCTTGAAGAATATGTCTCCATATGGGTCTGCGCTGAAATAAAAAAAAAAGCCTTGACTTGCAGCCAGAGGAAAATTAAAGCAGACTCAAGCCGACATCACTCATTTAATAAAACAATATCTTTGCCTTCCCTTTCTGTGCACATGCCTGGTCATTTGGGAAGTAAATAACTTGATCCCTGCAGTTAAATGTTCTGCTCTGAAACGCGAAAAATAAAAACTCTGATTTGTAGATAATGCAAAGTATACACTGCAGGTTGCATTTCTCTATCCCTCCCTGCAAGCTGCACACACACACTGAGCAACACACACTTTAATCACACAATTAATAATTAATCAGAGGCTGGGCTCAATGCTGTCAAGTCTGCAGATGAGAGAACACCCAACTGCTGAGAAGGGCCATAAAAAAGCAGGATTAACAGCCGAACGAAGCCTTATCAACTGCTCATCGTGAACCGCTAAGCAACATGTCACCGGTTGCACTCGATTTTATTAAATGGGAGAAAAATACAGATGCTCCACTGGTACAAACGCGCGGAGCTGAATGCATTTTTAATAACCAAGAGTAAATAAATAAATAACAGCCCCGACCGGCTCCGCAGTTCTGCAGAGTTTGTGAGGGGGAAAATTAAGCTGTCTCTTTTATGTGACATTTTCTACATGCAAATATAGAAAATTTGATTATGTGCTCTGTTCGCTGCATGTAAACACCATTAATAATACCATAACAAACTAGTTATAGAAGAATGGGTCAGGGATGAGGCTCGGCGTTACACCCACTGCGGTGATTGATTTGGGCGCCACTTCTGGAACTGATCAACAACTCTGATCATTTTGTTCAGCTCTCGTATTCTGAGTGATGTGTTAAATATTTTTCCAATACGGCTAGGTGATGTCTTTACATCCTCTGTTAGCCCTGCGCGCGTGTATGTTGCAGAGGGGAGCAGAGTGTTTACCCTGCTGTAATTACAACATGCACAATGACCTCATTCTGCTGTGTCAGTCGCTGGAGTGTAGAGCCCTTGATGTTAAACTGCAAAGAAAAATGGTGTGCAATTATTTTCAATATGCTGACTACATTCTCTGCATTTTTCTTTTTTTTTTTTTTGAGACGTGGCCGTGAAGGCAGATCAGAATTTGATCTAAGTGCTGGTGCTCCTATTCATCTGACAAGGCCTCTCTGCCTTAATACGTATTCAATAATGTGAAATGATATTAGCTGTAGGAGCTCATTGACTGTGCACTCAGGGTCTGCTGGTGTCTCTTTCTCTGTCTGTATCATGCTCCTTATCTGTTTCTCTTCCTTGAGCACATGCACACACACACACACACACACACACACACACACACACACACACACACACAGAAAGAAATAAGGGGAAAAGTGGGGAGGGGGCTTGAACTGCAGATAGCAACAGCAGCAGAGCAATCACACCGAAGCAATGCCCCCCACGTCTGGCCCATTAATAACAGTAATACGCACACTGCGCCCGAGCCTGCACTGCCGAAAGCACCACTGACACTTTAATGGGCATTTTTTACTTTTGTTTTTAAATAATGCATGCGCTTCTTGTCAGCACTGCTTCGCTCCACCCCCGGTGTGCCTTTGCTGCATTCCTTTGTGCAGAAATTACAACGGAGACCTGTGTTTTTCTGTGCTGCCTGCTCCATACGCTGCATTCATCACATACACCGAGACATCAGTGTGCACTACATCACACTCTGGGGGACACGCGTCTGTGTGTGTGTGTGTGTGTGAGTGTGAGTAAGTGAGAGGGGTGGGCATGCATGGCACGTGTGTCTGTGTGTGTTTTTGTTTGTGAAGGGCCCTCATTGGCACCGAGCTAATTTCGAGTGTCTTAGAGAGGTTGAACTGTGAGACTCGGTGGCAGCAGACTTGATATTTAAAGAGGACTTACAGATTGCAATAATCTTCACGTGTCATGATCTGTCAAACAGCTGACTGTTGGATTTATACATCTCAGTTCTGCTTCAGTATAATAAAAAAAAACAAGTCTGGGAGGGTAAATTTACTCATTCAGATTGACTCTTGTTTTTCTGTTTTGTGGTCATAAAAATAAAAACATCCATGTAAAATATGAACATTTCAAAAAAAAAAAGTTTAAAATAGGAAGTGAAAATCCTGAAGTTGAACATAAAAACTTTGTTCAAAAATTGAGGCAACAGTTTTAAAGTAAAATAAAGAAGACTGTGTGAAAGAAAAGTTTAGACACACTGAGTTCATCTAACTTTTACATGGCTGACTTGTTAACGAGGAGCAGGCGGAGCAAAACTTTAAAGTCATATAAAAACATGTCAAACCTCCTCGTAACAATCAGGAGTGATGAGTAAACAGCTTCACAGCATCGTCCAAATGAAACGGACGACCACAGAGCAGGACGGGTCTGCATGAGGACAGAAACAACTTATTTCACAGTTTGGCAAATAATTTATAACTGTTAGGTGATGGGAACAGTGCAGACTGAGTTCAGGTCTGAAACCCTGAAAACTTTCCCAAAAAAAAAACTTCTTGGTGGCTCAGTTTTTTTTTCTTAATGCTTCAAACTCAGTTTTTACTGTAAAATAAGTTTTTCCAAAATCTGAATAAAACGTGTCGTCTTAATACTTTTCTAAAATGAGGTCATCCTTCAGGTGGAGATCACGGCTCGTGGAGTTTTGAAGGAATCTGACCTCCTTCTTTTTATAAACTCACACCAGCTACCTGCCCATCGGTGTGGTTCGATCAAAATCCCAGTAGGAGAGGTTTTTTTGTGAGTTTGCCTGAGGCGTCAGAGCTGCAGTAAGTTTCTTTGCAAAGTTTTACATAAAAAAAAAAAGTATCGGACACATTACTTCTACAAATAAAACACACTTGTAGGTTGTTGTTTTTCTGATGTCTTTAAACTTTCTGCTTTGGTCTCAAACTGTAATTACAATGCAGGATGCTTCGTTAAATAAATTTAAAAAATCAATAACATAACATTTCTATTTTATCTTGTTTTAAAGTTCTGACTTCAGTAAGTGTTTCACACAAACATTGAATCTAAACTGGGTTAATTAAACAGTAATTTCTGTCTCAAGGAAAAACTTTACAATAATCAAAACTTATTCATAAAACTGCAAACTGAGAAGAAAATTCACATTTTATAGAAGAAACTAAAAACATGGCCTCAGAGCCACATCAGGCTGGTTGGAGTCTGGGAAGGTAAAACAGCAAGGTGGACTCAGGTGTAGCATCTGAAAAAGTGCTGTAAAGATTCCCTCAACATCAGGTCACAGAGTTTGTTTACAAACTTTTGATTTTGATTTATTTATAAGGACACATTAATATGAGAGAAATATTGTGTGGATTTGGTTTATTACTTCTTGAAAGAACCTTTAAACCAGAGGTGGAGACTTGAGTCATTAATATTCAATTCAATTCAAAAAAATTAAAAACAAACATTTTTATACTAAATGAGCTCTCATCACTTCTAACTTATCAGTGAACGCCTCACAACATTCACACTATGATCAGGTTTTCTTCTGTACATGTTTGGCTCCTTTCTCGTTCCACAATTTTTGTGCTATTTAAACAATTCATACATCAAAACGTTCAGCTCATTCAAGACATTCTGGCTATGACTTTTGGTGTTTCAGCTATTCATACTTTTTCAGCTATTTCACTTTTTTAGCCACTTTTTTGCCATTGAAAATTAATGTAGCTGTTTTCAACAACCTTGAAAATCCATCAAATTGTTTCTAAATCTTTACAAAACCTTACACAATTTGTTCTGCTTATGCTTTCTTTTACCCTTGTGCAGATTTTAGCTACTTTTTTGCTAATTTTAGCTTTTTTTCTGCTATTTCAACTAAAATTCTGCTTTTTTCTGCTATTCAGCTTTTTTCTGCTACTTTGTGCCATTTAGGCTTTTTACAGAGGGTTTCTGCTATATTCAGCTAATTGCTGCACTTTTAGCTAATGTTCAGCTGATATTAGCTAAAGT